>JAFBJZ010000326.1:230000-313632 GCA_016785225.1 Psettodes erumei | reverse complement strand
TATCTAGTGTTCATAAAACTCTCTTCTTTGATGTTTTCTTGCATTTTGAGGCATTTTTAAATTTTGACATTTTTTGCATTTTTTCGACATAGTATACTATGTCATTTTTTTCAGGTTTTATGACATGCTAAAATATGACCTTTTATGCACTTTTAACACATATTATGCTATCTAGTGTTCATAAAACTCTCTTCTTTGATGTTTTCTTGCATTTTGAGGCATTTTTAAATTTTGACATTTTTCACACTTTTTCGACATAGTATACTATGTCGTTTTTTTCAGTTTTTATGACATGCTAAAATATGACCTTTTTTGCACTTATAACACATATTATGCTATCTAGTGTTCATAAAACTCTCTTCTTTGATGTTTTCTTGTATTTTGAGGTATTTTTAAATTTTGACATTTTTCGCACTATTTGGACATGGCGTAAGATTACCGTTATTGCATTTTTAACAGTTATTATGCTATGGAGTGTTGACGAAACACTATCTTTTGATGTTTTGATGCATAATCAAAAATTTCAAAATTTGACAAATCAAAATTTTAAATTCTTCACCATTTTTGACATACGGTGGTATGTCGTGTTTTTTTTGCGTTTTTATAACATGGCATAAGATGACCTTTATTGCATTTTAACAGCTATTATGCTATGTAGTATATATGAAACAGTAGTCATTGATGTTTTTAGGTGTTTTCAGCACTTTTTATTTTTTGTAATTTTTTGCATTTTTTCGACATAGTATAGTATGACCTTTGTATGACACAGTCACCTTTGACCTCTTTTGACATTTTTTTGTATTTTCAACACTTGTTATGCTGTGGGGTGTGTATAAAATTGTATTTATTGATGTTTTTGGGCGTCTTCAGCAGTTTTTATTTTTCGTTATTTTTTCCATTTTTTCGACATGTTGTCGCATGGCGATTTTTTGAGTTTTCATTGCCTACTAAACTTTGACCTTTTGACCTTTTTTGCATTTTCAATGCTATTTATGCTATGGGGTGTGTATAAAACAGCATTTATTGATGTTTTGGGGCGTTTTTGGCACTTTTTACTTTTCGTCACTTTTTGCATTTTTTCAACATATTATAGTATGGTGTCTTTTTGTGTTTTCATGACACACTAAAGGTTGACCTTTTTTGCATTTTCAACACTTTTTATCCAATGGAGTGTGCATAAAACAGCATTCATTGATGTTTTGGGGCATTTTTAGCACTTTTTATTTTTCGTCATTTTTTGCACTTTTTCGACATGGTATCGTATGGCGTTTTCCAGTGTTTTCATGTCACACTCAATTTTGCCCTTTTTGACCTTCTTTTGCATTTTCAATGCTTGTTATGCCATGGAGTGTGTATAAAACAGTATTTATCAATGTTTTGAGGTGTTTTTAGCAGTTTTTTTTCCTCGTCATTTTTTGCATTTTTTCAGTAGTAGTTTTTTAGTAGTATAGTATGGTGTTTTCTCACTTTTCATGACATACTCTTGTATGACCTTTTCATGCATTTCAAACATATCTTATGCTATGGAGGATCAATAAAATACTATTCCTTTATGTTTCCATGCGTTTTTAGGCAAAACATTTTTTTTCCATTTTTTGATGTAGTATAGTATTGCGGGTTTTTTTCACGTTTCATGACATACAGGAACCAGTCACAAGACAGTAGTGTACAAGACGATAACATTTATTCAGTCCTGAGTCAAGCCCGAAATCCACAGCAAACAACTCCAAAAATCGAGATCCATAAAACAGAGTTGTAAGACAGGCAGTGGTCAATACTGGGAGATCAGATGGGCAACAGTACCTGAGGGAAAAGCAAGGGCAGATTTCTAGGCCATAAGTACAGTCGAAATACCAAGGCAGCAAAAAACAGAATCTTAGATGGACAGGCAAGGTCAAAACCAGGGAAATCACAGACAAATTCAGAAAGGGCGAAGGAAAGAATTGATGGTCAGGTAAAGGGTGTCTTGGAAAAACACATCAAGGTGGCGTACAAGACTCTTGGCACAGAATGAAATGACTACACAGAGACCAGACTGATGAAAACTAACAAAATCAGAACTCAGACAGATGCAGATCGTGACACTAGTATGACAGGTTTTCACATTTTATCACATATTATGTATGGAGTATATATAAAACACTATCCTTGATGTTTTCATGCATTTTTAGGCAAAAAATGTTTTTGCTATTTTTTCGCATTCTTCTACAGAGTATAGTGTAGTGTTTTTTCATCGCATGGAGGATGAAGGGTATATAAATGGTTTCCATGCGTTTTTACGTAAAATAATCTTTTCCGTTTTTAGACATAGTGTAGTGTGGCATTTTTTTCACTTTTTATGACATACCCTAGAATAACCTTCTTTATGCATTTTTAACACACAGCATGCTATGGAATTTATATTTGAAAAAACTATTACTTGATGTTTTGTTGTAGTTTTAGGCCAATTTTTTTTGTCCATTTTGGGGGTTTTTGACATTGTAATATACAGCCTTTTTCACTTTTTATGACATACACTAATATGAACTTTTTATGCATTTTTAACACATTATGCTATGGAGGGTATATAAAGCAATATTCTTGATGTTTTTGAGAGTTTTTTTGCCATTATGTCATTTTTTGACAATGTAGGCTTTTTTGTGTTTTTTAGACATGCTGTACTATATGCTCGTGGTTGAGCTGAAAACTGGTTCCCACTGGGGGGTTGAGTGGGATAGCAATGGCGATGAATGGACTTCTGTGGAGGTTAGGGCAGAGGGTGAAGGCAAATCTCTTCTGGAAGCTGAGCGGGAAGGTGACGGTGAAGGTGAGTCCCCCTGGAGGCGGAGTTGGAGGCTGGCATTGTGAGTGACTCACAGAGTGGGGAGTGCACCCTATATAGGTGGCTGTACGTAGAAGATGATATGGTGCATCTGGTAGAGTACACAGGCTGCATGCTGAAAAAACATAATGAAAAATGTGATGATATATTAAAGCATTAAAAAAGTCAAGAAAAAATGTCACAGGATAGACAGTAAATGCTACAGTAAAGTAAGGTATAAAAATGTCCTGAAAAATGTCGTCATATAAGTCATAAAAATGTTTTTAAAATGTCAATTAAGGCATAAAAATGTCATGAACAATGTCATAGCAGAGTAAAGCACAAAAATACCTTGGAGGCTGAATTTTAAAATGTTACCCAAAATATCTCTATTTCTCAAGCAATTATTAAAATATCTCCTATATATAACATCATATGCTCCTAGCATGTATTAAATATTAGTTTTGCATTAATATTATTGTATTGTTATTTTGTTTATTAATATGTATAATTTTCTTGAGAGCATTGAGACAGTGTCCCCCATTTTTTTTCTTATTTCAGAATTCCTGCATTTATGGCATTTATGGAGATAAGACTCAAAATGTTAACTTTTACCATATCATGAAATGATGGAGAACTTCCAACATCCAGATAATAATCTGTATCACTCACAAAATGTAATGGTTTCTAAATTAGACCATTATTAGGTGATCAAACCAGGCCAAAAGGACATATTAAGAAAAATATCTAAGTTGATTTAAAAATTGCAAAAAGATGCCCTTAAATTGTTAAGTGTTTAAACAGTGTGCAAAACCTGTATGGCATTCTTTACCATTAAGTATGGAGACCACTACAGAATCAACTGAATACAGTCTGCAGACAAGCGTGTCTCTGTTGAAGTCACTTGGGGGATTTGGTACAGAAAGAGGCTCTCAGTTTTGTGTTGTCTCTGTTGTCTGGTGGAAGGCTTTGATTTCAATTGTTCCTCATTAGCACTTCCATTCTGCAGAAATTGTGTTGGCCATGAAATATTCAACAGCTATAGCATTAGTTGAAATGGCCACTTCTGGATCAACACTGAGCAGTTTTTTATTGAATCATAACAAGTTTCAGGGCATTTTTCACTGGTTACTTTCTAGCAGAGTTTGTGGGGTGTGGATCAGTCCCAGTTAATGCAAACTTCAATTTGAAATAGCTTCAGTGCAAGAACAAAGCTCAAAGCCCCTGTTGTATAAAAATGTGGCTATAAAATCTGATTGAGTACAGATTTACACTCAAGTGACAAATGTCTTACATTACTGACCACAAGTATTTCCAGATGCAGAAGCTGTTGTGTCTAATTAAGAAATATGCTTTATATGACCGGAAAGTAAAAGACACATTGACATTGCAATCCAAACCACACTGCTGATTTATTTATTCATTGTAAATCCTCAGACAAGAAAGATCTAATATACAACCAATAAATGCAAAATCAGATAGTGACACTGAGAAAAGAAGATAAGCGTATTACAGTGTATTTCATTATTGAAACAGGGCAGTACATGCCAAGTAAATGGCTGCGAGAATTCATCAAAATGACATTTTCTTGATTTGAATTCCAAAAGCCACCCTGTGTAAGCAGAATAATCTTTTATTGGCCAATATTACTGTTTTATTAGCTGCCTGAGCTTTGTTCTGACTATGAATAGACATCATCTTGTCACATGAAAGGAATCACTGCTAAGCCAAAATGAAGTTAGTACCAATGGTATTCAGCATGTTAAGCTCATATTCTCTTTTAAATCATTCTTCATATTACCAGTTTCCTCATTCTGGAAAATCCATTTTCATATTAATGAATCAGCTATAGCAAATAGCTGGAGAATGTACTGTATATGCAGTGTATTTATTGAGTGGAACTTGCTTACATGTAAATGGACTTTTAGAATGAATTTGATTATATCATGGCCTTATTATATTCCACTCCACATGGTTGTACTAATTAAAGGTGGTTTATGCACGTTCTCTTGATAAGAAAAAAGGCAGGAGTAAGGCTGCAACACTGCAGAAGCTCAAAGTGTACACTTAAAGAAATGAAACAGCAGAGGCACAGACCACCTGCCACTTGAACTTAACCTTTAGGGGTTAATGCATCAAACATATTTGCACATTTTTTCATGTTAGAGATGTGATCACACAGCAGGTACTCCACATTACCAGGAATCAGGTTTGTGATTATTAATTTCATAATTGAAAGAGTATTTGGCTGTTTTTTGGTCCGGTGTTATGTTGAAAGCATTCTCTTTGAAAGCCTTACAGTGTCACTTCTATGGGCTGTCTGACAGATAAAGGCTTTCTGGGCCACAGGAGAGCCAACATCAGCCACTGTTGGAAACCAACAGTACTCGAAGGGCTTTAGTATTGTTTGCAGCCTATACACAAGGCTAAATCCACATTTTCATATGCATTGGCTGGAGGAAAGAAACCTCCCCCCAAAGCATTTTTATTTTGTTGCTTCTCAAGCAGAAATTAAAACACACAAGACGTGCACACACACGCACATACATACACAAATAAAATCTTCCAAAAGCTTCATTTACTCAATATTTTTACTCAATATTTTTACTCAATGTACAACAACTTCTGGAAAATATTTAGTATAAGAATGCCCACATATCATGTGTCTGTGTTATTGTCCGTAATTTTCTATATCATTATTTCAAACACATTGTAGTCACCAAACATGAAACTCCACCACACACCAGTCTGTCATCAGCACCTCTAAGCCATGAAGGCTACGGGGCCTGAAGACTAAGTTCCTTCAGGCCTGTGGCCTTCCACACTTGATAGGGTTCTGTTTACCACCAGTTTCATATGTAACATCTAAAGAAAAACACACTTTGAATCTCATCTCAACATCTGTACTCTCCCTCACACTCTTTCTCTCACATACACAATCAAAATGAGGTTGATAATATCAAAGACTAAATGCTCAAATTATCTTGTTTTGTACAGATTGCAAAAGAGGTTAACACTGTCTGCCCCCTAAACAGGAAGTAATCATAGGGATGATATTATCTGAATATCTTGTTTTCCATTTCATATCAAGGTCACAAGCACATACAGTGGTTATAAAAAATATTCACCAACTTGGACATTTTCCCCTTTTATCGCTGTTATAAATGGAATTATAGTCCATATAATTTGGATTTTATTGACACAAATTTACAAAATACAAACTCTCTCATGTCAAAGTAAAAACTGATTTTTACAAAGTAATGTCAAATAATAAAAAATATGTAGTGTAAAATCAGTCATTGAAAAAATATGTACCCCCTTTTAGGTGACTGACCTAATTCAAAAGAGGTTGAGCTTTCAAGGTCACACAAGAAGTGAAATGGAGATCATTTGAGTACAATGGATGTGTCTGAAGTGACTGTTGTATAAAGACACCTGGAAGGTCATGTCACTAGTTCAATCAGTATTCCTGGCTATAATTACACCATGAAGACAAAGGAACACTCCAAGTAACTCTGACAAAAGTTTATTTAAAATTCATTCCCTGGAGTTCAGTTCAATCCATATATATATATATTATCTGTATGTACTGTCCATGGAGAACAAAAGCAGAACCACAAGGACAGTCAATAATATATTTTTGATTTGTTTCCAATTGATTACATTGATTTCCAAATCAATGCTACTTTTGCTATGTATGTGATATATTTTAAGTGTGATTGGATTAAGCCAATAACTAGGTGTAAAAGGTATTTTGTGTTGCTGGATGGCCATTTTGAAAATTGTAAGGGGAATGCTGAACAACAATCACACCGTTTTGTATTATGCAGTACAGTGCAAAAGCACCACAGACTACAGCCTCCAAAATGATCATACAATTGACTCAACACCTCTATAACATAATAAAAAAAACAAAAAAACAAAATGGAAAACCTTGAAGGGCTGTTGTATTAGACAACATTAGCTTTAGCCAGGTGAGCTTAACTCTGTGTATTTGAGTGTTCTTGCACATCAATTGCTATATATTACAACAGTGTGCTCTTCAAGCTGCTGCCATTGCATATATCTGTGATGACAGCTATCAGAATATAATACAAAAGAGAGGAAGTGGGTTATTTATATAGGTCTCTAAGTGGTGTACTTGCGAGTTGCTCTGGTGGAAGCTGACTTGTTCTGACAGCCTCTTAATATGGCACCACTAGACATCAGGGAATGGACTGACCAACAACAGGACCATGCTGCCAGCAAGAACTACAGCTCCCTTTTATCCTCTTCACTCTTTCACTTTATCATTTCTCCCAGGCGCTCTTTATCATTTCTGACGTTTTGTTATTGTTATTATTGTTGTTGCTGTGCATCTGTTATTTCAAAAATAAGTGATGCACATGTACAAAACATGTAGTAACATATGTAATATTTGTAGTACAGCAAACTGCAGTGCATGCTATTTATCCTGATGAAGATGAAGATGTAGAAAAGGGAAAAAAAAGATTATTAGAAAAATGGATTAATAGATATTAAAATAAAAGAAAGATTATTAGGAACATCCTGCATTTTTGTTCATATTTCTTCCCATCCTTTTTCTTACCCAGCAGAAAGAAACAAAATGCCAACCTAAGCACATCATATCCCTAAAGGAATGCCTCACCTTCTGAGCTACACCAGTTACAATTGACACGTTAACACCATTTCCTATCTCTATAGAGAGTGAATACCATATTGAATCCAGACAGACATCCATAAAAGAAAAATGGCCATCATGACAATAAAACTTTATACATAAACATCCCCGCCATCTTTTTCATACAGTGACACTTACTTTACAGATTTATCACATCTCTGCTCTCTCTCTCCCTGATCTGACTGGAGCAATGACTTGTGCATATGAGTGAAATGGGGGTGGGGGTAGTATCATGTGAAGGGATAAATTGTGGGAGGTAAAACAGAAGAGGTAGCCAGAAATAATGAGAGCATTTAAATGCTAAACTAAATTCAAATATTTTCAAGGTGAGGGCTATTGTTAATAAATGGCTTATACTGCTTTGGCATTATATTATTTTGTCTTTTGTACTTTTTGTTAAAACTGCATTCTGCTTTCTTATTTACAGACATTTTCTAGAGGTCCCCTTCTCAGAAACAGTATTAATATATGGAATTCTCTGTTGTTGATTTAGTGTGTGTGGTAGGTCATGCGTGGAGCACCCCATTTCTTTTGTGATGCAGGAGCCTTCAGCTGAGCTGTCGCCTCCGATACTATCAGAAATAGATGGCAGAATCAATGGGATTGGTGTGTTGAGCAAAGGCCCACTCAACTTCAATTTCAAAGTACAAAGAGACCCTAATTTCTAAGTCACTATTTCAGTTTGAGTGAAGATGCGCAGGGATTGAATTTTGATATTGTCATCTCCATCACATGGTGAAATTATACAGAAGAATACAGGCCTTTTTACAGGCAGAATGTTGGCGTTTCATGTTAGTGGAATAATTCTGTCAGTATTTTTGGCTAGGCTGCAACAGCAGGGCCAGCCTTATAAATGTTAATATCTGTTGCTAACTGACTGACTGGGTGAGTGATGAAGTAACACTATTGGTCAGCTGCTTGAGGGTTGGAATTTACCCAATAGTAGCTGCTCTTTCAAAATGATTTGGTAAAAACTGCTCTTATTAGATTAGCAGGAGGGTGTTTACAGACAATGTTATCAACTCAGCACATTTGTTATTAGATTTACAGACTTTTCATACCCCTTTGCCACATATTACTTTTTTTATTTTTATTTATTTTTTTCAAAAATCCTTAACTACTTTCTGTGGAAGAGATTCATTAGTAAAGCCCCGCACGCTTCAGGTTGGGAAGCCACACCTCTAGAAGTGTCTCATTCTACTGACCACACAGCGGCTGACGTAGCCCTGAATCAGCCTCTAACTTTCTAACTTTTTAAAGGAAATATGGCCAAAATTGCAACAAGATAGTCTCTAACTTATGTGTTTGGTAATTCTGTCTGTTATAAAATCAGGATTTTAGCAGTGCAGAGTAGCTTGGAAATGGCTTGGAAGTGACTGTTGGTTAACATATGAGCTGAATGGACTGCAGCTCACTAATTCATATTTGTTATGTTGACTGACAACAGAAACAGAAAAACAGGTAAATCAGAGTCAGATAAAAGACATTATTGGGAATTTTGTATTAATTTAAATTATATACAGGATTAAATTACTGTATATATATTTTAATACTGCAATATTTAGCAACATTTGTGTTGGGTTTTAACTATTTTCCGCTGAAATAAGGTGTTGAAAGTGGTTCCACAACAGTTCAACTACATCCTAGTGTCCTGGTCTGGTTAATGCATTTACAAGCTTTTCAGTCGGAGGAAAGATTTACAGTTAAATAATTGTCCTTGCAGCTCAAAATGTTGATAGCTCTCAGAAAAAACACTATGATGTACCATGGCATGAAATTTAATAATGGCTTAATGAAAAATCGAGTTTTTAATATGTTTATTAGGAAGAAAATCACCCTGTAAAAACTGAAGTACATGTTAAGTGTTTGCGAAGGAGGGCAGAGACCACTTCTCACCTGCAACGCACTAAGAGAACTGCTTGACCTTTTACATGTCTGCCTACCAGAGCAGACAACAATGGCATAGCTGATTCCTAAGCACTGCTTGTTTCAAGTGATTAATGATTAATATTTTTCATCTACACAAGGTCATCAGGGGTCTAATAAACTGCCTCCAGCATAGCGGTGTGGCAGCTCATTCCAATCTTGTTACCATCTTGCACTGGAAAATAACTTCATTTGTTTTTACCAAAACCATACTTGTAAAAATCAGCAGGACTTGTAGAAATTTCTACAAGTCCACTTGATTTGGATTCAACACCTTTTGAGAGTAATTGTATAAGTTTAGTCAGACTTTTACATTGTGTTGTGATCGTCAACTTAAAGTCATTATCAGTGGCCTTGTTTTAATTGGTTGACAGAAACAAAGATTAAGTTCAATAAGTTCTGTTAACAGTTGAAGCTGAGGGTCCTAGGCCATGTTGGTATGCACTATATCAATTACATTTGCTGTCTATGTGAACAGGTAACTGGTGACCCATGAAATTAGATTTAGCGTCTTGTCTGACAAGCTAACCACACATTTGACCATTTCACTCAGTGTAGTGATGGAGATTTATCGTTTACATTCAATAATATCTTTTGTTCAATACTTTTGCAAATTGGCTTCATATTTGTTTTCTTAAGCTGCCCACAGATGTTGATGTTCGCCAAGCTCTCAAACTTTCAAATTCAGTGTAACACTATGGGAACTTAAAAGGTGAAGGTTGAGATTGCTTCTACATTGTTTTTTCTCACAGAGCTGTTCCCCGTTGTACTGTGGAGAGGGGGGTAGCAGCAGGTCCAAAGTAAGAAGTGGGATGGAGTATAAATGATAAAAAAAACTTGTTTTCTCTTCATAAAAAATTGTCCATTGTTAATGAATCTTCACTATCGGTGGTGGATGGGCCCACGCACAATTACTCTGTCACTTAAAAAATGAAGCAGCAAGTGTGATACTGAAACTCTTGAAGGGTAAGCACAGTACATTTCATCTAGTGGTCATTAGACTTGCAAACAGTGTGCTTGTTTATCATAATAGCCAAGGATGCCCCGGTCAGACAAGCTTGTTTATTTCTCCTTGTCTTTGGCTGAGTGTGCTCACTTGATAAATATCCCATTAACTCTTGCATGCAAACGCACACACGCTCACACACATACTTACACAGTTTAAAATGCTCATGTTCATCTAAATGTTCATGTCAACCCATGCAGGGCAGGAGCACATGCAAATATCATTACCCATCTGTCCCTGCTGTCTCTCAGTCTCACACACACACACACACACACACACACACACACACTCCTCAGTCGCACACAGCCTCCTGGTGTACTGTATACTTTGGACGTCCACCAGGTCTGCTTGGGCACATCTAGTTTGCAAGATTATGTCACACCTTCCTGCAGGCAAATGTGCATCATGTTTTCCCCCCCTTTATTATTCCCCAGAACCTCCACCAATACCCTTTTGTTTGCTAAGTAACTAAAAAGAGCATTTAAACACACACACACACACACACACACACACACACACACAGAGTGCATTCCACCCAGTATCTCAGTGGTCATTCATCTTTTAATGCTGCCCATGGTTAAGGTATAAATGGATAAATTCATTTAGTCTCCCTGTCACAAGAGCACATTACATTCAGCAGCAGCAGGAATCCTTAGCTCATTTATTGCATTCTTCTTGGTTCCAGTGTGTTTGACAAAGATAGTGAGATCCCTGCAAGGAAGAAGGGAGCACTGCAAAACATTTATTCTTACAGAGAATGTAGGTCATAGAAAAAGTCAATATTACACTTCATAATGATTAATCATGAATGGGAATGTGTCACAACTGGCTGATTATAAGATAGCTTGATCATAAGTTTGTATATTTCAGCTTTTGCATAAGTATAAGTTTGATCCACATGTTGGAATGACGTGCAGGTCAGAATGAATGATCATCCCATGCTGCCAAACAGTAAACAGTGGGCTAACAGACACAGACAAGCGCGAGAGGGGATGTTCCCAGCAGGCTTCTGTGCATGCATAAACAAGAATCAGCAAGAGCAGACTTAACATTATTCCACCCCATATGCGCACAGTAACAAGAATGCATTCACTGGAATATACAAAATATCTGCAAAGATGCCAGTGTACCTGTGTAAGACAACCACTACTCATCTATCATTCTGCGAAAGCATCATTTCATCTTGAAGAGAAATAAGCAGATTTATTTTAAATAGTTTTGTTTGGGCAACATGCAAAGTGAATTAATTAAGTTCAATAAATGTTTATGTCAGACAGTTAAAATGTGCACGAAGTCCACCTACCCACCCTTATTACCAATTCACTATTACATACAGTATTTATTCAGTTTATGTTAAACACTGCTTATATAATTACAGTACCAGTATTATTTTCTCTCACTTCTTTGCCCCCTCTGTGCAGTGGCTTAGAGTTCAGTAAATGCACAGCATGAAGGTACCATATATTAGCATCTTCACAGTTTTAATCAGACTGTTTCATTACACACAGTTTGAGGTCTTAGTTGCTCTACAGGGGGGCTCAGCTCAATTTAAACTGTAGCACCAGCTTTAACCCCCTTAGATGTTTCTTTCGTGCACTCGGTCTGATCTGCATGTATCTCCACATCATGGCGTCACAAGCTTGTTTCAGAATAACTGGTGTTTATGTGTGCCATCAAGCAAATGACTGTTTTACAGGACTGGGGTTGACTCCTGCTTGTTAAGAGAAGTGCCACTTTTGTCCAGCCTGAGGATAAGTCAGGGTCTAAGTCTTTTTTCTCTTTTCAGTATTTTGTCTCATTTTCTTTTGTTAACACAGGTCCACACAAATGTGCACATCAGAGACAGCAGTTTTATAGTTTATATTTTCCACTAAAGATTCTCAGTTTGTAATATGCAGCGATGCCTGCTGTTTCATGAACAATGAGAATTAATCATACCTTCTTTTTCTGTCTGCATGTGTTGCATAAAATGTTTGTCAGCATGTTAAAAAAAGTTGGATGGCTAGAAGCAAATGTTTGCTGCCGAGGCAAAGGCTAAGTGTTGGCTTCTAATGGAACAGTTGAAATATGCTCTTTGAAAAAAACTGGCTAATATTGTTTCCAAGAATCGTTATAGGGCAGTGGTAAGTTTGAACTCTCATTGCACACGACATGATCATGACTTCTGACTTCAGAGCCCCTTTTGAACTGTTCTAGAGAATATGGTAGACAAGTCTTGAAGTTATATAAGCAAAGAAATATTTGAAGATGTGCCATGGCAGTGTTGGTGTCATGCCCTGCATGATGTACATGACGTGACATAATGTGAGTTAACACAAACACACACTGAGAACACCAGGGAAAATAGAAATGGAAATGCACATAATCTCCTACAGTTTATGTTCATGTCTGCACTACAGATGTGACTAATGAGAGGATATGCATAGTATATTTTATTGTAAGGGTTGCGGTTGTGCACATGTGAGGATGAATGTGACAGCAGGAGGGATATGTTTCAGTATTGCTTCCTTCCTTTCACAAGGCCAACTGTGGATTGAGTCCCCTTGTGTGGCAATTTAGTCTGACAGATGTGGTCAGAATGCTCAATAATGGAATTGATCTACTGTGATCTGATTGCTTTTCCATTGGGCTGTCATTTCTCGGGCCATCCTATTAGTAATGTGTCTTTTTGGGTGGAAATGCAGCAGATCATTAGACTTCATTCTCATTGGGGGGAGATGTGCTCACAGTTTCACAGAATGTGCTGCCACATTTCACTCCAATCAAGGCACATTGTGAAGATTTTTTATTATTGATATTTTAATCAGGTGCACAATGAGGGGACAAGTGAAATCAGACATTTGCTTTCAAAGCAAAGAACTGTATAATATAAATCCATATGATAAGGGATCCAATGTAAATCCATAAACACAATTCACAAATCAGTGTATAAACACATCAAAGATTGGGTTTTTAATAGCCAACTTCTGTAGAGTAAAGCAAAGTGAAATTGATTACCTGTTTGCTGACTGGCCTTAACACTGAATTAATTCACCAGTATGTTTTTCTTGTGCCCCGAAATATTGCCTTGGCCCTTCCTTTATCAGCTGCAGGTAGAAGTCACACTAATACATGCTTAAAATACAGTCAGCTTGAGACCCTTACTACTGTATACTACCTTCACTGAGAACGCACAATACCAAACAGAGAAGCAGGAACACGCCAGGCACAACCACACTACATAAAGTTACTGCCCACTGCACCTAACACACACTCACGTCATGTCTCTAATTCAGTACAGTCTTGGGAGCACAAGATAAATTGGAACCATTCCTCAACTTGCACAGGTAAGGTGTCTGAGAGAGTCAATAGTCTGCTAATTACATGGTGTTAGAAGTCCAGGTCTGGCACTGCGACTTTGGCTGCAAATCATTATTGGAGCCCCCATGTGCCACTGATCTATTGGGATGCGGTACTGACATGGGGATTAGTTCTGAGCACCAGAGAGCCTGTGAACACTGGGGAGATGTATTTTACAGGACCGCTACTCTCTGTGTTTGCGAAAATGTAATTGTGCTGAGAGGCTGTTGTTGAGGCACTTGTGTATCAGCTTGAACTAGGATGGGTCAGTGGGGGTTGGGGGTTGAGGCTGAAAGATGCATCATCCTGGGAATAATAATAATAATAATAATAATAATAATAATCTGGGTATGTAATCACAAATTAGTAACAATTACTATGGGTAGGTTTAAATTTAAAACAACCCAGCAACTAATATAAAAACAACCACTAAAAGGCAAAAAATTATATTCAAGTTCTCCAGACTAAGACAAAATCAATGTTTATGCAGTTGTCTTGAACAACGTAGAAGATCTCACAGCACTAGTGCCAGGGGAACACAGTTTGCCAGTACTTTTCAAAAGCATCACAAATTACTGTTTCAGAAGTATAACCATTATCTCAAGGTCTGGCTAGGTTTAAGTACAAAAACGGCTTGGCTAGGTTTAGGTAAAAATCGTGGCTTGGGTAAAGATGACTACCTAATTTAAGTTAGGGGACCTTTGTTGTCATGGTTACATAATAACCACTTGGCTTAGGTTAAAGGAAAGACTGGAACCATGGTTAAAAGAAACCAACATTGACCCTGTTTCCTAGAAATTATATTGACATACGACTAAACTTTGTCCCAGTTACAGTGTGGCGACAACGTAATCACTGGCTGGATTATGTTCAGAGGAAACTTGTTTTTTTGAATGAACGAAGTGAAGTTTGTTGAAAGCAGATGCCAGGAGGTAGTTGGGATGGATGGCGGGCATACAAAGCACAAGACTGTCACACTAGAGACTAGGGTTTTCCTCCAGAGTCCCATCTGTGGTACAGTTTAGGCAACAGCACTGGTGAAGCATTTCAGCTAAGGTTAGGGAAAGATTGAGGTTTTTGTTAAACGTAAATAAACACATGTCTGAAGTCACTGAGGACTTTTTCTATATTAAACCAGACCACAATCTTTCCCTGACTTAAACCAAGTGCTGGGAGTGCCTTAACATAAGTGGGTATTGTGCTGCAAAATCAGAAAACAAATGTCTGTGAATATTTTGATACATTCAGCATCATATTAACAACACATCCTTATATGTTAAAAGAAAACCTATTCTCATCGCTCTTATCTTTCAAAACAAAGTTGCTGTTAGAAGAATTAGTTGTATATAAATGTAATTTCTGTCTTAAAATAATAATTTTTTGGACTGAGGAGCTTGCATTCATGTGTTATGCAACCCAACCATTATTGTTGTGCAAAAAATGTTATAATTGTACCACAAAAAGCAAGTAATATATGTAGTTCATTTCAGGATCTACGAATGCATAAATAAAGTTACATAATGAGTACAAAAATATTATAAGATGCTAATTATAATATTATAATAACCTCCTTGATGTCATCATGTCTTTCTATAAACCTAAAACATTGTGAACTGATACAAAGGATTACGATCAAATGAGGATATTCAAGGTCATTGCAGCATTTTTATCTTTGTCTTAGAACAACCCAATCTGGTTTAATCAGCACATTTGGTTTTCACTGTTGACTGCCAAGAAATGTTATACTCCACGGGGGCCCCTGTTAGTAATGTTGGGTAGACTGGCGATCATATTCTCTCAAGTCATCAATCAGCTACCATACAATCAATCACATGTCAGCTACACCTTAGCGGATATCACCTTATTGGATCATCTATCACATATAATTGCGTGCTGTGTTTGTGAACTGCAGTCCATGAATTATCTGCTAAAAGTCCAAGTCCAAGATGTGACAGAAAGAGGCAAAACCCTATTTTTTCTTAATAGAGATTTGTCAGAGGATTTCAGATGCTTCTGAATGTAGCAAGGATGACATTTGCTGATACAGATTCAGTTGTCTGTGTACATGTATCAAACCTCCAGTAAATTCTTTCCCAGGGCTGATAGAGGTGAGTGGAAAGCTGTATAAACATGAAATGGTTTGAGCGAGACAGCGTTTTTATTTATATATATATATAAAAAAGGAGGAGTTGGATGGAGCGAGGCTGGGTGGGTTAGGTGTGGGTTAAATTCATGTACACGGCCCCAGAGAGAAGAGAAGTAGGTGGAGAGTGGGAGGACTAATTGTCTTTGTAGAGGCTCATAAAGTGTAGGGTCATTAGTGTTAATCATGCTGTGCTGTCACCTAGGCAGCTGTGATTATCTGACTTGTATTGGTGCCGCTGCCATCCTCCTCCTCGCACTGTAAGTGCTCTGTGTCTTTGTTCCCTGGTGTGCCTGGACATCTCTCCTTTTCACCTGCATCTGCCTGTACTTTCCATTATCAGTTTGTCAGTGCTGTCTCTCTTTGTGTAATCACATTTCACCCCCTAATGTCGGCAGAAATGCAGGGTATTTATTAAACATTTGTACCGGTTGATGGGTCAAATAAGCTTTAAGGTTTATGTCTGTGGTTGGACCATGTTCTGTCACACAAAGCATTATTCAAAACTAGTGGGGGTGAAATGAAGCTAACGTTCGCGTCAGCGTTCATACAGTGTCCAAAAAATCAGTGTGACAAGGGATGCATTGGAATATTATAATATTATAATATTCGAATATTCGAATGACCGTACCAAAGGTGCTTAATTCCAATCACAACCATCCTCTCTGGCTCTATGACTTAACACTGATCAGTCAGTCTGTCTAACATTCACATTTGAACCTTTTTTTTTTTTTTTTTTTTTTTTTTACACACATCACGTGCTAAACTGTATAAATGGCAGATATGCAAACCCAGGTAGCCAGCCATCATGCAGCAATTCCACCTCCTCCTGCTGCACATCATCTTGAAACTTGTTTCTTTTCACCCATGACATCCTCATCCCCCACCCCCTCAGATCTGTTTTTATGTACTCCCGATCGTGTGTAATGGTTATGCAGCAGAGAGCTATTAAAGCGGATTGGTTTCACCTCAGATAAATTCAACTGGAAGCAGAGAAATGGGATTGGGTCAGTCAAGACACATTTGAAACAAATCTTCAAGCTAGTTTTGAGTTGAATCTTAAATTTTAAAAGCCAATAGATCATTTTCCCCACCCTTCGGATACGACCCATTTGATCACACCAGCAGCAGGCATACCTGACCTCTGACCTTGTGGTAACAATAAAAAAACATGTGCAGTTCAGGTTGTGGCACAGTCGGTTTGATGAGGTTTAGACATAAAAACTACTTGGTTAGGTTTACAAAAAGATCGTGGTTTGGGTTAAAATGAGTACTTCCTTAAAGTTTAAGGTTGTGGAACGGTCATGGATTACATGGGAAATGAACAGCTGTCTACTGTGTCCTAAATCCTATGTTTTGTTGACGCAGCCATCCACCCCAACATCCCACATGGACTTAGTTGCTATATACAGTGGTAAATTCTTCCTTTGTTCCTGTCATAATTACTATGGCCCCTAGAGGTCGCATAACATTAAAAGTAACTATAGTTTGTAATAACCTGCTTGTTAATGTAGAAACAAAATATATTCCCTCACATAAAATAATGATATCATCATAAAAGAATATTTTTGAAAGACTGGAACACAAAAAACAACAAAAAATCGGTGCTGTTTTAAAAATGTAGTGCTTAAAACCACTTTTTGTAGTTTGCAAGACACATATGTATTAGTTTTCAATAAAAGACAAAATCATCAATGATCATGAGTCTAATTGTTTGTCCAGTTGTTTAGAAATTAGAATAATCTGTAGAGCTCAATATCAAACAATGAAAATAATAATCAGGTATCAGTGTAGGTTATAGACATTAAGGTAAACAGAGTACGTTTCCTGACTGACAAAAAGTCTAAAAGACTGCAACTTGATTGATGACCTTCAACTCCCTTTGGTAAACACACCTGAACCATAAATGTCTGCTGCGAGCCAGGCGCCTGACAGTTCCTTTTGTTCCTCTCCTCCAGTGAGTGAGCCATAAGCTGGAGACAATAGGTTTAATGGGATTATAAAGGGCATCAGAGAAGTTTCCATGGATCACAAAGCACACAACAGATACACAGGGTGCGTGCCAAACGAGTCAACGTGGTGAGATAGGTTTCTGCTTCCTGTAACAATATGCTGACTGTCCATCTTGTCTGGTTGGAGTAAGTAGCCTAGGGATCTGGGGACCTGCATAGAGGGTCAGGAAGAAGGTCTGGGTCGATGTTCTGGGGCCCTGAACTGAAAAACCCAATTATCCCAGCATTTCAGTCAGGCTTAATTAGGCTTGTCAGATGTGCAGTGGATTCATTATGTTTCTAATTAAGTCCCTATCAGCCCCATAGAAATAATGGCTCTATGGTGCATCAGAACCGAGCTGCACTATGCTGACATGATTGCAAAAACTATCCTTTGGCAATCTTCCTGAGTGGGTGGTCACATGGAGGTTGTTGTTTCCTTCAAGAGAGGCTTGTGAGCAGAGGTGTTAATCATGTAGGCTGCTAGGGACTGAATGTGGCGTGGACTGAAATGGATGCCTTTCTCTTCAACCTGGAGAAACTAAAGATAAAATGTTGATTTTCTGTCTCATCCTTTCACCATGGTTTCTAATGTAAAACACAGAAATGATGATGATGGTGATTTACGTAACAGTTATACTGTATACAGAAAACGTCTGTTAAAAAGTGAATATTGTCATGTTTACATTTAAGACAAACAACTAAAACAGTGTGAATTACAACACTTAATAACTGTTAATAGATATTAATAGGTGTACAGTACATTTTACAACACGATATTTTACTTATTCCATGTTGGGTCTGCAGCTGAACAGTAGACAGGTTACTGAGAGTATTTGCATTGTCTCACAATGGCAAAAGAGCTATTTTGAAATGAAAATATAATTTCAATTTGACAGCCTCTTAAAATGTGTCACTTCATGCGTGATACAGCACAAAAAGGACTACAGAGATGATTCGAAGACAACCCACAAAATAAAGAAAGGTTGCAAAGTCGTTTTAACCTTGAGAGAATGTTTCCAACCTTTTGTTATTCCTCTCAAAACATAGATTTATTCATGTGCATTCATACACAAATGGAGCACCTCCACAAAGATATAAAGCAGTAGCAGTAAACACATGCTGCAAAATATGTCACAATCGCTCAAACAAAGCGGTGTCGCTCGTGGGGCTTTTGGCCTTTATCTTCTTCATGAATTCATGTGCTACTCAGAGGAAACAAAAACATAGAGAGAGCTTTGATTTTAGTTAGGGCTACAATTACAAGCAACAAACAAGTCGTGGATAAGTAGCTACTAACCGATGCTGATTTCAATGTCACTGAGGATGAAACAATATTGTAAAATGTACACTGTGGGTGTTTTTTTTCTTAGTTCCCTTATTTATTTTAGCAAGAGATGAAATCTGTATACATACATTTGAATGAGGTCTTCAGTC
Organism: Psettodes erumei; assembly: GCA_016785225.1. Taxonomy (NCBI): domain Eukaryota; kingdom Metazoa; phylum Chordata; class Actinopteri; order Pleuronectiformes; family Psettodidae; genus Psettodes; species Psettodes erumei. Next base: position 294,309 of record JAFBJZ010000326.1, on the reverse strand, counting down.
ACATTAAAGCATGCTTTGTTGAAAGATAAGCGCTGAAGTGTTGAAACACCAGCTTCTGTACGGCCGCACCATAACAGAAAGGGCAGAATTTTTGTGCAAAGCTAACAGAGCCGCAAATGCAGATGCAAAGACCATTTCGGTCGGGCAGAGGTTTGTGTTCTGTTTTTATTTTTTCACTTGCGTCTCTAGTAATTTCATGGTTCTGTGGCAATGAGACTTTGATTGCAGTGCAATGCAGCTGGCCCCTGCAAACCATGGGTCTCTCATGTTAGTCGAAAACAACTTTTTTGAGAATACGATTTTCAAAACGCCATTTTCTATGGTAATCAAACTTTCCATGTCAAGTTATTATGGACAGCCCTCAATTTTTTGTAATCATGTGACCAGCTGAAGCAGACTATTGTTCTGCTCTTAATATTTGTGGTAGTAAAAGCATCACCGTGAATATAGAAGGAAAAATGAAAAAAAATGATTGACACCTAATCACTTGAGTAAACACAAAACAAGCAACACGCGAAAAAAAGGAGTTTAGCCTGTTCCCCAGCTTGGATGCTTTTGCTTTGGTACTCAGCACCTCCACGTGTGCTCTCTAAGAAGCTGGACTCTCCTCTCAGCCTACTGGTAAAAACTGTTTCCTGCTTTTAAAGGGCATTAGAGGACTTGATGTGACTGTCCATTGTTGAAGTCCACCCAACTCCTTCCCCTCGGCCACCCTCACATACAATTGCAGCCTGTGTTTTCTTGCTCCCAGTCTCACCTAAGTTCAGCCCCTGGTCCATGAATGCTGTGTGCTGTTGTGCAGAGCACTTTGGAGTCACCCAGCATATCAGAGAAAAATCAATATCAATATGGCTCCAGTGGTAGTGACCAGTGTTCCAAACAAGTTTCTAATGATAGGACCTTTTCTTTTATCAATGGTAGATCAATGGTACAGGGTTATGACTGAAAACCCATTGTTTTTAACGCCCAATGGACACTATGGTAGAATATTTAATTCAGTCACAACAATATTGATCTATTGTGGATTTATAAAATGTTGTTCTTCATATCAGCTGTTTCTTGTTCATGATCGTTGGAGCTGCACAAGTCATACAGTAAATTGCTATCAAAAATGGTTGATTACAAGGTGCTACAGGGTTGGAATTGTTTTTACCCTGTAAGTCTGTCTATGTGTCAACATGTGGTCTACAGACAACTACTATAGTGGGACTTATCACTGGGGTGGTTTTGAATACTGTGGCCGTGGTCTATGTGTCTGTCTGTCTCTGGACATATTTTGTCACTGTGATAGTGTCACAATCATGTGTGATGCAGTAATAATTTGGTGTGCAGTTGAGATCAAAGTGAATGCCAAGTTCAACGATGGTTGTGTACCTATGACACATGAGTGGTAAATGCTCATAAGCCGGAACGTCAACATGTTGATCGGCGTCACTGCTGGTGTGATTCCATCACAAGATAGTCTCTAGTTCATGTTTATGGAGAGATTAAAAAAAAAAAGAAAAATCGCTGTAAAAATGTGATCAGTCTTCAGTAAAATATTTCAAGCATGGTTTATCATGAAGATTGACAGGGTCTGTCGCACTTGAAGCCAATAGATCACTCAAGAGCCCTGATTTGCATTCAGTAAGAAGTGTCACTGTGACTTTAATTGTAAATCTTTCTTGCAAGGCACTTAACACTGTATACGTACGTGTGTGTGTGTGTATGCTTGTGCGTGTGCGTGTGCACATGTGCGTGCTGCTGGCTGCTTTATTTTATCGTCCAGTGGAGCAGAAATATGGGAGCCAGTTGGAGAGCAATGCTGCTGGAAGACATTTAGTGGAGCTATGCAAGCGCCTCTCGGGGATAATAGGTACTCTGGGAAGCAGGTGATTGCCTGGATAGCCCTGAACTGTACTTTGTTTGTCTCAGTCAAAAGATGCATTTTTCTTCAGAGACAGCACTTTGTAAATACATAGACAGAAATAAGCTAATTCTGGGTTGCGTGGTATATACTTACAGGAGCTTCAGCGTGCACACAAGCCATCAAGAGCAGTAAAACAGACCCTAATGATCATCATCATGTCAATTATCTGAAATGTCATTCTTGGTGTTGGTGACATAAATTTAAGTGGGAAAACGTGAGGCTATCTGTCTTGGATTGTCTTTGGTAACCAGAGAGGACATACTGTAAACTTATAAATGAAGTACCATATGGTCCTGACTGCTTCGTAGTCCAGAGACAGAGGGTGAGAGCAGCTGTGTTATTTCTCATCCTTTTGACAGAGGGTTTGACACTTGTTTTTTGAGACAGTGTTTTGGGCTGTCAGTGTCAATATACACTTTAGCTGGACAGGAACAGGGAACACTGTCAGAGTGATTGAGTGGGTTGTCATAGGGTGTTACACTCTTGATGGGTAGTAGTTCTGACTGAATTACTCCAAAATGCAATCAATGTGGATAAGTGATTCCTTGACAAGTGATGTACATTCATTTAGAGAAAAAATACACTTCATATATTTCACAATTTACAACATCTTTATCTAGTACTGAATTAAAACAGCCTATGACAGTGTTACTACTACTAGCTAATGAGGGAAAAACAACTAACTCATGCATATTGGTAAATGGTTCTAACTGGAAGAGTGATTTGATTTTTGTGATGATCTAGAAAAGAAGGGCACATGGCAAAATACGCCTTAGCAACCATAATGTAACTGACTGCATATATTTTGAATTCAACACATTACCTGGTCTTATATTAAAGAAGTAAGAACTGCAGCAATTTGTAGAACTCAACGCCCAAATTAAGGCTAAATCCTGTGGAAATGAACTCAAGATCAACACTCCCTGCCTTCTGCTTTGCATTTAGATGAAAATCATTGATGACAATCCCTTTTCCCTGAATCAAAAATGCCTGTCTGACAGCTTTAACAAAAAAGTTACTTGAGATGTTCAACCACTCATCAAGGTTGGACAGCACTTCGCAGAAAACAGTTTTTGTTAAGATGTTTATCAAGCTTTCTGCTGTGTGACTGAAAGTAACAACAGTAGGGCTTGTCTGAAATTTTGGAGGAACATGTTAGATTTACTGGAAATAATGTCATATTGGCTATTTTAATTTGCTGCTATATGTGTTATGGTATTTTTTTCTAGAACGTCATTGTGATGTGGTGATTTCTTGACATGTTTTTTCTCAATTTTCTTGTCATGTGTTTTTGTCTAGTGTGATGTTTCCATTATATTATTTCCATAGAATGTTAATATGATGTTTCCTTTCCAGAATTTCACTGAGACTTGTTCCGTTCTACAATGTCATTGTTTTGATTTCTTTTCTAGAAAAGAAATCTAATTGTATTAATTGTTTTTTTCAATACATATTTGAAGTAGTAGTAGCATTTTTATTTAGGGTGGCATTGGTCAACAAAAACATTTAATCAGCAGGTGCCTCTCTTTGTAATAACATTTATTTCTAATACTGGATTCAGATAATCCCAGGGATTATCTGATTATGCCCTCAAAGATCATCATAGAATAAATTTTACAGATGGAAGGCTACAAAAAAATGAGTCTGTTTTTGATTTTCTACATCTACTATGGCACCACAGGCCATTCATTGGCTCATTCGTTGGTTTTAAGATTGCAAAATTATATTTGTATCTATTTTTAATCATTTATTTATTTATTTATTGCTCTTGGCTGGAAATGAAAGGAAAACCCATTTTCTATTGCGGCCACTGTATTGAGATTTACAGTCTCTTGTAAAACCAGGGTTATATTTCAGGTGAAAATCATAGCTGTTTCTTTTCAGTGTCAGCAGCCCACACTGGCAAATTGGTTGCAACCTTTCACTTGCGCCTAAGAAATCTCACCTCAGAATGCACAGAAGGTGTTTCTCATTTTCGCTGGGCAGAAACCTGCCAGAAAGCATTTGACATGTACAGAAAAGAATCACATCTTCGAGGCACTGACCACTGTCATCCCTCGTCTGACACAAGCATTAAACCAATCCCAAATACAATGGCCTTTGTCAGTTATGTTTTTTCAGTAGCAGCAATCTTTCACCTCAACCTTGCAACAGTTGTCCATACCAATTGTTGTAACGGTGAGGGACAACAATAAGTTTTTATTTCATTTGAAATAATGTATTAAAACTAAGACCAAATGACCTTCATTTTGTGGAATATACATCAAATAATAAATGGGGTTCGGGTAACCAAATGACCTAATTAACTATGGAGATCAAGGATATTACTGATAAATAAATAATAAACCTCCATATTTATCTACTGATGACAAATATATAGAATATTTTCAACAAATATTACAATATTATTACTTCAAAGCACTGAATTAGTGAAACACCTGTACATTCAATCCTTCAATCAAGTCCTAAAAGAAAATAGTGGCTTACTTTCAGGCTTTAGCAACTGTGGCTAGAGAACCTGAGAGTCATTAAGCAAAGACAGCTGCCTTTACTCAAAAATATGGAAAGCAAACCACGTGCCATTTCATTTTACACCTCATTTAGCAGGCTAAGCAGATAACCCATTATTGCCTGGTGGCAGAGGACTAGCAGGCTGCTGTATACAACACTGCTCGGATGGTGACAGAATTAGCACTGCTAAGTGTTTCACACTCCAAAGGTCAGGTGCTTGCAGTGATTGAATATTAGCTTGTGCAGCAAAAATGAAATCAATTACCTTCGTACTTCATGAAGGGAGATGAGACTACAGAGACAGAAGAGAAAGAAAGGTAATTGTGATGGAAAAGGACAGTCACTGGGACTTTAGCAGACCGACTGCTCCTGGTCACAGCTACAATCACTGATGGCCACATTCACCTCATGGTTACACAGAAAAACCCACACCTTTTCCCATACAATAATTTTAACAAGAACTTGAAAACTTTGCATCGTGCTGTGGTTGACATTGCCCTTTTGCTGTTAACAAGGCCATAGCATGTTCCCACTCCACCCGCTGCAAGTTCTCTCTGTGCAGACTATTAGCCAGTGGTAGTGGAATCCTTCATGTTTTGAAAATTGGAGAGGATGTCTTTGATGCTGTTGTCTCAATTAAATCTAGATTTATGATCTTGCACTGTGGCTGCACGAGGTTCTCTGCAGCTCTGCCAAAAGCACTGCTGGAGTTGACATGTATCTGTAGCTACACGTGGCTACAGGTGCAACAGTGATGTCAAGTGGATACGTAGGCTGCTTACATCTTCTACTAAATGCTTTTTCTGCCATCCTGCTTGAGAATACATAAAAATACATATTTTATTTTATCGCCTTGAAGCATTTAAAACTTAAGGTTTCAAATACAGGTCTTGGTACTGTATGCACAGTTGCATAACTATAATCACATGCCAAGAATAAAAAGATATTATGGAGATGTAGATCTTTATTGTGGCTGACATTTTCATCCACCATCAAACAGTTGGGTTTTGCACACTTCAGCGGTGATCCAAATGACAATTTTTATGCTCATACTATTCATCCAGAACATAAATTACAAATTGGCCAGAGCAAAAACAAATAAAATGTAAAGTGACATGGTGCTCAGTTTTATCGAGCCCATGGTCTGTCAGTTATACCAGGTCCCAGTAAAGCTCCTCCACCTACACTAAAGCCAGTCTTTTTTACACTGAAACTTCTAGTATTGTCCATCTACCAATCCAAAACCCTATACTAAATCCAATATATTATTTACTCTTGTATATAACACAGGATGTCTCACAGTTCTGTTTCACCTTCAAATAGCTACTGCCTCAATGTTTTAAATGATAAAATTGACATGAACTGAATTGAATTTTCCAAGGCCTAATGTTATTTTTTCCCTTTGTTGCAAAACTGAGATGCAACGTTTTAGAGAATACTTTTGTGAATTAGTGAAATAAATGTAAGAAAATGCATATTTCCTTATGGTGCTAATTGAATATTGCCTGTGGCTATGTTGCCGTTTTTTTCCAACAGAAAGTAGCTGCTGAATTCCCAAAAGGTCACTTCATGTCACCAGATGACAGACGCTGTCCACACTGACCTTTCACACGCTATTCTTGTGATCGCTGTAGGAACAAGCTGATTTCCTACCTGCCAAACTCAAAAATTAAGAATTTGTCAGGTTACTACAGGTTACTAAATCAAGAGATTGTAAATTAAATGCAGTGGTTTGTTTTGATTACACAAAAATGTCTATCTTATGTCTGTGTCCTGGTGGCCCAGCTGTTTAATGTATACCACAATAACCACATTCTCCCCATATGATTGTCATTATTTATTTTTTTGTTTGCTGATTTCTGTCCCCCTGTATGTATTTGTATATTTGTCCAGTATATTTTCTTTTCTTGTTCTAATAATTAAGATTTGGTTGTTGATAAAACAGCATCTACTACAACTGTGGCAGTTTTAACATCATGGTTTTGTATTTAACAACTACATCCATAGTTACCGCATAGTTTAAATGTATGATGGGATAGGGTTAGATTCTCATATTTCATATTTTGATAAGCTATGCTGACATGGTTATATTACATCAACATTTTTGAGTTAAGCTACCACTGTCACCTTAGTTAAATGGACAATAAATTGCTATCATTTAAAAGGTATTGCTATTAAATAGGTTTATATCAATATATGATATTTCCAACATTCCCCTCTGCATGTGCTAAGGGGTAGTACATGCCTCCTTTGCTTTCTCCCTACTCTGGTGAGTTAGTTCTCTCTTTACCTGCAGGGGAAGGAGAAGTGGCAAGTGTGGATAGTCTGACAGATCTGATTTGTCATTACCGGGGTTTGTGGTCAGTGGAAAAGCAGCCCTACAGCGGAAGCATTAGCTCTGTCTGCATCAGAACATGTAGGTGTGTACAAAGTTAGGGGAGGGGGAGCTCGGTGGTAAGGAGGCATTGTCAAAGAGCGCAAAAACAATTGAGCCGTGATAAAAGCATTACTGTTTTCAATTGGGTGGAAAAAAATGTGTGTGGAGGAATGAAGTCCATGGATGAGAGAGCAGAAAGCACAGGTTTGGCACAGTCATGAAGAAGCTGAGGCAACAAATGAGCAGCAACTCAGTCATATTATGGTGACTCATTCAAAAAAAGTTATTACTTGTTGCATATAAATAGTAACGTGGAACTACATATTAGATTTGACCAGTCAGTCATATGTTGTATTTTTTGCAATTCTCTACAGACAACCCCCAGCATCTTTCATTTTTAGCTAGTGGCCAGAATAAGACTGACATGAATTGCAATACCATGGACCACTTGAACTTTGAGATTCATGCTCATTCAAACTGGCATAAATATAGAGACTGTGGTATCTGTTCTCCATGTGGGTGATGACTATGAAACCATGACTTTGGTTTTTGCCACAAAATAGTGACATATGTCTCAGTGCTGCTGCGTGCATGAGAAAAATATGAGAGAATCTGTGATCATTCTTCACTGGGATGCCGACATGCTGCTGCATGCTGAAAATTTTATGATTTTATTGGATAATTTACTCATATGGAGTGGTTTTTTATGTATATGTAGTGGGTTATGTTTTGCTATACAGTTTCTCGTATCTGTCTGTCTGGGTGTGTGCAAGCATGCGTATGAGCATACCTCTTGCACTAGCAGGCGTATGTTTAGACTTTTACAGGGCATAATGAGAACCTTGAGTAATCTGGGGTTGTGTGGGTGGCAGGTTGGTGCTGTTTGTGTCGACCTGTGTGACGTGCAGTCACAAGTCTGTGTTGACTTGATGTGTGCTTTGAGGTCAAGCTGTGGAATTCAGACGAGTGGGTGTGTGTGTGGTCAGCTGTGGATTTCCCCTCTATGGTTTTGGCCAAACTGGGTTGCTCAGAAACCACTGTGACTGTTCTTGGACACTAGCCAGTGTAAAGGAAAAGATGAAGGAAAAGCTCTTACAGTGCAGGAGCAAGTCACTGTTTCCTTTAATTCCTGTGTAGGTTGCATGGAAGGACATATGCAATCCTTTAAACTCCATTACACTTAAATGCAACATTGTTTCCACATTTTACCTGGGGAACAAATTTGTGTGTGAAGAAAAGCTTGTGCATGGTTGTGCGTTAGCTTATGAAATCAGTAACATTTTTTAAGTTTAGGGGTCATGAAGTCACTCAGTTACAATAAAGCAGTGAGATTTTGATGTACCACGTGACTGATTGCTGGCATTTCCAGCACACACTCAGTAACTCTCCCTGGCCAGCTCTCACAGCTGGCCCAGGGTCTGCAGAACACGGAAGCCCAAATGTCACAGCGCCTTCTTCTCCACAGAGGTGAGACCACAGGGCATCTTAAGTGCTGTTGTACCCACTCAACATCCAACATTTAATGCCTTTAGAGGAGAGACTGGATGGAGAAAGTATATGAATTAAAGCATTTAAAATGAGATCCTTTGAAAGTGACATACTTCATAAAAGCATTTTACACAGCTTCTCATAGTTTCACACACAGTTATTCATATTACTTTTTCAATGCTTTTGAAAAATTGCTGGCAAAAGACTGAGCTACGCCTTTCATTTCTTTCTCACACAGACTTTGTCTCCAGTAGACTTTAAAGACTAAATAGCCTACATGCAGTCCTAAACTCATGCAACAAATAAAATCTCTGTACAGCGTACAGAATTCACTTTTGGTTAAGACAATGCCACATAAGTGTTTTTTTAAGTCAGGCTGACGGAAAGGCTAAAAACTACTTGTATGCTATTGTATGTCATTTCATTTAGAGCGGTCATCAAGTCAAAATTTAGTCGTAAATTCCAGCACTTTGGATTATGACCAAAAACCTGCTAGACTAATGACATTACCGCCAGTGTTTAGCGCTAATTAGCAAATGTCCAATTGTCTAGCATTGTCAGTGTGAGCATGTTAGCATGCTGATCATGACATTTAGCTGAAAGCACCACTGTGCTGATGACTTTCTACCTTAGCAGACAAAGCACTATGCAGTGTGCCTTTCATTCAGTCAACAGGTATTCAGTGCATCGGTCAAAGATATTATGACACATGGACAGGAGTTAACAGGGGATCAAACCACAGATCCTGATCCTGAGTCACAGGTGTTGTTTGGCGTGTCGATGTTATGTATTTTATCCCTGTAAAATGTACTATTTTCATTCCCCAGGAAGCAAAACTCTCCTAAACTCCTTACAGATCCACCTTTTAAAGTTTGCAATGAATGACTGGATCCAACTTTAATTATCTTGAAAGTACTTTCAATCTCAGAATATCTTGGTACTTTGTTGTGAGAAAAACAGAAGAATAAACATGCTCCCAAGAGGCAACTGGCACACACATTATGCAGTGGGACGTTTTAAAGAATTACTGAAACATCTTCTTTTCAGTGTAACTGTAACAAAGCAAGGTTGCTATACTGATGCTACTTAATATTACATGTGCAATATCATACATATATGATTCATTTATATTCACAAGCACTGGGATTGCTTTCTTTAAAAGTAAACAAAATGTATTTAAAAAACGGAACACTATGTATGGGGGGGAAAAAAAACAAAACCTTTACCCACAGCGGTTTAAAGCTTCTCATGAATATTTCAAACTGAGTTTGTCATCTTCAACTGGCTGTGTGTCTGTATCTGTCACTACCAGGAGAGCATATTATCAATAGATAACAAATGCTGCGTTTTCCACAGAATCACATATATTATTTATAATCTCCCACAAAGCTCTGCTGACACTGTGAACTTCAAAAACTATTCACAACGAAGACAGCCACTTTCATTTACAGTATGAGGTGTGCATGCACACAGCATGTAAAGGCAAGGAAGATGTTTCATTATTCCCACACTTACAATGACTCAGAATTGAATTGATTGATTTTGGTAAGATCACAGATGTATACCAGTTCTCATATATGTGAGAGGTACTCAGAAGAGGTGAATAAGGTTTAGACAACAAAGGGAATCTCTGAGTATAGGCTCGACAGTGAAGACCACAGGACGGAGGGAGGAAATAAGAGGGTTAACAGAGAGAAAGTTTGACATGGGGGTGTGGAGAAAAAGTGAGAGAAAACATGAGCCAAAATGAGGAAACAGAAAGCAGCAGAGAGAAGAGACAGACCAAGTGGTGGAAGAGAGCAGATGGAGGGGTAATACTGCTCCACTCTTATTATTCCTCCTTCCCTGACATTATTGGTTGGGAAATTGGTTGGGATATTACAGCAGACATAACAGCCTTTATTGTCAATTTTCCCCTGTAAAATTCCCTTGGTCCTGCTCCTTCAAAGACAGATGAAATGCTCACAGGATCAGGGTAGAATCGGTTTGGTATAGAAGACTCCACTGGCATAGACAACTTGCAGTTTAGTTCAGCTAGCCTTGGTGCAATGTATACAAAGTCAATGTAGCAGTCTAAAAGTCCATAAGGGGTAAAATGCTTCTGATAAGTTCCCATCTGGCCAATTCTTTACCATGCTGTTTGGTGCCATAAATACAAATCCTATGGTGATCAGCCATCAGTCACTGCAGTGCTTTTTTCATTCAAGTTCTTCTGTCTTTGCATTACAGCATGGATGTCTGCCAGCCATGAACTGTATTTTTGCACATGCGTGAAGGTAAATGCTGGTAAACACAAAAAGTGGCTATTGCCAATCACTCACTTTGTATAATCTTTCTTTTCAAAACAATAAATCTCACAGTAGATCATTTTCTGAATACCATGCATGGGTCTGCAAAAGAAACCCCTACTTCTCTCTAAACAGTCCAATGAATATGTATAATGTACAACTGCTTTGAGTTTTTGAGGCAGGATGATAGGCTTGGCAAGGTCTTTCATCAGCAGATTGGTACGACCAGAACACTGCTGCAGGCCTAATTGGAATAATTTAACTGCTTACTTTGAAGTGTAAAATACGTGTGCTCAAGAAGAGGTTCCTGAAAGGTCAGTGCTAGAGGCGGTACACGTTGCTGCTTTGAGATGTAGAGTGGCACATAGTGATGATATCATTATTTGGATTTCTCTTTGATTACCAGTACAGATTGTGGCAAAATCCTGTGTATTTTGACCAATGATGTTCAGATTACATTATTTGTGCTACACTTTGTTGATACTGAATTATATATATATTTTTAAAGAGCCAACTACGTGATTAAAACTATTAATTGTCCTGATCCTGTCAGTTGCCTTGATCATATGATATTACCTTTTTATCTATGTGAAAATCTGTGTAATGTGGAAATGAATGTGACTTCATCTGGCCTTTACAAATATGAACTGAGACTTGTGGATAGAAAATAACATTTGCAAATGCACACTCAGATGTGCAAATGTGTTCTGAGAAATGTAAATGTAAACCCAAGGCACCAGTCCATTTTGATCTTCACTGTGCCCAGTGATAGTTGCAGTGTTGTTTTGGCAGGATGAGTACACTTGATGGAAACATGAGTAAATTAACAGGGCAGCATAGAGAGACCAAAGCAACTTGGAGCCCTTGTCTGGTGGTGGCTCTGATATTGCAGCACAGAACTTAGCCTGCTCAGAGTGTATAAAACATGAAGTATGACCTAATTACAGTTACTTTCACTTTTAAAACTCTGAATGCGCACAGTATTTACAATTTTTAGTATTTGCACAACCAGACACAAAATGCACCATTGAAAATATCAGATTACACATCTTACAAATCTTAAGGCAAAAATTCATGTGTTTTAGTGGCTTGTTACTTTTCACTGATACATATTCAGATGCTGGATATTACATTAAGCATGTAAGCACACATTACTGTTTTGTGGCCAGCAAATACATTTTCCCTTATGAAATTGCTACCGTTCATGATCATATGAGATGTCATAGCACCTGAATGCAATACAAATGAAAAACAAATGTACAAGTAGTATAATTATCTACTCAAAATGACAATAAAAAATTGAATATTCAGTATAAAAGTTTGTCTGAGTGAAGCTGCACAACAAAAACCTGTGGATTTCAGTGGAGTAGATGCATATAACGTGACACAGACCAGTACAAATCCCCATATGTGCCTTCAAAAAGCCAATTCCACACTGTCCTTCAGAAGGCATTTGAAATGCTGGACACATTGCCTCAGAGATTCTCGGCGCGCTCTGCAGTAATGCTACAAAAGAAGGCTGAATGCCATTTGTCACAGACTTATTCTCACCAGTACAATCTGCATTTTTATGATTCATTAGATTTATTTTCCACCAATTATTCAGTAGTCAGCCATTCAGTACCTGATTACACAGCTGCAGGAGATATCACAGGTGTTCATGTTTCATAAGGTGTTTTTTACAAAAATTCTGCTATTTACCATCTGACATATCTGTGTTTTTGCACAAGCCTGCTATGAACTCCTGTGTTGTTATAGGAAGTGTCCAGCCCAGGTAATTGTATTTATTTGTTGATGTAGTTTAGATGTAGATGTAGAGATTTAGATGTAGATTAAGACGTACAGTGAGAGCATCGTACTGGAGGAGTCACAATCAGTCTGAATGGTTGTTATTGTTTTCAGAAGAAAAATAATCTGAAAACACAAGTGATGCAAGGAAATCAGAATAGCATTTTACCACAACACTAAAACATGTCAAACAGACTTTCAGTCTGTTCAGAAGTCAGTTTTGTCATGTATATGTAATGTACAGCTGTTATTCAGTATTATATCAGATGATTGTGATACAATCCTAGTGTTGATGCAGAAACTTATTCAAGTGAAAAGTTGTTTGTGTATGCTCTTTTTCATAGCACGCAGAGATAAAACATACGTCTTCACTGACGACTTTGTTTTAAGGGTGGCTGTGTTGACATGATTTATAACTGGTCGTGAAAGACACAAGGTATGTCTGGGTCTCAGCTTCAGAAAGCACACAGACATACTGTAAAGTCATGTCAGAGCCAGACAGGATAAAACACACACTCATAAAATCCCACCTCCAACCACATCCCACCAACTAGTCTGACCACACTGTCTGTTGAGCTGTTTTATCTGTCTGACATTTGCAATGACTTTTAGATGAAAATGTTCTCCGACGCTTAATGGCTGACAAATATCAGCAGAGTTTACTGAAATGAGAGCCCATCGCAAAATATTTACCATTTAGGGAATATTCTATAGTCAGTGGCTGGCCGGCTTTTAGACTTTGTCTGCTTTAAGACACAGTTTGTCTTCCTCAAGCACCAGTGTAACAAATAAAAGTGAGGAGCTCAACCATCAAATAAATATCATGAGCCTGATTGAAAGTCAAGACTGCATCTCTGATGAATCATATGGAATAACGTCTGAGGCTTAAAAAAAGAGAATTTCAGCAATTTTGTCCACTCCACCACAACCCTTGTGGCCATATTTTGTGTCAGTATCTTTTAGTGTCCACCCCTCACCTAAAGTTATCTTGGGTATCAATCAACTTCACTGTACCAATTTTTGTTCTTTGCTCCTTTTCTGTTTCCTTTCCCTTCGTTTTCATCAACTGGCCTGTCAGTCATGTATCTGTTCAATAATTCACAACTACATTTTTCGTTCTTCATCTGATAGAGAGAAACTGCAGCCTACTGGAGCCCAGAAACTGCCTCAACCTGGGACTAGGCCGTGAAATTGGAGTGCCAGGCAGGCACTAACCTGGCCGGTATGTACATATTAATATGCTCATTATGTGCAGCATGAAGGGACTTGTCGTCTGTGGCACACTTGTGACATTCAAGAGGACACAATGCAGAGGCACATGTGTTTGCACTAGGAAATGTGTGTGTGTGTGTGTGTGTGTGTGCATATGTGACCACATGGTGAGTATATGCACAATAGCTAACACACACACACACGACCCCATACACCCATGCTCATTTTCACCATTTTCTATTAATTCCCACAACAGAAGGTGTAGGACAGCATTATTAATCACATGCAGCCTCTGACAAAAAGCCAGACAAACAACCCCAGGAAACAAACTATAACTTGTTTATGCAGAAAATTAATTCTCTGCCACGCACATCTTGTTTAAGAATTAAAGAAATTAGCCTGGGGTGAAGACATGTCCATAGTGCATGTTTGACCTTGTTCTCTGGTTGGCTGTGCAGGGCTATATTAGGTTGCTGTACCAGACCAAAGAAAAAACGAATGTGCAGAACTGTTTGGAGGACACAGTGGAGGGTGTAATGGGGAACGGCAGACTAAAACAAACACTGATCAAACACAATAGATATTTTATGAATCACCTTATATTTTGTAATATATTTTTTATACTGCTTTTGTTTTTGTAATAAATTAGGTTTTTTTAGAGTAGAGTTCCATGCATATAACTTCAACCTGTGGCAATATAGTAATCAATTTGAATATTTTTTTTCATTCAGTTTCGTTTACCTACTTGTTATCAACTGCCCCTTTTTCCCAGTGATCTTACGGTTAATGATTAACGCCTGACTGATGCTTAGATGTACCTGTGCTCTGCCACAGTTTGCTGTTGTTAGGAATGCCACAGTGCAGGATCATGAGAGTTTTTTGGTTAAAGAGCACTTAGTTTGCCCATGCTTTATTCCCCTATCATGAAACACTACTCATTGTGTGGTGGGGTTATATAAGTACACACTGAAGGCTTGTGGATTAGCATAATGACCATCTGCAGACTGTAAAAGCTGTAATCAAGTTCCTCAATGAATCTATAAATGCTAATTAGACTCATCGAAGACTTTATGTAAAAAAAAAAGAAAAACACATTTTAATGTCCCTCCCAGCACATTTCAGTGTAGAGTGAGCTGAGCAAATGAAAAACACTTACTGAGACTAGAAAAAATCCTCTTTCTTCCCTTTTGTTAAATTGCGTTCATTTCTTTATCAAGAAAGTATTACTCTTCAAAATGTAATGAAAAGCTCTTTTGATAGCTTCCATTTAAAGGTCTTTGTTTCTATTCATGGAGAGGACATAAGTACAATTCCTTATAGCCTGACTCATTGTCCAGTCTATCAAATGTACTCTCATTGGTCTGGGGAAACATTAGTGTAGCTCACTCAGCTTTGTGCCAGAGGCGACAGGATAGGGCATGGCATCTGAACTCAATCCTCCAATTAAAGGCTGATATATGTTTAATGAAAGAAGCTCACTTGACAAACTAAGAACTACAAGATTTAAAATTTACAAAATAAATGTTTTAATATTTTCACTGACATACAACCAGAAATAAAGAATTGTTTCAATTGTAATAAGCAAAAACATTCCATGTCCACATCACATTTATTAATTATCCAGATGGAAGGTTAACCATCATGAATGCACTAATTAACCACGCACCACTGACACTTACCAACATTTGTGGCCCCAACAATGATCTTATTTCCACAACTGGCTGTTCAGGTACCTCAAGTACCTCAGGAAGCTGAAGAAACTAGCTAAACTAAGCTAACTAAAATTTCAAAAATAACGCATGAATGATTATGGGCTTTGGCGAGACTTGAAGAATGAGAAACCTCACACTTTTCTTGTAAGCAACTTACTCATTGGACATACAGAACACAATTCATTCAGTCATGATCAGCGACAAAAACAAATCTGCTAAAATAAGGAAAACGGACAGCAATTAACCCATTCCAATTTATTCTTCAGGTACTATTATCAAAATTCTACAGGATATAAATCTTAAATAATCTTACATTTTTTTACAGTAATTTGTGTTGCTCAAAACATGAACCCATGTAATCAGAAAGAGGACACTGAGGGCTACATTCATGCAGGACAACCTGAGGCATGGTTCTGGGTGAAGGGCATTTCCCACTTTGTCAGCAAGTTGCATGAAGCTAAATTGAGATACTCCACACTATACTGCATTAGTAAATGTTGTACATGAATTATATATGATATGCAATAATGTATGAAATATTAAATATACACATTATGAATATCCTTTATATCATGTCAAAATAACACAGTGCAGGGGTGAACATTGTCGCAGAGCTGGCTCTTAGCCACTACTGCTATCATATTTTGACCTTTACAGTTACACAAACAAAAGACTGTTATACACACAGTACATTTATGGGAAAATATATAGATGTGTGATCCCTTGTGTTCTTGAATGACCATAATAGTACGGCAGTATTAATAGAATTTAGAAGTAAGATTATTATGAGTCCAGTAAAAGGATTGCTGGGTTGGCCAATTTAAGCATAACAGATTTAATTTGTTCCATTGTTGTTGTTGTTGTTGTTGTTATTGTTGCTATGGTAATGTAATTACTTTATATATTTTCTTTTATTCTATTTTAGAGTTAAATGGGGGTTCAAGGGAAAGGAAAACAATTTGCAGCACAGTATTAGGTGTATAAAGTGACTGATGTGATGTAGGGTCAAGCTTCTATCATAACCCATTCAAATGATCTGTCTTCAAGTTTTCATTCCTCATTTCAATAAGAAAGTTCTCATTGAAGAAGAACCTATGAATTTGTCAGTACATTTACTTCACTGTGCATCACTGTGGCAAAGAAAACTGTGATGTAATTCTGCAATAGACCTGCGATAAAATGGGCAAAAACATGGAGGATTTTGGCCGTGATAGGAAGGCAAACATCAGCCAGGCCCTGATATTTACTGTATAAAGGACAAAATGTCAAGAGGGAAATTGATCGGTACTAAAAATAGCCCTTTGTCTGATTACATGTTTAAAATCAAAAAATGAATGTTAGACAACTGACCTTGTTGAGTTAATCATACGTGGTTCATTGTTTATTTATATTTAAATCCAAGAATTTATTATTGTTTCATTTTGAGTCAATAATTTATGAACATTAATAATACAAGCACACCAAAAAGACACAGTTTCTATTTTATTCTACAAATTTTCAAAGAATCTTAAGATTGTCCAAAGGATTTTTTACATAAAACTATATAATGTTTTTTTCTGTTGAGTCCCAGGGGCACAAGATAGTAACGAAATATACCTCAGCTGAATGTAACATGAACAGACAGTACAAACAGACAGATCATTTAACACAACACAAGTGACAGTAGCAAACAAGATGAGACAGCCTGAGACAGCATGAGATGAAGCCTGCGTGGAATCGTTTGTTAGAAACTGAGAGCTTTGACTCATCACTTTCTGTCATATTGATGACATGCGATATTAGAAATGTGTCTTGAGGTGGAATTTTCCTTTAACTCAAGACACATGTCATGACTTTCATCATGCCTTAAAAAACAGATCGACATAATCTGAACTGATTTGTTTGAGGATGCCCGTACCCTAATTCCTTAAATTGGCAGTGTTATGGTTAATCGGATTATAGAAAAAATCATTCTGTCTGCTTGCATTGCATCTTAACTTGGTCTATTGCCATTGTAATGTGCAAGAATGAATATGGATGAAGGACAGTTTAATACAGTAATTTCATCTGATGGTACCCTAATGCCTGTCATGAAATGATACTGATTAGATGTGTTTAAACAGCCTTCCCACCCTCAGAACATACAGGCCTCAAGAATATTGCTAATAATGAATATTTCATCCCAACAGATAACGCAAACATTCAGCCCCAGTTGAGACATGAAGCAGTCAACATTTTCTAAAAAAGCTGCAGGAGACAGCACACTGTGGGCCAATCCAAACTTTTAAGACTTCTTGGCACACGCACATACACATACCCATACAAACACACGCCCTTGTATCGGCTGCCCTGAGCCACCTTCGGACTAAAAACCACTTGTTTACTCAGTGATCCCATGCTGGCTTCCAGACCACAGTGACCTGGGAGCAGGGTGACTTTCTGTGGCCTTCCCTGCCCCGTAGCCACTGTCCCTGGCTGAGGATCAAGGCTGTCTGGGTTTGCTTGAAACACAACTGGCAAGAAATGCACAGACCAAAACAGTGAAGGAGGGAGAGAGTGAAACAGGCAGGGACACAAGATGCTGTTGACAGCACAGATTACAATACAAAAAAGTCACATCTGTAATTGCAGTCCTATCTGAAAGCCCTCAAAAAGTGCCCACTCTCCTATTTCTAATGAATAATAGAGAACACTAATATTATGTATTGCAACATTATAGTAACATCTCCCAAGAGATATAGTGTTTTAATTGTTTTTTTTCATCCTATTTTCCCCCTTTTTTCGTATTAAGTATAAAGTAGACCTGGTGATTCAGGTGTTCAATGCAAAAATTATTAGGATGATAAATATTGTGAGCAGAAGCAGAGTCAGCAGAACATATATATTGTATGAGTTAGCATAAGGTTTTATTTATATTTCTCACGAGGTAGGTGGAGGATCAATGGACTGATGGTGTGAGGGGAGCTGCAAAGCCAGCCCTGATATTGCAACCACAAAAACCTATTGACAGTTGCCCAAGGTGGCCCAAAGGTCACCAGGAAATATATTGATCATCTTCAGGCTTGAACCTAATTGATTGGTACTCGAAAATCTGGAGGATGCATGGAGAAAGATTGTGTAGGATAGCTGTGAAATGGGTAAACAAGGAGGGATTGTTCACACGTTGGTCTATGAGGGTTTGGCTTCCATAAAACACAGAGGCAAATCCTATGGACCATCAACACAACTGTGTTAGGAAATAATCCAATCCACCATTCACTGGGTGAGAGTTTACACAAACACTGAAAAATTCTAAAAGGTATTTTTACCATAATAGTGTGTAAACTATCCCAGCATTGTGGCATGAACAGGTGTCACACACAACACACTGCAGCCTCATCATCAGGGACAGGGCTTCACCTCAGCCATCAATAGGCAATTATTTTAATGCAATTAAACATGACTCTTCCTCTCCTCTTACGATCAATATCGATCATTTCCTCCAATCACAGGAAACGTGTCATCAAGGTTCAGCGGGGGTGTCGCTCCTGTAATTAAGCCTGAACACTCCTCATCGTGCTTCTGAAAACCGCCGACTAAACAGGCCATTCGTCTCAACTCCTTAACCTCATCCTTCCTTGGCAGCATCCGGTGCTGTCTAATTATGGGCTTCCAGGATGAAAAGTCATGGCCAAACACAACACGTCCCACATGCGGGAGAGCCACCATTGGACTCACACACACGCCTGCACAAATGCACACACACACTGGCACTGTAATGAAAGGAGAAATTTCTGCCAGTCGTTCACTTGACAAGCTATGCTCTGTATGTGCATGTTTTCTTGTATTTGTGTCTGCTGTGTCTTTTTATGTCTGAATGTTTGGCAGCTCGGCCAACGCCCTGCAATGACCTATGTGTCAACAAGCGAGTGGGAGCAGCGTGGTAACAGGATGTGGCCCATGAGGGACACAGCAGTGGGACCATAGAGCCATGCCAGACTCTTGTGTAACAAACAGCCTGTTAAATCAGCCAGAGCCAAAAGGAGGAAGTGAGGGCCAGTGGCGAGGCTGTTGCAGACATACCCTGCATGTACAATTAAATCAGAGCAGAGGATTGCCACATCATCGTATCGACTGCCTCTTGAGCCGATGACCCACAGCATGTCGTGCTAACCTGGCACTTAGGATAAAACCATCACCATCACCATCATATCCCACCAAGAGGCAGACCATACAGTGGAAATGAACTTCAAATATGTCATGTGACATACACAAAGTTCAGTTCAAAATGACTTATTTTATAGATAAATTTGTAGGATTTCCCACGAACAGGAAATCAAAAACATCTGTACACCACATGCTGATTTTGCTATTCTCAAAACCAGTTGTGGAGACAAAATGTAAAGTACTAAAAGAGTGGAGATCAAATTTCATGATATTTATTTTTTATTTATTTATTATGATATTTATCTGTTAAATTTTGATGCCTCATGTGTACAACTGGAAACTTTAGACTGTTGGTCTTATAAAAGGTTGATGGATGAGTGTGGCCATGGTTAAAAAAAAACACAGCATTGAGTGTTGACTGGAAACAGTGGTCTCCTGTGTTAAAGTCCAATGTTTTGTTGACCCCACCCTAACCATTTGGGACACTTGCACTTTGTTTTTCTTGGAAGGGCGGTCTCCTGGATTTTCCTGTATAGGTTAGGAGGATAAGTAAAATATACAAGCTAGTGCCATATTTTAGTCCCACTCTAGCTCTGTGTCTTAAAATTCGCACTGCAACCTTATGTATATGACCCAATTGACCTATGATTAGACCATGCCAACAATCTTTGGAACAGCAAATTACTGCACTGCTCAACATGGACATTGATTTGGCATCGATTTGGTTATAGGCCATTGGGAGCAATTTATCATTTTACTCCATGCACTGGAATTTATTTCCACCGCATCCAAAAAGAAAGGCAGGAATACTGTGACTCTTAAGACTTTTGTATGTTCAGCTAAAGGCAATATCCAAAACAAGGATTATTGGAAGTGACACCTCGCTAACAATATCATCATTATTCACTCATGCGCGTTACTTTTGTTTGGTTGAGCAGTGATCCAGCTTCAGCCCTGCTGGAGGAGATACAGCCCATGATCTCCCTCCAAGACATCACATACTGACATCCAGAGAGCTAATGTGACAGCATATTACCACTGCAGCCCATCTTACCAATAACCTTGCTGAAATATAAGATTCTGTTCTGCTACAGTGAGCGGTGACTGGCCTGTCCTCTCCCACTGTTAAGGTATTGTTTTCATACCTTCGGACAAGGTGCTAATTTAACCTTCCGAGCCACTGAATGTGATCTTCAGCAGTTGTTATCTTCATGTTAACAATATGCAATGTAAATGGGGACCTGAAGTTGCAGCAATGAAATAAATAAATAAACAATGAAATAAATCACTTTCTCCGATGATCTCAAATGTGAAGTCCTTAAAATAGGCTTCCGTGATAGGCACTAAAGAGCAACGACCAAGCAGTAGCAAGTGTTAGCAAGTATAGAAAATTGAGGGCACAAATTGACCAACCATTTATCATACAAGATCACTACTACACATGTAAATAAATCGGAAGCACAAGAGAAGATAAACTGTGAAAAGACAGATTGAAGTCGGCTTATCTCTTTCCCACCAATGCTGCACTTTCCTACCAGTTACGGATATGTAAACCGCTCAGTCATTATTCTTCTAGGTGTGTCTGCATCTGATGTCAATAGAGAAGAGATGATGCCTTTGTTGATAATTAGTCAGCTGAGAGTTCAAGATGCTCAAATGAGACACACCGCCATCAACAGATGGCCTGAAACAGTCATCGATGAAGTTCATGGGAGGCGTACTAAGTGCTCGGTTAGTATAGTGCCACTCAGCAGCCGGCGAGTTATTGTGCAATTTTTCTTTAGTCAATATCTAATCCACAACAGCAAGATGAGAAGACATATTCAATCGCTTTAAGCCCCACAAACAATTGTATATCTTCAGGGCAAGATCATTAGGTGTGGAGGTTGTGGTGGAGAGCAGGGGTACAAAGTTGTGTTTGCATGAATACAAACCAACAGCTGAATTTAGGAAACAGACCTATAAAAACTTCAATAAGGCCATAGTTGCTACCAGCACACATTGTAAACAATTGCAAAACCAGATATTTTGACAGAAAACAAACAAAATACTTTGGCAGTGAACAATTTTCTACTTGCCAGATACATAAACTAACAAGATTTCTCCATTATGTTAATATAAAATAGAATGTAGCTACATTTATCTTAGCGTTTTAGGTGAGCAGCAGGACATTAGTAAGAAAAACTGTCTTGTTACAGAAAGGTGCTGCACACGCAACAACCAATAGGTTTATCAACAGCTGTGCAGCTTGGTCAGCTGTCCTTGAAAGCGAGTGGCTAAGTGAACAGAACTTCTCGAGTCATTTTGAAGGCATCAGCCTAAATCACAGAGGCTGCAGCGGAGAGGAGAGTCTATCCCTTGCAATACCCGTTACAGAATGTGTTGAATCAAAAGCACAATGCAAAGCTTTCCTGGGAACGAAGCACAAGATGTATTCAGCTTGTTATTTTTTCAGTATCTTTTGCTCTTGACATATATGTACATTTTTATCTGCTGCAGATAGCGGTGATAGTTGCACACCAAGAACTTTAGCCATCATTGCTTTTACAAGATAAGAGAAGAAGAGAATCATGGATGTATTAAAAAACAGGATGCTGGACTGAAAATGTCATTAATTCATTGAAAAAGTTTCTGCTTCTGGGCTAGTTCCAGGTCCAGGCAGCTAACTAAATGTGCATAGTTATGTTACTCATCAATCATGCCTCTGGGCTATGAGGACAGTCGAATCGCGTCCTGGATGTGGTGCTGCGGGACAACAGGGACAAGTCACCAGTCTGTCTAACACTCGAATATCATTTTCAAAAATAGAGAAAGCAAAACTCTGCATAGCAAATGAAATTTTTAATGTATTTCTTCACATATAAAATGCCCCAGTTTTCATCCAAGAAAATTTGTCATTTGATATTGATAGTCACCTCAACAGTAAAGTAAAAAAGATGGACATCTGTTACCTGGTCTTTGATAGTTTTAATGAAGAGACAAACTATTTTGTCAGTGGATGATGGACCACCCCAGCACTCTGATGAAAAATGTGCCAACATAGTCACATCTCTTTTAGGAAAAGTGCTTTCACACAAATACACACACACACACACACACACACACACACACACACATATCATCACACCAAGCAGATACAGCCAACCTTTTTGTGCCTTCCAAGGTCACACCCTATCCCCTAATTTAACATCCCCAAGCTTAGTTTTACTCTTTGAGTCTTTGAGATAAAGAGATCAACACAGCAGGACCACTGTACTGCTGAGCATGACACCAGCAGACTCATTATTCTAATTCTGTGTCATGCTGTGATTGGCAGAGGGTCCAAATGAACGACTAATACAGTCTTTGTGCCAGAGTGATGGGTTATATTGAAATTCATATTACGCAGCAAAAAGCATATAGCATGCAACATTAATGTGCTCAGTATTTGACATTTGACACCGGTGTGCATTAAATGAAGCTGAAAGCATGTAATAACGTCGAATTTAGAAAAAAGTTCTAATTTAAACTGGGTCTGAGCAAAAGCAAATGTCACCAAGTTAGTTGCTGGAATATTTTAAGCTTAAAGTACTAAGACACCTGCACTCCTTGATGGATCCCTTTCACGCAATTTTTCTCCCTTGTCCCCAGAAAAAGCCCATTTTCAACTTGTTCTCAGTCAGGGGAATGACTTTTACTCACCACCACCGCTCCCTCACACTAGTTCTTGCTCTTTCTCCTTCTCTGTCACAGCTTCAGACTCACGCAGCCACACCCTCTTTCTTTTTAAGTGCCACCATTGCCCGTTGACAACCCATTTGTCAAAGCGTAATTTTTTTTGGTATTAGCTATTCACATTATTCTCCTTCTATAAGTTATACACTTGTGACATTTGCACAGCCATTTATCCTTCATCTTGGAATTAGCTGTTAACAAATCATCAGGCTCATAAACTGCCTAACGGGCTTGATGTGACTGAGCTTATGGCCTTTTATGCAACACAGTGATAAAAACAGATATATTTATTTTTTTTAATATCACTCCTAAGAGAGACATTGTGAATGTTTGATAAAATGGATTTGAAAATAGGATTTGCCCTAATCTGGTACTAAATCTACCGGTCCACGTTGTTATATAACCTTGATTCTCGCAGACCAGTTTGACATTAGTGAGGTCTGGGAGCTCAAGTTGAACTTTTGCAAAGTCTGCTCTCAACCTGAGGAACAGACTAGCCCTCGGGTCAAACATTGAGACACATAGACAGACACTGAAATATTCCTCTTTGGATCCCAATGGGCCAAATCAGACCCGAATCCAGAGTATAAGCTGATTTATTTATCCCTGGTTTGAGCTCATCTGTTTCTCTCTTTCCTCCCTTCCCATCTTATTTTCAAAACAAGGTGAATCGCTCTCTTGTCCCCAAGACTTATCAAAATGGTATAAGGCCAGGTTTGGCTATGAAACAGAGAAGTACTTAGGGCCCTGCTTAGTTGAACTACTCCATCATTTGTCACTGTTCCTTTCTTCGGTCAAAGGTTACTCTTGTGAAAAAAAAAAAAAAAACCTGAAGCAGAGAAAGCTGAGGGAACAATGCCCTAGAGATATGATGTATACATGCACATTGCTCATTTACTTGACCTCATAAATATAAATAAATATAAAATGGGCTTAAAAATATAAGAGCACTTTAGGGGCAGCCCCGGCAAATGGTTAGGACAAACATCATAGAGACACCTATGTTTTGAGCAGCAGGTCCCTGGTTTGACTCACAGCTGGCCAGACCATTTAAATCAATGTAAAGGAGTCACTGCAAAAACTACACCTGAAAGCTTGTCATATTTTCTGTATAAGTACATTTTCATATCTGTCATTAGTGGACCGTCGCTACAGTGTAGGTGTATTCTTCAACTTGTCTACATCAATTACCTGTGAAGGCTAATGTCTTGATGGCCAAGATGGCATGGATACTTCAAAGACAAAACCTCAATGTGTAGTCTTTTGCAGCAGCTTGTGACTTGCTCGGTGTGTTAGATAACTGTCAGATAACTGACAGACAATTTTTACAACAAAACATCAGGCAAAGCATACGTGTGTTTTAGTGACAATGATATGAATTAGACTCCTTGTCCAGAGCAAATGAGGCCAATCATTTTTGTTGCTTTCTTCAGGCCCTTTGGACAAATTGGATGCATATTACTTTTTTGCTACCTTCTTGACTTTATAATTCCACACTACTTTAGAGGGAAATGTCCTTCAATCTGAATCTTGCAATTTCCCTTTCCACAAGTGCTCTTAATTGCTTTGTTGCCGAGAGCACAAATGATGTAATTTCTTCATAACAAACACATTTGGGTGTATTTTCCCTTGTTTCTGATGGTAACACTTGTAAAACCCAAGGTTTTTAGAGCAGACAACTGCAATTGACAAATTATGCCTCAAGACCTGATATCCAGTAGATAAGGTCTGTACTCACTGTCAGTTGAAGTTGTTTGCCACAAACAAATGTAGCATGCTTACAGACTCAAACTGGTCCCACAATATAATGTATAAAAATAAACATATGTGGTTGACCTTTTATTTTTACTGTTTGAAATGAAGAAAATTCTATAATTCATTGAATACCTTTTTAGTAGCAGTGGATTGTGACACATCTGTGCATGCCACTTTGCTTTGTTTGGAACACAAGATGAATTGGGACAGCAGCCTCAGCTTTGGGACAACAATTTGTTTGCTTGTTAGCTTTAAGATCCTGTTTAATTTAGATGCACAAATCTGGCAGTGGCAGGAACTCCAACTCAGTGCCTCTGGGAGGAGGGGAAGAAGCCAAGTGAAGCTCTTCCAAATCGAGCTCACTTGGTGGGCCTTGTATATCACACAAACCAAAGGAATGTGCCTCATTTGTTCATTTTATTACGTTGTGTAACGCCACCATGCCACTGAAAACATTTCTTGCTTCCCATCTATATCCCGACTGCTTTGTGACAACATGGTTAAAGAGATTTTCTGAGCATGTTTGTGTTTTTTTTGTCTGGCAGTGAATAGGGCCTGCAATCAGCAGCTTAAATGAACTCCACGGCACTTAAAATGTGATTCATTTAATCCTGTGAAGTCGAGGAGAAATCCAGTCCAGCCCAGCTATAAGTGCCGACTGCAGTAATGGCTGCGAGTGCTTTGTCCCCCCTGCAGTTTAAACGAGAGGTTTGTTACACCTTATCAGTAAATGGAAGAAGTAGCCTCTGAGAAGGCAGGCAGGTGTGTGTTTTGACTGCAAAATGTCAACAGAAAAGGATTACTGTTGGTGGACAAATAACCTGATTAGAGACCTTCTAATCAAAATGTAAATTAATCAAGGTTTGAAAATTGTAAAATATCCAAAATAAAGTTTAAGGAGAACTTCACAGCATGAGCCGTGATTTTGATGGAGCTTTTCAAGAGTATGATGGAGTATGCATGCCAGCACCACCTTATGGTTAAGTGTCTATGTAATTTGAAAGTCACTTTAGTGTCAAAATCCACTCATAATTAGCACCCAACTCTACACCACTTGCAGCTTATTATTATGGTTTTCTCGGCTTCACATAGATTTATAAAGTGTATATTTTAATGCTTACAATGCTTTCAGCTCTCGACAACTCACCAAATAAAATTGTAGACTGCTGCTCCCTGCAAACAAGCACAGACAGGCTGTACAGGTGGCTGGTACAGCAAGTCAAGCATCTACTTGTCAAAAGTGAAATATATCAAAAAGGCACATTACAACAAGAGGCACACAAGTGCAAGTGCATTCATGAATGTATATGCAATAAAATGTAATTTTACCTCGTGAGCAGATTGATAAATGCACTTGTACTTGAACACAGTTTGACATTATGTGCCTTTGTGGTGTTTGCTATAATAACAGGGTACTAAATGCATGACGACTGCCATTAACCATTTTGTATCTCATCACTTTTTCTGTCATTAGGGCCGGACCAGCAAGTGGTGCAAGGCTCCACTGTAATGATGGTATTTGCATTTTTTAACATTTGTAGGGGGTTTTTGCTTGTTGGATCGTTCATGTCTAATTTTTTTTCCAGAATGGTTTGTAACCGATTTGCATTTGTAAACCCGTTTAACCCTTCAGGGATTAATAAAGTAGTATATTAAGAATTTAATCAAACTTAAGTAAAATAACTCTGAAAGTTGAGGAGTTTTAACAGAGACCAAAGGAGGACCAAACAGTAAAAGGTGGCTTAGTGTTGAACTTAGATTCATATGGCCATAAACACAACTAAACACTCAATTTCAGATTTGTATGTGTTTGCTGGCTTATTATTTGATTGATTGCCAAGAATCTCTATTTATTTGATTATTTATTGTAGTGTTGTGCTAAAGAGGCGTCCATTCCAGTCAGGCTGAGTTGATTTATCTATGAGTCAATACACAAATTAATCAACAGCATTTTTTTGGAATCACTTAATTGCTGAAGCCATTTATTCAGCTACATATTTGTTGTTTCCAAGCTTGTCAGATGTGATGATTCGCTGCCTTTTAATTCATAATTGAACACATTTATGTTTTGGACTGTTGCTCCGACAAAATAAGCAAGATGTTTGATTATCTCCCCTTGGCCTCTGTGAAATGATGTGCTTTTTCACATTTTTTAATAAACAGTAACTAATTAATATATTCAAAAAAAAATCAACAAAATAACTGAGTTGTAGTTTTGCTCTAAAACCTGTTTCTTGTACAGAGGCATGGCCTTTATGATATTCTGTTTCTCTCTATACTGGAGTGGATTAACGAACACAGACCAGTCTGTGATTCTGTAAATCTCTCTTGAAAATAACAGTGGATTTCAGCGATTCCTCATTTTGCTAGTGGCCCCCTTGGCTCATCTTCAAGGACCTATCAGGGCCCCCGCAACCCACTTCAGAGTACCAGTGGTTCATTGTGCACTTTGAAGAACGGCGCACATGCACATTGTCTCTCAGATCAGTTATTATATCTGCAACATGGCGTTTCGGGTTGTGCCATCGCCCCCTGGCTGCGTTCAGGGGAGTTGCAGCATCAAAGTCTTCTCCTCCCCTGAAGCTCGCCTTTCATGTCACCAGTGCTACTTGTATGTGTGGACGCAGCCAATCTCTTCCTCATGACGCCACCGAGGCTGGGCTCGGGAGGGCTCCGATCATAATATTTAACACACCCACCCTGGATGAACACTTGGAAGGGAGACAAGGCAGCGTTAATAGGACAAGTGACAAACAGGATCCCTGCACCTGCCAGCCAGTCGCCGATTTGACTTGAACGAGAGGCTCGCAGACAGCGGCGACGGCTCTCGTCAGGAAGCGGGACAGCGTCCAAGCATCCTCGCCACGGATCACCTGTTATTCTGGTGGAATTTTATTCATTTTCCATTGTAAATTTATCCGAAATACCAGAGAGCCAGCGATTTTATGGACTATATGTATCTTTCTAGTTACTTTTTTTTCCTTCAAAAAAGACAGAGCAGACGCATTTGACATCTCACTCCGTACTGGCAGCAACATAATGAAGCAGGTCTGAGGAGAAATATCGGTGCTTTTAACAGGATACCGCACCTCTTCCTCCAGTTACCGCTTCTTAACGGTTTATTTAATGCTGCGTTCTCCTGATACTGTATCATATTCAACAACGCACGAATCAATGAAGAAGACTTTTTGAGCCACTGCCAGTGAAGTGTCCTGCGCTCACAATGCCAGTCCACCTGTCTGGGAAGAACCGGGACTGTTGTAAAAAATAAAGAATGAGCATCATGGAGTTCTTAACATAGCCTGTCACGCATTATGTGTGCAGTCATCATTGCAATTCCTCAAACCTACATCGCTTCTTTGTCATCGAATAACACTGTCGGACATACATGTCGGTGCCGTAAGGTGCGCTGCGCTTAAAGCTAACTCAGTTTAAACGGGGGGAAATGATAAAGATGATATTGTTTCGTAAATTCAGAGTGCTGATACTCATGGTGTTTTTGGTGGCGTGCACCATGCACATCATGATAGACTTGTTACCAAAACTGGAGAAGCGTGCGGTGGGATCGGAGAGCGGGGACGGCGGCTGTCAGTGCGCCCATCACCCGGGCGGGGATTCGCAGGGCTGGGGGAAGCAGCGCGCCAGGTCGGCGGCAGAAGCGGGCTGGCCTAACAAGCACACGCTGCGAATCCTGCAGGATTTCAGCAACGAGCCGAGCTCCAACCTTACGTCCCACTCCCTGGAAAAGATCACAGCGGCTGCAGCCGGGGACAGAGCGGACGCCTTCGGGCGGACGAGACCACCGGCGGGGAAGGCGGAGGACCACAAACCGCTCATCGGAGACGCGAGTGGGGGTCGGACCGTTCCTGCTCACGGTGTCTCCCGGCTGTCTGCTCTGTTTGAGCATCCGTTATACAAGGTTGACCTTCCTCCCCTAACAGACGATGACACTTTGTTTAACGTCAACAATGACATCAGGTTTTATCCAAGAGCAACAGGGAACCAAGGATGGTAAGATGATGGGGATCTGCTCAACTTATAGGATTACAAGTCTATCTATATCTATCTATCTATCTATCTATCTATCTATCTATATTTGTCTGTCTATCTATCTATTGGTTAAAATATCATTAACCAGCAGACAGGTCCTTTCATCCATCCTGTCAGTTTCTGTCTCTTCTCTGCCTCCAATATAATGTCCACTCATCCATCTGCAACATCCACCCATTGTCATGCCATCTTATCCGTTTGAGCACGCAACTTATGACTTATCATCCTGCTGGATTTTTGAATATAGCCTACTTTGATTATTCCTATTCAGTGCCACTGCACTTTAAGTACATATATTAAAATGGTTGTCTATGTTAAGACACTACAACAAACATTGCAACCAAATTTTACCTACAATAAACATAGTAAGACTATGTTTATTGTAGGTAAAAAAAACAGAGAACTCCTTACACCAGCCTCCTCCTTTAACCTGTGGTTAAACCTCCTCTCCTTGTTTTCAGGCACAATGAGGAGGGAAATGAGGAGGAGGAAGAGTTCTCGCCACCAGGAGAGGTGACGGCAGAGTCGTACCCAAACTGGTTACGTTTCCACATCGGGATCAACCGCTATGAGCTGTACGCCAGACACAGTCCCGTGCTGGATGCCCTGCTGAAGGACCTGGTCACACAGAGGGTTACTAGCGTGGGTGAGTCAGTCAGGGAGAGCTGTGTTACCAAGGTGTGTGTGTGTGAGCGCGTGTTAGTACGTTGTATGGCATATGTGTACAGCTTAGCCTGAAGTATTGGGCCAATTTATTATTAGTCACCAATTAGATAATGACTGTTGGTCAGCATTAGCGTCCAGCAATGATCTTTTCATGATTTATTTTCATATTAATTCAAACTTTCAGCATTTTGTTTAACTGGTAAAAGCTCTGGTAACTGTGATTAAATAATTTGATACAATATATAGTATATAGCAGTGAGTTAAATGCAACTAAAATCCAATAAAGTGTGTTTATACTTGTGACATTAAAAAGGCAGTGTCAGCCTTTAGAAACCCTTAATGGTTATATACTAGTGTGAGATGTGACTTGTCTAAATGTGCCATGACTCTCAGTATGGATGGATACTATACACAACTGTGTGTGAAAAAGAGGTCACAGTCACATACATCTGGTTCTTTATCTGTATTTCTGCTTATGTGTGCAAGTTTATAAATATGTGCATTCTCCGTCTGGGGCTAGATATATCCTAACAAATCTTTTGCATGTTTATCAAATAATGTGGATGTGTCATTGTGTGTGAGAGAGAATTGTGTTTGTGTTTGTGGGCCAGCGTGTTGGCTAAGATGTGTGTTCAATTGTTAGTAATGACATACTGTGAAGTTTTGTATCTACAGATGATTTCATTCAGCAGCATGTAAATCCCCTAAAAGAAAGAAAAGAAATGCCTAAAAACATCACGTCACACAGCGACTCAACATTTTCTCAGACCTAATGGCAAAACAAAAGTCAAGGACATTTAAGAAGAATTTACTTCTACCAAGTCTCAATGTCCAAACATATACTTTCATTCCTGAACAACCATCATTGTCTGTCATTTGGAGAAACTTTGCTTTTAAACCAGCTGAATTCAGTGCAAAGTGGGTTTTTTTTGAGTGAAGTGAGTGAACTTCTTCATGAAGCCTTTTCACTGCGGTTGCATAAAAAGCATCATATTGCAAAAGTGCCATTAGGAAAAAGTCACTCTGCAAGTTATAGGACTAAACTGTCTGACTGATTTGTATTTTCTGAATTAAATAACCAAATCAGATCTTTACTAACCAAATCTTTGAGAAAATAACTTTGATTAATAACCATGACCACAATACTAACTCAAATTATTATTATCATATTTTCTATTACTCCCTCCATCTCTTACAGGCAGCTCACAATCATTCACACAATTCATCCCAGCCTGCTCTTTAATAGTGTGTGTGTGGTTCCCCCCTTCTGTTTATAGTATATAAACCATCAATCAGAGCCCAGACACACCTATAAAAACTCTGTCAGTCTGCAGAAAAGAAAACCCAGTGCAGTGTGTGTCTGAGTGTGTGCATGCCTAGAAGCATGCATTACAGGTTTTGTGCTTCGTAATTGGTGCACACACTTACCACTTATCTGTCTCTTTGAAATTACAAAACAGACAGCATTAGAAAGTTTCCCTGTTCAGCGTTTTCCCCACAACAGTGCTCCACTCTCTCTGTCCCTGCCTCAGTGTCTGTCTCTCTGTCAGGGCAGGCTGTGGCCTTTTAGCCGGTCTTCAGCTGAACTCATAAATCACAGGCACCGTACCGTGAGGTGGCACAGGTGAGAGCGGGATGGATTTATCATCGCGGCCACGAGAGGAGAATCTGATGGCAGTGGGCAAGGCTGGGAGCTTTCTGAAAGACCAGAGAGCATGAAGGTGTAGAGGCAAAGACATGAGGGGTGCGGTCGGTGGGGTGGGGTGGGGGGGGGCATTGATTTGTTTGTGGACAAGAGATCGATGGTCAGATGAACAGAAGCGCACACGCGCTCACGGATACTGAGACAGATGGCCTTTAGGAGAATCAAAAGAGCATCTTGTTGAAGTCCACAGTCCATGTTTGGTTGCATGTCAGTGCTGATACAATCCAGAAAAACAATCATCTGAGCTTTGCCTGGGTTTTTCCACAGGGGATTACCTTTTGTAGTTTCCGATTAGAAACAGAATTTTGTAACTGGCCAGCACCGAGCAGTGAATTGAGGTCAGTTCCTCAAGGATTGTGGCTTACAGGTTCAAGGTCACAGCATTAAAACACAGTCCACTCATTTGCAATCTCTCAAAGGTTTTAGGCTTGATGTATACCAAGTTTAAAGATTACTCTGGGGCACTATCCTCTTGACCTGGCTTTGGCAAATCTGGCCCGTGCATAGGCCTAATACTCTCAGCGTTTTCTCTGGCTTTCAATTTCCCCAGTAGCAATCCACTGTTGTAAAGAAAAGGCACCGACCAGCGGTTATGTAGGTTCTACTATGTGCAAGAGTGTATGTAAATTCAAAAGCTTTTGAAAATGAGTCACGGCAAATGGGGAGGCTTGCCAGCGGTGAGTAAGATTAAGTGAGACAGAGAGAGCATAACAGAGAGAATACAAGGAAAAGGATGACATATACAAACAAAAGGGGAAAAAAGACAGCAAACTGGGAGAGCTCTGAGAGAAACAGCAAGAGTGTCAATAAACACTAAAGACAGCTCTGTGCAGGGGGTAGAGTGCAGCCAGCTACTCAGCCAGAAAGATAGTCAGTAAGTGGGTCCACTACAGGGTGCTTATGTTGATATTGGGGTTAGGCAGAAGCGCTGTGTTGTGTAATATGCTAAAGTTAATGCGCTGTAATAAATGGGCAAATCCCCCGAAATCCTGTCCATTATGACAGAAACACAAGGCATTTAGACAGGCCTTGCAGTCCCTTTGTGTGAGTCGGAGGAGAGCAGGAAACTCACAGTGAGTCGTCTTCAGCCTCAGGGAGACACCACGGACATGAGTGATAGTCAGAGACATGTGCCCTGGCTCCTCTACTCTCCCGTAGCGCATGAAGTCAGTTTGTGGGAGCAAGAGGGGAAGTGCTTTGTAGAGTGTGTAACGTGCACAAGCAATAGAGGCTCAACAGAGAAACATCTGTTCAGAATCACCTCTGTTATACGGCGCATGTGCATATATGTACACACGCGTGCGGATGGGAAAATAACACGCCTCAAACCTATGATGCAAGAGGATTTTCTTCTCTCTTTTAAGCAATAAATGCACTGTAGCGTGTCGCTGAACTGTAATTTAAGTGGTCTTTACTGACTAAAAGTCATGAGACTTTAAGTCATTCAGTGTGGATTTTTTTTTGTCTCTCTCAAAGTCCTAGATTCTCTGTCGCACGAATTTCCACGGTCATGCCTCCATCACACCCAGAACTGACATATGCATTAGTTGTCAGCAGATGCTTTTCATGCCACTTTTTTACTGTCAGTCACACCCAGCTCCTAACTACCACAGTTACACTTTCATTGTACAATGTCTGGCAAATTGGTCAGCAGATGTGATAGCTCTTTTATGCATTCATGCAAAATTACATTCTCTTAATTGGCAATTAAGGGAGCAGCTGTGCATATATGCAAGTGCATTTGTGTGTATCTACTGTATGTTAATGCTGTGTGTGTGTGTGTGTGTGTGTGTGTGTGTTTATGCTTCTGTTTAGATCTGACATCTCAATTGTTTTCTTCCCAGCCATGAAATCGGGAGGCACCCAGCTGAAGCTGATCATGACTTTCCAGAACTATGGACAAGCATTATTCAAGCCCATGAAGTAAGTAGTACAGCAGCCGACTGCGTGTAGCACAGTTAACCACATTTACATATTAGCCTACACCACATCCTCTGGGTATTACTATCATTGTTGGACAACCCACTGTAAAACATCTAACAGCAGTTTCTTGGCTTTAACCACATTTCTCGGGTTTCTGCAAATCTGCATTTCCCCCCCTAAAATAAGTGACATCAAAACTCTTTGATACACTTGGTTTGATGTGCCCACTTACGCATATGTTTCAAGAGTGCTACGGAAAATCTCATCTGAATAAGTGCCCAGCACTGCCGCTGCATTTCTCGGTGTGTTCAGATTCACAGTTCCTCTCCCTTCTGTGTGATCTTTTTTTCTGATGGGGAATTGTCTGTCTACTTTTTAATTAACATCAACAGGCTTATGTGTTAATTAAAATGAGCACTGAGCCACCGTGAAGACGTCTTTAGGGAGGTATATGTGCTAGCAATGGCGCGTTGCACATGAAAAAGAAATACAGCACCCTCCCCCTTAGATATTGCTGAGTTTTGCTCAATGGATTCCCATGCCAACAGGGATAAACAGCGTCCAGGCCAACAGGGCTGCAAGCAGAAGTGATCACTCTGGTGAACCAGGTTTGATTGCTAAGAAATGCAGAATGTTTTTTGACACAAAAGCCTCAGTGGGGAGTATTCAATTCTGGGAGAAAGAGACAGAAGCAGA
Organism: Psettodes erumei; assembly: GCA_016785225.1. NCBI lineage: Eukaryota > Metazoa > Chordata > Actinopteri > Pleuronectiformes > Psettodidae > Psettodes > Psettodes erumei. The sequence continues at coordinate 260,390 of JAFBJZ010000326.1, read as the reverse complement.
GACAGAAAGGGTGTTTGTGTGTCTTTGCTTACAGAAATTACCATGCCAGCCAAAGTCACATTAGTGGGAGGATAAGGAGTCCGGGCCTGTGAGTTCAACACAGACTTGAAGATGAATGATGAAATGTTGTTACTGAATATCTTTCCAGTCAGTGCTTGATTTATGGAGCAGCTGCAAAGTTTATTCACCAAGTGTTTGGTGTTCATATGCCTTATTTAGGTCCCCTTTTCCCAAATGCAGTGCAACATTATCCCTCAATATGAAACAGCAGCAGTGGCAGTTCAGATATGTACATGTTTTAACTCCTTTGAGTCTTAACTTGACATTTCATTTCTCCACAAGGTCAATCAGTGGCTGAATTTTGCAGCTTGTTAGGATATGAGGCATGGTTTACAAAACTGACCTCAGAGAATATGATCCAAACAGCAAGCATCTGAGCTATCTATTAGAGCTTGCATACATGCTAACCTTCAAGTCAACGGTAGCACTCAGCAGGCATCATTGGGCATAGTTATATCTGAGAATACAACCAAGTATGTGTGTGTCTGTGTGAGTATTTTTGAATAGCTATTGGACTTGACTAGAAATTCAGGGTTTGCTTCAATGCAACATAGACAATTGGACAATATGTGCACATAGGTGAGTAGTACGTATGAGTGTAAGTATCATGTTGAGTTTGAAGTCTCAGCTTTGTAGAATCTATGGGTGAATGAGTAAAGATAAATAAATTAAGATTTAAAACATTATTTACTTTTAATTTATGTGCGTAATTTTCATTTTCACACTGAAACAATGGTGTAAACGTAGCAGAAATTGGAGTGACAGTCCAGTGAACATTAACACGTAAAAGAGAACTGTTGATGTCTTACAGCAGATACAAGCCATCTTCCCCAATTGCCGTCAGAAACTGTTTTGACAGTAATTACATGTCAGTTTATGAATTATATGCTACACATTCATGCGGCTCTTTATGTAGTCATATTTTATTCAGACTCCTTCCTTTGATTGTCACTAACATTTGTCTCCTGTGTTTATGCTATCATACAAGTCCTCAGGGTGGAAATTCAAAAATATCTGACAAAATAATGTGGAAAAATAACCTTTGTTCTACTTTTGTAAGCATGTCACGAGGCTTTGTTGTCTCTATCATGGCACTGATGTGTCCCACTTTTATTTAAGGAGTTGTGGTGCATTCTGGGTACAGTAGTTCAGAGCACTGCATTGTTTTTTTTCTTCACCTGTCCCATTGTGCAGCATCAAGTGGTGCTTCAAAGAGGCTTTGATGTGTCGGGCGTCCTTTGAGCCAAATGCAAATCTCCACATTGGCATGGGCCATGAGACTGCGTCAAGCTGACAGCTTGCCAGACACCTCCACGCAATGTTTTCTCTGTGCTGCTCTGGGAAAAGAAAGTTTGGAGCTTCATTTCATCTGTCTGACTAACTCTATGATTTTGTTTGGTGACTTAAAGATGGGGTAGATGATGCTCATTTAGTTTTTCATGCTGCAAATTGGTGAGGGGTTTTAGATCACCGTGGCTTGTTTTCCCCCACGTTTCTTCTGATATTTGTTCTAGCCAAGTATTTATGAGCGTTTCACTATCACAATCAAACACGTGCTGCTCTAAATATAGTTCCTCGTTTGCGGATATTGTAAATCATATCTGAGGTCCATCTCTGCAAAACTGTAGGTATCTGCACTAATTACAATGCCTCGACTACTTAAAAATAAAACCTGGATTAATCTTAACGGTGTCACCATGGGAAAATCTTTCCTTTTAGTCGAAAAATACATCACACAACAGAATAAATTTGAACAATGGGAATATCAGATTGTTTTGAGATAGAATCCAATATAAAGACAGTAAACCTGTCAAGGAACTGAGTCTTCCAGCTGGAGCCAGGTTGCAGGCTGAATGGAGACCCTCCATGCCAGACCCCTTGTCTGTCTGCCTCATGGCTCTGGTGCCCATCCTACCCATTTCCTTGCCAGGATGCTGGTTGTTGTGTGTATGCAGAACCATGATGTTCATATTTTGCTAATTGGATTTGTCAGATGGAGGGGTGGGAGGGATTGAAGAAGGAGGTGTAAGCCTCAGATACGCAAAGAAAGAATTAATTTCTCCATCATGCGTTGTTAGACGAGCCTGTTTCCACCCCCACCCCTCGCTCTGATTTGGCTGATAGTTTCACAGTTCAGTATGAAGCACAGAAATGACTTTGATCGTCCCTGTTTGTTGTGTACATGCCCCAGTCCTGCCGAGAGCTGTAAGATCAACACGCAGGGTTCGTTACATGTAAACACGTGTGCAGGAACAGGCTGAATATATATATAGGGTGCACATGCCCATCCCTTAGCACCGTGGGGAATCAGAATACGTCGTCATCTGCATGGACCCAATTGGTTTTGACAAGCTGGGGCTCTTAGCTCCAGTAAAGCCAAAGAGATTGGCCATGGAGCCTCTTAGCTGAAGTACCCAAGAGGCTGCTTCATTTTTATCATCCACAAGCTGTTTCATAACCACAAGTCTATCGGAGGCCTCATCATATTTACTGTGTATCAGTTTGTGTTACGAGAAACATTCCTTTGTGGATCTCCTCTGTCGATGGGGAATTCACTTAACACTGAAAGCATGTTATGGTCTTTGCAGATGACCTCTCCCTGCAATGGTTATTGATCTGATCATGAAAGACTGACAACTTAATTTTTGATTTACAGGCATTAATGTAAAATGCAGGAGGAAACAGAGTTGTTCCTAAAGTGCTTTGATGGCTTGTGGTTTTTATGGTGAGTTTGATGCTGGAGAATTCACCTACAAGCAAATACACTACATACAAATATTTCCTTCCTGTATAATCTTCTTCAGCCATAGGGATTTTAGATCCATATGCCTGGATCAAAAGCCTATAAACTCGTGACTCAGATAACAAGCATCTGTGGACCAAATGACAACAGGAGCTGGTCCACAGATTGAGCTGTTCCTGTTCACAAAAGCAGTGACAATAATGGAAAAAACCCCACTGAAATCCAAAGAGACGAGAAAGAGAGCAGGATAACGGCTTTCACTTTAAGTAGAGAAGACAAATCTCATCAAGCTCCAGATGACCCATCGCAATCCAAACAAGTCCCATTGTAAAAAAAGACAACAACTGCATGTCTAATGTCATGGATATATACGGTATGATTACATACACATGTACACATAAATATACAAGCATATTCATATAAATATAAGCATGCCTGGCATGCACTGCACGGACACACAAAATCCCCTTTTTCACTATTTTTGGCCTTGAAGAGGGGAAAAAAATTAAGTTAAGATTGTAGGTTGTTGTTGTTTTTTTTCTTCTTTGGAAGAGACTTGTCTAACAGTGTTTCACTAAAGAGCTCCCACAAGGGCTGTAAGAATGCCGCTGGTTCTCATAAGCTGGACACACTTTTGAAAGCTGCCATCTGAGCTCATCTCTGGGTGTGTGTGTGTGTACAGACACAGATGAAGCATGTTACTATAGACAGCTGTTCGCACAGCTGCGGCTCATGCACACACACATACTGCATACGTGCACACACAAGCTGCAAAGAGAAGAGCGCTGCGGGGGTTACGGAGTTCGTGCACCCTCCATCACCCGGGGGGCTGGTGCCGGAAAATGCAGACGAGCAAGCAAGCCAAGCCGCAGCTGTACCCGCTCACTCAGAGCAGTGGGTACATTACACAGGAGGTGATGAGTGCAAGCCCACACTCTGCCTGCACACACAATAGAAAACTGGCTGATTCACTCCCCAACCACTCACTATTTAACACTTCCCTAATGATTTTCACTGTGACAAGTCAAAAAGCCTTCAAGCATATAAAGAGACTTTAAAGTTGATGAAACATCAAATCCTTTCACATTAACATCCTCGTCCTATGGTCCGTGATGAAGTTTTCCTTCTGACCTCAATCTCGCATAGTATAAAAAGCTTCAGCTGAGTTGTCACATTTATCTTTTCACTTGCTGATAGGTTATGTAAACGTGGGCTGTGCCACTTTGTGGCTCCATCAGCCTTTTTGCTTGGATGATGCCTTGGCAGGGAGAGACTCTTCAGGTTTTTAGGAGAGCTGCCCCCGCCCTGCTTGTGCTGTCCTGGCATCGGAGCTGCCTCACAGACCTCGCATTGAGTCTGTTCGTGTCACCCACATGCGCACTAGGCCAATCAGCAGGCAGGGAACGGAGCGGGAGCTCAGCGTGCCAAGCAATTTGTCTGACCTGGCTTTTGAAATTAATGACAGTCTGTGGGGTGCAGGTGTGGTCAGAGATGGAGGAGGCTATAAATTTAAAGTGAAGTGTGCGAGTGTGTGCGCGTGTGTGTGCGTGTTTGTGCCTACTTCCAGGAAGTTCTTTCAAATCTCTATCTGAACGACAAGTGGGTTTTGATCGTCATTGTCCTCACCTCAGGAAATGTATATCAGCATTTATGTCTACGTGTCCAGAGTAGACTGTTCTTTTCCATGTTTGCAGATTTGTGTGTGTGTCGAGAGAAGTAGAAGAAGTGACTCAATGTCAGATGTGTGAGGCAGCCAGAAATAAATTCTGCCTTCACAATAGTTGATGGTCACTGACAGATCAAACGGTTTAACGTTACTTAACACACTTTAACGTTTCCCAACAGTGTCGGAGTGGTGACATCCCTACTGGGTGTTGCTCATCACGGCTTTTTCTCAGTAACATTGTGAAACTATTCATTTCAAAAGTGTACACGTTAAATGCAGCGGGTGCACAGTTTGTGCACTTTAAGAAGAGAACTAAATAAAAGCACTGAACCTCATTATTTTTTGTTTACAGTGTAGGCTGTAGTGTGGAATTGCTTTTGAAATAGCCTTGTTTTTTATTTTCAGATCTTCTAGTATTTAATGGAGCTGAAGTTCTGTAACTGAGAATCTAAATCACTTGGCACTTAACGTAGTGAAGCAGGAAGTAATGGTGATTTGTACACTGACCTGCATGCACAATATATCACCCATACCCAGGTTTTTTTCTATAAACTTAACTAAATGTTTTTCCCAATCCTAACCTTATCTTTGTCCAAACAGTAGATTATTTGCCATAATCACAACCTTTCTCAATCCATACCATAGCTGCCATGCAGCAATATTGTAGAAAGTGAGTTTATAAATGTTGACACTGAACTAAATTCTGGGTTTTGCACCGTCATACCAGCCAACATTCTTACGGCAATAGGGTGGGGTTTATCAGATTTTTCAGATATTAGGTTGTAGCAGAAATCTAAGCTGGAAATCTTTTCTGATCTAAATTTCATTATTTGTTCTGTGTTTTCAAAAGCTGGGAAAATCAGACACAGAAACATACAGACCAAAGATAAAATTTGCTGTCAAACATAATTTACTGTGTTTTTCCCTGTCCCCCTTACACATTTTATTGTCTCTCACTCGCACACACACACACACTCACAGAGTGAGAGCGTTCTGGTGTCAGGCGTTAACAACATCTGTTTCTCATGCAGCTTTGTACTTGCAGCCAGTTCAGGCAGGGAGGGCCAGACCTCAGCGGCTCTTCTCCAGGCTCTGGGCACTGCTCACCCCCTCCGCAGGTCTTTAAGATTAATTTGGGCTTTAAGCTCCTCTAATGTGGCTGAGAATTGCTCATCTTACGCTGCCCCTTCTCCTTCCATGCTCCTCTTCCATCCTCTCCTCACCTCTCTCCTCCTCCTCCTGCTTTATTCAGTCTTCAGTTAATTTTGTGTCATCCAACATTGAGCTGATAATGTCAACAGTCTAAGCATGGCTTTCTACCATGTATGTAAATTGTGTTTTTCTTTTGCCCTCATTTACTCTCTGATTTATATTTCTCCTATTTCAGGCCTCGGTTAAAAAAAATCACTTAATGAACTCCTCGATCTTGCAGCTTCACACTATGTAGCAAATGATGTGGGTTGTTTGAATGTGTTTGAACTTCAAGCGTAGAGCTGAGTAACCATGCGTGTATGTGTGTGTGTCTAGGGCAGTCAGTGTGCTAGTGCTGTGATGCCTTGACCTCTTGTAGGCTGTGAGATGAGCAACTCAATTAGTGCGTTGCTTTAACAGTCATGTAACCTGCTGTATTCAGTGGTCTGTCACATCTGCCGAGTCATCAGAACACACACTCACACACACAGTTTGAGCCGCGTATTAAAGTTAGCTTAACGAAGTCTTAATAAAGTCTACTGCTGAATCGCAGTCTGCAGTTTTAATTGAAGTGTCAATCATTTATGTGCGTTCTGCCCATTATCTAATTACATCTTGTCATTAAAGTGTGTGTTTGGGTGCAACGGGACGTTTGGTCGTCCTGCAATCAGTCATTTTTGTCTCACTCACATCTGTCATCATTACTGACTGACTCATTTCTTTTCCATTTGTCTGACGTGCTGCGAAAGAAGTCGCATCTTCTCATGTTCCTCTTTCTTCCCCTGTCTCACTCTTTTCTGGTTTGTCTCTGCTTCTTTCTTCGGTGTCTGTTCTCGATTCGAGAGGTCGACAGCGCAGCGTCGGAGGCGCTGGATGTGCCTGTACGCCATCTCAAATCTCAAATACCTTTTCTCTTTTTTTTTTGACAGGCACGCTCACGCAGGCTCCCAACACAGTCTTATTTTAGACTCAAGCATTAACCCCCCATACACACACACACACACACAGATGCTCACACAAGTACACTTCACATAAAGACATTTCTCATGAATGTTTTACTAGGTCAGCTCTTGAGGAAGTGGTGTTTTTTTCATCGTCATCTGTCCCCTCCCCCCTCCCTCTCTCTGTCCATCCCTCTCTCTGCCTCCACCTCCTGTCCACGCTCCTTCACGGACTTGTTTGTTTGATGTCCCTCAGGCAGTACTACTTGGCTTGTCCCTCACCTTCTGTTCAGAGCCTCTCTCTGATCTGTATTTTTAGATTGTCTCTGTTTTCTCTCTGTGTCTAACAAGTGTTTATGCTCTCACATTGTATATAATGCTGCAGCACTGTCAATGCCTTAATCATAATGTGATTACAGGCCGACTGAGTTGCCAGAGATGATACTATGCATGACATGCGTGTGTGTGTGTGTGTGTGTGTAGTTCCTGGTTATGAGTAATGATTGGCAGCCAGATCTATACCTCAACAGGATCTTCATCAAATATGATGTGCAATGCCATGTCACTACCGATTTAAATAACCACCAAGCAAAGCATTAATTTCACATCCTGAGTCTTATTTTAACTTCCTGTTTCTCCCAGTAGGTATCTTAAAATTTCACACATTCACTGCATCAGTGAGTTCTGGGGAAGTCCAGCAGGTCAAGCTATATGACCCCCAGGGTTTGAGCAAACTCTCAACTATTTGGACGTGAAAATGAAAGTGGGTAATAAAAGTCATGCTCAAGTTTGAATAGATGTGATTCCACACATTTTATACAAAACATAAAATATTAAGAAATTCTTTTCAGCAGTTTGCACACTAACTTTGTTGAGTATTTTTTATCCCCTCGAGGTTGTCAGTCAAGCTGTGATGAGTTTTTACACTTTGGTCTTTGTTTGGTTAAAAAATAATAATTAAGCTGCAGAAGGCTGGTTGGCAGATTTTGTTACATTTGGACAGGGTAGCTGTTTTCAGTCTTGAGTGTTGTGAAGGTTTGGAGTTGTCAAAACACGTTTCTTTCAGTCATCCTCAGGCACCCTTGCGGTAGATTTGATGAACAGATCAAGATCTTTGTTTCTTAACTCAAAGCAATAGGCTTGGCCTTGTATTTGAATCACAGTTCTACAGTGTGTGTTTTCTCATGCTCCTCTGTGTACGCAACATCCAAGTGAATCGCATTTTTGCAAATGCGCGTGCTTGCTGTGGTTCCTGACCCTGTCTTTGTCACTGCTCTGAGTGGTTATGTTGTTCAACCATCCTATCATATCATTATAGTCTAAAATAATGGATGGGGGAATTCCTACGCTTCCCCTGAGGAATATCACTGCCATATTTATCTGGAATCCTGAAAATTCATTTTGCTGCAGGAGGTGAATTCTAGACACTCCAAATGAGCATTCCTCTTTATGAGGTGAGGAAAGCAGGCTAAACCTCACTTTTTGCTGAAGAATATTTTGTGTACATTCTGCAGCAGTGCTGAAATTACACAAAATATCCAGGGTAGGTTATCTTAAATGAGCACTAAGGAATGTTGCATTTAATTGAGGGGAATTTTTCAAGGACTAATTCACATCTAAGTACTTTGGTGAATCCACTATCTGTGATTAAGACCCTGCATTGTAACAATTCATCCTGACAAGTTAGACAACAGCTTAGGGTGCAACATAAAATCTAAATAAAATCTTGTTCATGGTCCTGTTTTTAATTTTAGGCTGGCTCAGAAGCAATAATGAGGATGTGTGTGGGCTTAGACAAAACGGAGATGACTCTCCTCTTTTTTCATTACAGGAGTCTGAAAATGACAGAGCACACATGCTTCATTGTTACTTTGCCACTAAATCAACTGTATCCCCCTAACAATGGGACCACACGCACCGCACCACCCCTTATACCTGAGCTCAGTCATTAGATAACGACCTTTCCCAGGTAGATCCATCACAGTCCACCTGAATCTCTGTCCAGGCTGAATGAATGAAACAACAGTTCTTCGACAGAGGGAAAGAGAGAGCGCATTGTGGCCGTGTAACTTGGCCTTTTGTGATAGCATGCACAGAGGTTAATACGTCCATTGTGGGCCAGGCCCATGCTTGTCTAAGCCTGTCCCATGCAAGGTGGCAATTAGGCTGTGTGTGACTCCCGTATCCCTCTAACAGAGGCCAGGAGAGGGGGGAGGAGAATGCAATCATTGTCTGCCAATTAAACCAGAGGAGGGTTCTCCCTGGCTTTGCCCATTGTTAGGGCAGGATGTGGGAGGGGCTGCCATGGTCAGGTCTGGTATCACTGGGCCAGGGAAGCAAGAACCTGATCCTGGGCCTTGCCTGGGTCACCCCTCCCCTCCTACGCACCCTTCTTTTTGCAGCTCTGTGCAGCAGTGATGCAAACAGAGAAGCCTCTGTGCTAGTGGTGTAGCACGACTCACAGTTAATATCGCTGCTGCTGGGAAGATTGTTTGCAAAAGGAGTGCTACTCTAAAATTAGCATACTCATGCGTGTATATGTTGTCCATGTCCTCCTCTTGACCATGACTGAAACAAAGGACAGGACAGTAGGATTTCATTTTCAGTTCACAAATCTATGGTATTTAGCATTTTTACGTCTGTGAAAAGGATATGATCTCAGCTGTTCATGGCAGTCCATCTAATAATTTTGTCTGGACCAAAGACTAAGTGACAATGCCAACCCCAGAACCACGTGGCCAGTGTAGCTTGAAAAAGTAATGCCACCTAGTTTTAATGCCATGAGCAGTAAAAGTCATGCAAAAAAAATATTTATTTTCTGAAGCTTAAGTAGAGTCACAGAGGTCTTGAATGTATTTCACAGTTATTTCTAATATTTTTGTTTGGTTTGGTGCATAGGGATGCACCAGCAACACATCATCTTTACAAGATGGTGCATTGGGACACAGACTGCTGTGACTTTAAAGGTCATACGACAAAATGCAGCTGATACACAATGCTGCATGGTCTACTGCCTCATTATATGCCGTATGAACAGTTATAGTGCTGAGAAATTCTAGGAATATCTTGCTGGGATCCTTGCTATTTTACATTTGAGTTGGTGTTTCATTTGCTTTCTTCTCATTGTGGTTATCACTCATGTTTCGAATGATATTTTAGACAGATAATGAATGTACAGAACTTCGTCAGTTTGAAATGTATTCTTGGTTCCGGTATGAAGACAGCTGAAGCCTCCCCCTCATATCCTTCAAATACAAATTAACTCGAGTGCACTGGACTCGTTCCATCCCACTTAACTCTTACACAAGGATAAATGCAACCCTTGGAACTGTTTTTCCAGTGGTTTCACCACTTCCTCCTTCACCACCGTCACCCACACATGACCACAATGACATCTCTCAGCCACCATTTAGCCTCTGATAGATGGTTTCTATTTGGGAAATGGCATCTGACCACAAACCACCGAGCACAACAAGACTGTTGACAGGTTTAAATAGAAAAGTTCAGCCGTGAGAGAAACAAAGCACAAACACCCAAGCCTCGATTAGGGGTCCTCGCCTGCAAAATAGCTTTCCGGAAAGACTCTTTTGATTGCTTTCTTTGGTCGAGGTATCAAAGTTTGAGTTTTATGTAGTTAGGTTTCACTTTGTGGTGTGCAATCCATTTTGGGATGGTGAAGGAAAACAGCGTTGAAAATAACTGACAGGCCGCTAAAATTGAGCTGTTCCTTCCCCAGCTGAGTGTCATGATGGATGAAGTGCAGGAGCTTGTAACTTTGAGGTCTTAACAGAACAGGTTGTTGCGACAACCCCAAAGCTTCTCAGGTAATTAATAAACACATTCATTAGGGAGCTTGATAAAAGACAGCACTACTAAATAAAAGGCTCTTCTATCATCAGTCATGTGCTACTGGAATATGGCATTTTAACAAGGCTCACACTGAACTAATTAGGGGAAAATGGTACGAAGCCTTTCAAGCCGTTCTGGCGTGTTATGGATTAAAGTCTTCAGAGATAGTTAAAATAAACGGCTGCCATGTTCCTCTGTGAATCTGCTGCTGTGTGCTTGCATGTGTGTGTGTGAGTATGTGTTTGCATCTTTAAGTGTTTATCTCATTTTGTGGTGTGCCCATGTTCAGTTTATTAACAGTAACACACAGATGGCTAAGGGAATGAAGAGCAGGCAGTGAGTGAGGAGGAGGATGAGCAGGAGGGAGAAGAAAGACAAAGAAAGTGATGAGGATGTATTGTGTATGTGGTCTTACACGGATGTTTTAATTTAATATCATTAGATGCAGAAAAAGTATAATTTGTAAGTTTTAACAAAGCAGTTGTAGAACGATTTGATCAAAGGCTAGATAGAAGAGGTCATAAGATACTAGACTTATAAAGATAACATAACAGTTGATCCTAAATTAGTATTTCAAATTCTGAGGCAGAGAATGTGTGAGGGGTTTTTTTTTTCTTATCTTTGGGTCAAGATAATAGGATTGTTTTCGATGGGACACCTCCAGATATTCACCATCACAGATGGGCAATGATAATGGACATACAGAGTGCTTACTCACAATCCAATTAACTTCTCTTGGCTCAAACCGTATGGACACACTCCATGTCCTATAGCTGAGTGTGCTAGTGGTGTGTGTGTGTGTGTGTGTGTGTGTGTGTGTGTGTGTGTGTGTGTATTTTGTGTTGGGCTGTTGGGTCTGAAAAATTAATGCTTCCCAGGATTTAACATAATTTGCTCTAATTTGTGTTTGCTGTTCAGCAACTACTTAGTGATGATAATCAAATTAAATGAAATTCTTGCTGGTCTGCAGAGCAGGCTAGTGTGGAGGATGGACCTGTATGCAGAGCCTCTAACTAAAGATTCTCCATTTTAAAAGGCATGATTTATATGGTTTTGGCAGGTGTTTGGTCTTATTCTGGTCCAGTCATCTGGCAATTACCAGTCTGGGAATCTGCTTTCGATTTAATCCTAAAGGGATGACTTTATTTTGGGTTGGTTTTTTTTTACCCAAGTCAGAAATTTCTTGTAATGTTTTATAACCTCAAATTTATTTTATGACTAAGAGAATATGCCACATTCCTAAAGCATAGCATTGCTTTAACTTTGAAGAAATGGCCAGTTATATTGCATGTGTTCAAGCGAATGACTGGGCACCATCCACCCTTAGTGAAATGGAGAAAACAATTAGTGAGAATAAAGGAAATCTAAATTGTAGCTGCTTTTCTATGCCATACCCCAAATCCTCCTCAGTCTGACAGCAGAGACAACTTTTCACCAACCCTGCAGTTCCTGTAGTTTACTGACAGTCTCAGATCAGGATTGTTTTCCCTTCCTCGCATAAGATTCAGCTTACATGTCATGCCAAATACCGGGGTTTGTTACTCAGTCCCTGCGAGATGAAGACTCACGGTAATGCCCATTGATTTTGTGTGTGGGTAGTAGCAAAAACTCACACGCAGACACATGCAAGGAAAGGTCTTGAAATCCCCATTGATCCTAACAGGCCGAGAGCTACCCAGTTTGTTTTCATTATGGAGGCCATGCCGGCCTTTGCAGACTCTGTCGATCTTTCGTTGCCTCTCTAAGGCCGGAGGCATGAAGATGGATGCCATGTCTTCCTTTTTCCCATATCATACAGTTGGAATCTGGCTTTTGGTCCTTTGAAGCTTAAGTCCCTCCACTTCTTTTACAACTCCTGGAGCTGTGAGGGATAGAGACAACTGGTCGAGGCTTTCTGAGGGAATTTCCTGCTGGAATAACATATCTTGGAGGGGCTGTGTGTGTATAAGATTCTTTTTCTACATAAAGAATGCTCTTTTCGACATTCCTTCAGATGGTTGGGTGAGTGTAACTTGTGGTAGCGTGGAGGGAAACAACAAGCCACATTACTCTAACATTCCTTGTGAATCTTTTTCCTGACCTCATTTCATGGTGGATTGTGCCTGGGATGCCTGATGGACAGTTTGGTGTCGCTGTCAAAGTCCTGGAGACTTTTTTGGGACAGGTGACGTAGTGTTAAATAAAACAGCTGAAGATTCTACTTTGGTGTTTCTGTGGGGGGAAAAAAAAACTATTCTAAGGGGAGTGATGAGCAAGGGAAGCTTATTGTTTTAAACATGCCCAAGCTTGTGGATTTTTACATCTAATCGCTGTTGACCCAAGAATACCCTTGATGTTTGTATATGTTCTGCATAATTCATAGTTCATATCCTGTGCAAAGCCTGTCATGAATCGCGCACCCTGTGAAGGATTGCCTCTGACTTGTGCTATTGAAAATGTTTAATCCTCTGCGGATGGATATGTAAATATGACCAAGTGCAGCTCCGTGCTGCTGGAACACTCCCGATGGTTGGGGATAAACCGATGTGCATTTTGTTTGTTGTGGGTGATGGTGTGGGAGAGGGAAAAAAGAAGGGTAACCATAGGCATAAAGACCTGTCCTATCCTTCAAGTAAGAATATATAATCCTCTCAGTGAACACACACACATACACAACATACATGGAAACAGCGACATTTTTCCAGTAAAGAAATGAACTTGCAGTTAATGTGCTGCACACCTACTGCCACACTGCACCATCAAAACCAACCCTGTTTTTAAATTCATTTGCATTGCTCTTCTTCAGCTTATGCAATGCATGTTTTTAAAAAAAAGAGGTGCAGAACTGAATCTATTTGGAGTGTATTATCTATTTCGCAGGATGTCTTTAAATTTTGGAATTAGCTTCAGCGGTTTTCAGCGTTTGTCTTTGAAACAGCCAAGACCAGGTGATTCTCAGCCTAACTGGTCATTTAATGCTTTTATTAGAAAGTCAGCAGTAAAGCGATGACGGGAAATGAGGTGAGAGAGATGTCAAAATTACATAGTGCAACAAAAGTCCCTGGCCAGACCCCATTACAGTTCCTGGTTAGTGCCTTAAGGCGTTGACACTCATTACAACGGCTGAGCCAATGATGAATGTTATTTGGACGTGACAGCTTTTCTTGCCTTTTCAGCGTCAATTGCACTGCATATAAAAAGTGCAAACTGCTAGTGGCTTTGGTACAAGAACACACAGAATGTTTTTGCCAGATATTTGCTACCTCTCAAGCTCCAGTTGTTATTGAGCAGTCATTATCTTGTGTATTTACTGTTGTACAGTTTACGTTCATTCCTGACAGTCGAAGAGTAAAACAAAAGTGTTTATGGAAAAACGCTGGTGAAATAATCACTATGTGGTCTAGCCTTTGTAGGTTTGGGCTTGTTTGTTTCATACTTCAAACCATGAGGCCACAGGGACACCCCAAAGGAGTTTGTTTGTTTGTTTGTTTATTTCCCGCACAAAAAAAATAATTGCTGTCAACATAAGTACAAGAGCCTGAGGGCAATACACTTACTGAAATTATATATCCAGTATGACAAAGATAGGAGGGGGAAAATGGCTGACATTTAATACATGTTATTTCACTGAGAAAATCTAGGATACTGACATTTTCTGATGCTATGAAACTACATTGTGAAATACCAATGGTGAAAAAAGATAAAAGAAGTCTATTTTCCAGAGGAAATTATGTCACTTTTCATGATTAGCTCAAATAAAATAACCATTTTTTCCCTCTAATGAAAAAGTCCTTCTGATGTTAAGATATTGTCACAAAAACTGTGCTGAGGCCTATTTTCCGATTATCTAGAGTGAATGAAATGCAACTGAGAAGCGGTTGAGACGTCAAACATTTAGTCTATTGATATCAGAAAACTGCCATTTGAAAACACTTGTTACTGAAAGCCACCAGTGAATGAGCTTATCGAGTAACAAGCACAAACACTTAGAGTATTTTGATGTGGAAAAGCACTGAGGCATTCACCAAAATATGGCTTTGTGGAAATGAAAAATATACACGCTGATACTAATAAGATTTACAGTATTTTTTTCATACATATTCCAAGTGCGCTCATGACTCGGGGGAACCCGTTAAGATGATTGTCGGGAAGGGATCCCAAAAGCCCCAGATATAATTCTGCAGCTTTGCATCAGGTCTTCACAGCGATTTCAGGTCTTTAGACACTGCGCTCTACGGAGCAATAAGCCCAGGGGGACACAGCTGAATATGTCAAGTCAGTCAATTAAGGCCAGCAAAAAAGAAAAAAAAATCCCAGCAATGTCAGAAATAGCTCAAAGAGTAATGGGGAGCAGAGTAGATATGAGAAAATGGAACAGAGATTTGATCTAAATGGCGGCAACATGGAGAATTATTTGACACCTACATAATCCTACACATTGACCAGACACTAAACACAACCTCAGGCCTAAAACTAAGACAAAAAACATCAGTCAAATGAACCTCACCCTGACTCTTCACACCTGTATTGTCATGGCAGTCACTTCTTAATAGCCTCCCAAAGCTGCACAACATGATGCTTCATTTACACACACTAATGTTTAAGTTGAGATTTAACATCCACACTCTTTGTCTGAGTCAGGCCTGATACGTCCTGGAGTGCAAGGGTCATACGGTGATATGAATTGCTGCATCTAACAATACCTGAACCTCATTAAAAAACTATTTAAAGACCAGTAACAGTGTTTAAGAAGCAGGTGAAAGGCATTCTTTTGATATCTCACCATAAAAGAAAGAGAGAACAGTTTGTTATGTATTAGAAACAGTGTCTTTCTCATATGCCGAACCTTTCCAATTTATGTTCTCTCTACAGTTAGTTGAGAAATTATGGGCAGGGAATGGGACAAAGCTTGTTTTCTATTTATGAAATACTGTGCTGCTGTGTATCAGGGTATTAAAAGGTTTTCAATCACTGACAAATTTTGTGATTCATGATTTTCAGAGCATTTACTGTTGATATGTTTCCATACTAAAGTTTTATGATGAGTTTTATTTGCTTAGCTGAGTTTTAGTATTTGGTGTGTTGTATTTCAGGCACCCTGTCGAGTCTGCCTTGTTAAACACAAGCATAGACGGGGGTAGGGTAGTTAGACAGCAGCAACGCTTTACAGACCCACAAGCCACAGCCTGATCCCTGACATATACAGACAGGGACTCCCAGCCATCTGCCGAGATGAGACAGATTTTCTCTCTCTCCTTCTCGCTCTCTCGCTGACTCTCAATCATGACTCAACCTCACACAGGCACGCACTCACACACTCACACACACACACTTTTCACTGGTTCTGAGGGTTTCTGTCATCTATCTCAAGGGCTGCCAGAGAGCTCTGGTGTTCACAGATAGGGACCTGGCCCACAGCGATGAAGCTTCCCTCAAAGCCGTACATTTAAACTCCAGATACAAGGTCTCAGTTTGAGCCTGCAGCTTGTATTATGAACAGAAGGTCAGACGGCCAAGAAAGAGTCAGGGAACTGGGGGAAATTGGGAAAGGAGGATCAAGTGAGATAAAGTGAGTGAGATGGAAAGTCAAGGAGAAAACACTATGACTTAAAAGAGTATCTTATGTTAAAGGGCTGCACTAACCTTTGACACCTTGCTACCTTCTCTGTCATTCATAATCATTGTAAAACACTGTAAGTAAATATAATTTAGGTAGAGATTCGCTAAAAGTCTGTATACTGCTTACAAAAACTACATAAACAACCTAGATGCTAAATTGTTCCATTGAATTTTATTGGTCATCACATTGTGCGAAGATGAAAGAATATATGTATTTATATAACGTAAGTATAATTACACATAAAGATCTTGCAAAAGCAAACAACATCGAGTTTCACAGTTTAATGTCTCGAGTATAGTTTTTTTGTTTTGTTTTTTATCACTGGCGGTGATGTAGAGCAATGTTTTTTATGAGCAGGGTCGCTTTATTGTTTGCTTCGCGTGCTCCACTTGGGGTGACGTGATCCGCATTTTTGTAGACTGCAGAGGATGATAATGCATTTTGACAATCGGTGGCAATAAAAGGGAGCAAAGCAGCGATAAAAGCCCAGAAAAAAACTGAGAACTGATGTCCGAGGTCTATAAACTGCAAATAATTATGTAGTAGGAAATTCATTCATTATGTTTGCACACATGACCTAACCACATTTGGTAAGAAACACTGACTGAAAAGAAAAATGTTTACACTGGAAACCTTTCACTTATGACTTTTTGTAGTTGTATAGAGTTTATCCTCCTGTGACCCTGCGTCCTCATATGAGGACACTACATTGCATTACATAATCAAAAGCACAATGTGCTCAACAGCGTAAAAACAAGATGGCAGCCCTGCGATCAGTGTCCCCATATGAAGACATCTTTTTTTTTTTCAAAAACTACTTCCTGTTCAAAGACAAGTTTTACTTTTTATATGTCTTAGGTCCTACTGATCCCAAATAGCTAGGAAAAATTCAAAATGCATACAAAATCAAAGCTCTGGTCTCAGGAGGTTAAAACTAACTATTCTCTGTGAAGGACACATTCCATGCCGCATAATCTTTAGTATGTAATTTATTATTTTCACAGTGGAACAAAACGAATAACATGCATTTGTGCATCATTAATGAAACAGCACGATTCCCCGGAGCATCCTACTCTGATAAAAGATCAATCAATAGACATTTACACCTCTAAACTTGCATGTACTTAATACTTGATGCAGCAGAGAGCTGATCATTTATAAGCTTGCCCATTCTTCCTATTGATTCCACACCGTCTCCCACCTCATGACTCTGACAACTTTGAAATCGAAGCATTAACTTAGGCCGTCATCATTCCTCTACAAGTCAAGTCTTTTACCGGCAGTCTCTTCATAATAGCCCATACAGCTTCCCACACATGCAGATAACTTGCTTTTCCCTCCTGGCAGTGTCTCGCCCCGTGTGTTGGAAATAGCTGAGAGAAGAACACAACTTGTGTAGCATTGATTTGAAATTCAATCTAGACAGCTACCTCGGTGCCCTGGGACAGTTGTTAGATCCCGCTCCCGATACGAACACTGGAGGAAGCAAAATAAAAAAACAAGCGGCATGCGTGGAGAAAAATAAAAGGAAATAAGCAGACAGCAGAGTCAGAAATACACATGAAATGTGTATATAATTGTGTATATGTGTGGATATACACACACAGTATGCTGCTGTTTTCAGATGTAAACACGAGCGCACACAGCAGCTTTGACAGTCTTTCCCTGCATCCTCCCTGATACTTCTGTGTGCAAATCTGCTGACAGACAAGCACCCTCCAACACAAATCATCAGGCTGAAAAGGTTTTATCTCCCAATCTTTTATCCCGTCCACCTGTCCGTCACCTTGACAGATGTTGTGAATACTATACAAGGTGCCATTTACCCACAAGTGTCCTGACTTTATCACACTAATCACGCATTTCTCCAGCACCCTCACACATTAAGAAAAAAGTAACTCAAACTATATCATAGCAGGCAAGTCCCAGCTCTTTTGAAAACACACAGTAATCAATGTGAAAAGAGAGGGAGAAGGGTATGCAAATATTTGTTAGTAAAACACCAAACTGTTGTCTTTGTTGTGCTGTGATGACCAAAAAAAGGCAGAGATGGGAAAAGAAATGTGTGCAAGAAGAATGGAGAGGAGGAGTGGAGGAGAGAGAAAGCTGGATGCTTGATAACTGAAGTTAAGTAGAGGTCATTTCATTTGGCTGGATGGTAACAGCACAGAATTTGGTCAAATCAAAGCAGGTTAGAAAACTTGAAACAGGGTTCGCTTTAATCCTTTTCTCCCTCTCCATATTGGAAAGCCAGACTTCCAGGAACATTAACTTGCATGCGTTTATTTTCTTCTTATTATTCTCTTCTTGTAGCCTCTCCTTGTCTCCTTTTTACTGGTATGCTGTGACCACCACAATGCCATATGTTGTTTAGAGGATTCTATAAATGTGACTTAATGGCTCTGAACGAATTGAGCCCAAGGGGCGTATCAGAGCAGACTTTGTAACTTGCTGTCTTGTTAGTTACATCTATTTACATGGTTGATGAGATTGACTGCAGGTCTGTGGCTTGTTATGGCAGACTAGATGAGAGCGCGAGGCCATTGCTGTGTTCATGCGTTATCAGCGTTACCGGAACTATGACTTTCCACCCTGTAACTGGTTTTACACCAACATCCAACAACTGAACAATGTCGCATATGCCTGAAAGCTCGGATCTTTCTGACTTGGCAGATAATACAGAAGTTAGATCGAAATACAAAATGAACGCATCAGCTTAACACCATCATTCAATGTCATTCCACGCTCAGGACTGATCAGAGTTTAAAAAAAAGGCTTTGAGTTGCTCATCTGTCATCTACTCAAAACGCAACAACGTCAAGAATTTAAGCTGAGACAACAACACATCGCACCTTCACCAGCGGCTGAAACACACCTGCATTGATTAACAACACACACACAAAGCGCCTCTTTCATGAGGTTTGGAAGTCTGGCACTGATATAGTTTTTACTGCCTAACTCACCGATGGTTCACATTCTGTACTGAAGATCTTTTAAACTGTTTGTGTGCATGAGCAACTGTGGAAGTTGCATATACCCAGGACCTCATAGCAAAGCACTCACCACGTCTTCGCAGCCGCCTACACACACACACGCACACACAGACATACACACAGGACAGAGGGCCAGACGGAGACAAAGAAGCCTGTCAGTGGGAGGCTAATATCTGCTGTGGATTACCGATAGATGACAGATCTGCTCTGTGCCCTCACTGTCTCTGCCTATGTCATTCTATATGTTGGATCAGTTGCCAGTACTATCAGTACAGCTCTAGGTCACTGGAAGTAGGTACTGTATGGTTATTTTTTTACTTCTTTTTTTTTTACCTGCAGCTATGGTTCCTTTTTTTCCCTGGATAGAGGTTGAACCTTGACACCCAGCTGGGGAAAAAAACCCAAACTACATACTGTTCTGTCTTTATTTGTTGTCATCAGCTTCACTCCAAAAGGTGACAGGGATGCGGTCAAGCGCGTTGATTTCTTCTTGCTGGGTTTGTCTCTACCGCCCTCTCTCTGTCACCAGTGTGCATCATCAAGTCTGTTGGTGTGATGGTGTGTTTGCATGACAGAGAGAGAGAGGGAGAGAAAAAAAGAGAAGGGTGTAGGCAAAGTCTGGGCCACAGCTGTTGTGGTGTTTGACACACACACACACACACACACACACACACACATCTTTCTCTAATACAGCCCTCCACTGTGCAAGTCTTAGCTCAGGAAAGAGAATTAAAACTGCCAAGTCAGCGCACATAGGCATGCACTTCAGTTTCATCCCTTCATGCACACACACACACACGTTTGCTGTAGCCTAATCACACACTCCTTCAGATAAAGACACCTTTTATTATCACAGACATTTACTGATAAAGTAGGTGTATTCACATACTTTCTGAGTGTAGCCAGAGCAGAGTAACCTATTGAAGCAAAGTCTCGCTGTTTGTACCTGGCATCTGCTCGCGCTGCTGAGCCTTTTGAGCAACAGTTATTATGAACAAATGACAAAGCCCCTTGATAACGGCATATTTGAATGAAAGCAAGGTGCGTCACCGGTGCTTACAGCACACCAGGTTATAAGGTCTCCTTTTATTCCACTCGCTCTTCATTGACACAAGATCTTTTATCATCCTGCCAAGCAACCGGAAAATAAAAACCATTAGTCCCTTCCTCTATCTGGGTGGGATAGAAGGGTTCACAATAGCAGCAACTGATGTACAAGTAAGCAGTGGTTTCCCAGACATGTAAAAGAGTAGAAGGAGAGGTTATTTTCTTTTGTCAGTGGTATGGTTTTTCAAGAAAAGAGGGAGGAAAAGGTAGAAGGGGGAGGGAAAAATAATGCACCACTCTACCCTAAAGTCCAAACCACACTAATGGAGTGGAGGAGGGGAGAAAAGATAAAAGAGGGCAGGGAGGGAGGGTGGTACAGTATGTAGTAGCATGTGTGTGTGTGTGTGTGTGTGTGTGAGAGAGAGAGAGGTTTAGCTGATTGTGTGCAGGGACACTGTGCAGATTATTGTCAAGTATGTCTGCGCATGTGTGCGTGAGGAAGACAAAACAAGTGTGTGAATGAAGAGAGAGACGAGCCTGCTGCCAGACGAGCAGACAGACAGAGAGAGAGAGACAAACAAAAAGATGCTTCAAACAGTGCCTGACTCAGATCCATGCTTGGTTGGCAGTGATTCACATCTCTTGTCTGTCTGCGTGACGTGAGCAAAAATCTCATCCAGCTTCCTCACAGCAGCCTTGTCCGCAAAGGCTTCCGGTCTTCAGCTGGCATCAAGGAAAAGGGACGCTGAGATGAGTTACCAGCTGCAGGAAATTGATGGAAGCTGAGGAGTTCCGCAGAGACGCGAGCAGAAATGCCTCAAATCAAAAGAGGGCGTGCTTACAATTAAAACACATCTGATTTTAAAACCGAGGGTCATTTAGGAGATATTGTTTTGAATCATCCCCTTCCTGATGACCCAGTACTAAAGCAGCGAGGGATGATATAAGGGAAGAAATACAGGACCTTGTATGAATTCATATTTCTGAATTTCTCATCTTTCCCCAATTTTATGAGACATGTTTGTCTGTTTTTCAGGCAGACCCGGGAGCAGGAAACCCCTCCAGACTTCTTCTATTTCTCCGACTTTGAGAGACACAACGCTGAGATTGCTGCTTTTCACTTGGACAGGTGATTTCTCGACTCTCCTCTGTCTCCCATCACAGTGCATTTTCCAAGCATCCTTCACCGTCGGTTCCAGGAAGAATGACAGTTCACATGTTCATTCACACAGAGAAGCGACACTTAACCCCATTAGGTGCTGAGGTGTGCCATAATGGATTTAAACTTTGAAAATTTGAGTAGGATTAAGTATATGAGGGATTAGATAACACACAGAGAGCTGGGAACATCTCTACTTGCCTCTGAGTATATTGATTTCAGCGTGATCCTTTTACTCTGAGGACAAGCTAAAAAAGAACTAGACAGAGAGGAGAAGGAAGACGAGTCAAATATGATAGTTCGGGATTCTAAGGCAGGATGATGAATGGACTGCAGGTCATCGTAAGGTCTACTGAGGGCATGGTAATCGCTTCACACATGCTCACACAGACAGACACTTTCTTTCTCTGTGAAGCCAGCACTTCCACATTCATTGGGTCCATTTGATGTCAGTTCCGTCGGACTCAAAGGTCCGCGTACCCTCAGCTTGAAGGGCACCAGCTGTGCGTGCTCTCCTCCCTCCGAGTGGACCAGAAAGAAGTATAATAAGAACAACTATGCATCCCTGGTGTCCGCAGCTGTCCATGTGCATGTCCGCAGTAGAGCATAATTGGGGCTGTAGCTGAGGTCAGTGGCATGTGTTTGCGTGGGCAGGAAAATGGAGCCAAACAGGAAATGACAGGCGCACCATTACCACCGGGACACAATTTTAGAGCGGGGGGGTGCCAGTGATACCCCTAAAGAGCAGTTTGTTTTTAGTGCGGGGCTGCCTGTGAATTATAGTTCAGTTGCTGGACCACAGCAGCCTCTGGATGCCCATCTGAGCTGTTGCTTCTTAGTTTATGACTTCATATTGAATCAAGAAAGTGAAGTAGCAGGATGTTTTTTTTTCTGCTCTGCTAAAACTTTCTTTAATCTAATTTCTAATTTTAGACAGTTCAGAAGAAATGTACTAAAATATCCTGAAGATTTAAGGGGAGAAGTAACTCTCTGCTTTCCAGTAATTGCTTCTAAATCTCACTGTTCCTTGCCTGTGTACTATCTTGCCATCTGTTGTGAACTCCTTGCGGCTCAGGGGTGTGTGTGCACAGGCGCACACAAGTAGACGCTCGAGTGGGCTCTCACAGGCAAATGCACACACACACATACACACATGCATGCACATGCACTCACAGGTGCTCCTTTGTCGTCAGGGCCCGACATGACGGTGCAGTTTGCAGTTCCTGAATGCTGTCCTCTGTAGGCTAAAGTTTCGTCAACTCTATTCCACTCAGCCAGTCTGTCTATGAGTCCACCTGCTCCCAGGAGGCTTAGTCTTAGTCTCAAACTGGTCAGGGTCATTTGGAAAGAAAACATACAGTGAGACAGGATAAATGGGCTGAATAGGTATCATGTTCTAACTATAGGAGCATAAGAAAAGAATGAGAGGGAGAGACAGACAGAAAGAAAGCAAGAGAATGGGAGGGAAAGAAGTTGAGAGCACAAAGAGTAGAATTAACATGCTCTTGACCATCGGAATAGAAGCAGCAGGTTAGAATAGATCATGATTAAGTGGCATTTGTCTGTGTTTGAGTGTGTGTGTTGGTGAATAAGACACTTAAGAATGTCCTTGTTTTGCTCATGAGCAGATGTTGGATGTCAGTAAATGCTGGTGTTTTGATGCCAATCACACAAGCAGACAGAAAGCACTGTAAAGATGATGAATTATTAATGCATCTTGTGCACTTAAACCATACAGATAAGGTTCTGCAATTACAAGTTTGACAGAAAATCACTGATTATTTCCCGGGAAGAAACACATCCTGATGTACCATGGCTGTCTCTGTATAGACATCATTGGGCATACAGTATGTATGCAGATTATGGACATTACTGTACAAAAGAATGAGCTGAAGGCTGTGAAGATACTCTGTAGTTGTGTTGAGCTGAAAATGAAGGTGGAAACATTAAAAAACAGTCAAATTTGGAAGTGACCTTCTAATCTGCAACTATGGCAATACTGATGTCATGACAAATGGTAATGAACAGTACAAGTTACAGCTGTCAATCTAATCTCTATGAAAAAAAAATATTTTTCCTTCAAAGAGCCTGGGAGCTATCTTTTAAATGCTGTATTATAGTGGATAACATATCTAATGTCTTTCTGTCTCTCTCTCTCTCGCCTCAGGATCCTTGACTTTCGAAGAGTGCCCCCGGTGGCAGGACGCCTTGTCAACATGACAAGGGAGATCAGAGATGTGACACGTGATAAAAAGCTGTGGAGGACCTTCTTTATCTCACCAGGTAGTGAATCTGCAGCTCAGCACAGTGTCGTACGGCTACTTGGTTTCATCTCATTTAAACCGGAGCACAGAACACATGCATATCACTGGCTTCACTTGTATCTCTCACTCTGCTCCTATAAGTAACCTGCCTTATGTACAAAGTGGGTTGTGTATTCATCTTTGTGTTTGTATGTCTTGATGAAATTGGCAAGAATATGGCACGTGTGATAAGGTAAGTAGCCAAAAGTCACCACAGGGTGGCACTGTAAGCAGGTGCCACAAAAACACTACAATGCAGGGGTGGCATGGGACTTTATATAACCATATTACTGAATATATAACATTTATCAATGGCTAATGAACTTCCTGTGTCCAACACATCAAGACAATTGGCATTGCAGTGACAGGGGACTACTGGCTAATTCAAAACAAAGAAAATGTGTAATTGTTAAGTCACATTTAAACAATTTACAGAAATAAAATGTAAAATTCAAATGAAGCAGCCGGTTTGATCCATGTAAAAGGATGGTGAGGTTCAACTTTGCTTTTTGAACCCTGAACCTGATTTTTCAAGTACATGTACAAAAGGCAAACCACTTCTTGCTCTTATTTCTAAAAAACCTGTATGTTTTTCTCTTCTCTCCTCAGCCAATAATGTCTGCTTCTACGGTGAATGCTCTTACTACTGCTCCACTGAGCACGCTCTGTGTGGCAAACCGGACCAGATCGAAGGCTCCTTAGCGGCCTTCCTGCCAGACCTGAACCTGGCTAAACGCAAGACGTGGAGAAACCCCTGGAGACGCTCCTACCACAAACGCAAGAAAGCGGAGTAAGGAAAAGACACCAATGAACCACTTTTGTGACTCTGTCGACACTTGCACACCTCATGACCTCTGAGACACTGATCTGTGCTATTTATCTAATCATTTACATTTCTCTGAAAAACAAGCTAATTGGATTTTGTAAAATGTTTTCTGTGTATTCTCAGGTGGGAGGTGGACCCAGATTATTGTGACGAGGTAAAGCAGACGCCCCCGTATGACCACGGAACTCGGCTGCTGGACATAATGGACATGACCATCTTTGACTTCTTAATGGGTAAGAGGAAATAATTTGGGTGTGACTTTGTATCTACATGTATTAATGTGTCCTGTTTAGTAACACATGAATCAACTGCGGTGTCCTTACTCGGAATCATATATTTTAACCATTTTCCTCCTCTCTTTGCACAGGAAATATGGATCGCCATCATTATGAAACTTTTGAGAAGTTCGGGAACGAAACTTTCATCATTCATCTAGACAACGGAAGAGGGTAAAGACATTCATCTGTTTTAAAGGGGCTGTCTTAGAAACTAGTAAACATTTGATTCACTGGAATGACCATTTGTGGAACTGACATCTTTTGACTCAGGCATAAAATATTTGAAGATCCAGAAGTACTACATCGAAGAAACTTTATCAGAGCTATGAAGTAATAGCCAGACCAGCTGTCAGCATATAGTGTTGTGTCTGATTAACCCTAGAAATCTTTATCTCCACCCTTGTAGGTTTGGAAAACACTCCCATGACGAGCTATCGATCCTGGTTCCCCTCAGCCAGTGCTGCAGGTCAGACTTTTGGTTATCTGTGACACGTGGTGTTGTCTTTGTCCCACTAACCAAAGAATGAAATGTACTGTGTCTATTCATAGATCTTAGAGGACCTCATAGAAAAATTAACCCTTTTGTTTATCAAAGTCAGAACTATACCATATCTTTGTTTTAGAACATGTCCAGCAAACACTAATTATCCTGCTGTTATCCTGGAGTAACCTGTTCAGTTATCCTTTTCCCATGACTCCAGGTTGAGAAAATCAACGTACCTGCGTCTCCAGCTGCTAGCCAAAGAGGAGTACAAGCTGAGCTTCCTGATGGAGGAGTCTCTGCTGCGCGACCGACTGTCCCCTGTCCTCATCCAGCCCCACCTCCAGGCCTTGGACCGCAGGCTCCGGCTGGTGCTGCAGGTCCTCGCAGGCTGCGTGGAGAAAGAAGGCTATGTCAATGTTGTGGAAGAGGATGTAGTTGGGGACACGGCAACCCACAGGGGCACAGGTCACAGGTAGTGAGGGCAAAGCACGAGGACAACGGGGACCACCGGTGACACGTGGACAATAGACCACGTCTGTGGCTTTTTGGCGAATGGGAGCAGACTGAAATCCCACTTCTGATATCAAGCTGAATTCAGTGAATTCCAAGACTTGCCATCATTGCCTCTATGGGACCTGCTTTTAAGTGTGTTTGTAGAAGAAACTGTCCACAGATACAACGAAAGACTGTGCTCACACAGGGACTTTGTATTTGTTAGATACAGATGTATTTTTGTTTTACCAGATGTTGTATAGGACATAAAGGGACCACTGCTGCGTTCGGATTTTGTCCTGTTTGTTTTGAACATGGAGGGTATCAGCTAACATGATTTATCATATCAGTGCGTAACCAAATGAGAACTTACACTGACTTGGCAACTCATGGTCGGACAATAAGCTTTATTAGTTACTGCGATGTATGAAAAGATTAAGAAAGTGTGTGGACTTTTCCAGCTGTCATTCCTTTCGTAAAACATGCCAGTAAGTATAGTTTTCCCCTTCTGTCAGTCAGCCGGAAAAGTTAAGTCAGGCCTGGCACAAACAACTTTCAACAGGAGAGAAGAGGAGATCCCTATTGGTGTGTTCTGTTTATCAATCTTCATAAGCTTTTTGTCTTGGCACAGACTTGGATCTTACCGATTGTAAATGTTATTGCATACTTCTGAATGGCTTAAATCAAAGTTTTAAGTATATTTCTCACTGTAGTTCAAACTGTACCTTCACTTTGCCTTATTCCAACTTTGTATCTCTTTTTTTAAAACTTTCTTTAAACTTTCCCATCTCCCCTTGCAAGTTTATCTTGCACCACATGCAGTACAATGGTACAACACTAAAATATTACTGTCCAAACCAAAAACAGGCTCTTAAATGAAAAGAATGGAACCCACACTGATTTGCTGGTTTGTGTATTGTTTGCCTATTAATGGTATGTTGGTTCATTCAAATGCACTACCATTCTTACCTGCAGACCTGAAACATTTAGTATTTTCTGCTAAGATATAATTTTACAATTTATGCAATGCAAAATGTTACTCTTTGTTTGTTGTTTCATTTCATGAGATTTAATGCCCAACTGACTATTTATTGGTGCGTTACAGAGAGTGGAAGTGGTTAATGAATTCTAGATTTTGCTTGATGTTGCTTTATACATTGGGAAATATTTAGCATTTGGATACTATTTGAATTGATTTTCCCTTTGGGAACGATTTTATTGTTCAGGCTATAGAAAAAAAACTAAGCTGTTTGATTTTGGACATTAAGTTGTTGAAGTGGTGCCAGTGCAATTTTCAATTTCCACCTAAGAGTCCTGTGTATTGGCTAACCCAGTACCTGTGCAATGCCAGAACTGGAGTACTTGAATGTTTTTTTGGGTTGGCAGTATGGACAGGATTCATTGAGCTACAAACGGTGTAAACACCTGGGAGCTGGACTCAAGTCTGCTCTGGGGGTGATAAAGGGGTCTAAATGCCTCATCCCACTGCAGGGATAACCTCGGGCACTGCTTTCCTATTCTCAGTGTAAATACCTATAAATACTCTGAAGACCTAACAAGCTGCACCGCACAGTGATTTGCTTCTGTTTTCTGCTATTGCATTGTTACTGTGAAGATCTGTTTACTAAATGATTAAAGTGTGCAATAAAAACAAAAAGTGAGGACAAAACTCTCTGCGTGCAAGTGACTACAGGCGTGTGGGCCTGCTCTTTCTCTATTTTACACACACATAGTGTGTGCTTGTTTCAGAGATGAGGACAAACAAAACACTGTACACAAAATGGGTTGAGTAAGGAATATTTAACATCTGGCAAACTCATCCGGCCAGAGGGCAGGCTTAGAATAACAAATGAGAAAACCCAGCCTTCCCTGTGACCTTTACCTGTTAGCGTTAAATAGCAGTAAATACCTGAACAACATGTGGGTAGCCTCAATAACACACACACACACACACATATCTGAAACTGAAAGGTGAAAAATAGTCAAACCTTACACTTACGTTAGATACTAATTAGGACTTAATGAAGGCCCACAGCTGCAGATTGTGATAACTACGAATGAGGATTCTTAGGGTTCGGTAAATTATTAGAATGCTTTACCCAGCTGTGGATATATCACATTCATTTAGTATTAGATCATCAGAGATTTTGGCACGCAGTCTGCTGTGTCTGTCACGCAGAAACATTTAGCCTAGCATGTGCTGTCAGCTGTGAAAGCGGCGGGACAGCTAACGGCACTGTCCATGGTACTAAGGGAATACAATGGCTGTCCGCTTCACCACAGACGACTGGCTGGGTGCTATCCGTGGTGCTGAAGGATCAGAATGGTGCGCCTGAAGTAGCATCCATGGACAGCACTGGTGCCAGTGCTCATCTGAGGTGTTAAGGAGCTCTTTTAACTGAAGCAGATGAGAAGCCGCAGTTCTTCATATCTTACAATTTGTTTGATACATCTAAAAATATAAAACATATTTGAATCCATTAAGATACAGACACAGAAATGGCAACATCTCTCTTATCATCAGCGCAACTTTTTATACACTGTGTTTCTGGTTTGTTCAGAAGAAAGTGTACTGATTTTTTCCCCAGGAGGGCGATTGAGCGCACCACAGTTATGAGCGGGGTGCTCAAGAACAAGAAGAAGAAACGAAAAACAAGCTGTTCTGGGAAAAATTCACTAGGTGGCACTCCAAGCCTTATGGTCATGTTTGGGAGGGCTGCGTTGCAAAGACGTTAGACAACAGTCTTCCTGAGTTGAGGTTGTGGCCGGTGAATTCCACTTTGCGCCTTGGTCCAGTGAGCTGATTTTCTCAAGCAATATCTGGACAACACTGACATGACTTTCACTTCTGTTCAAGGACATAGAGGCTACACATGTTAGGACTGTGATGTGACACTATCACAAATTCACCACATGAAAGCGCCTCTTTGCCTAGTGATTAGTTTAAAAAGGAGACACCTCAAGAACTGAAATTTGATTTTGAGGTGAAAAGGGAGCAGTGACCATTGCACACTAGACTTAGACAATGACATATTAAACTGATTTGACAAAAAATGACCATAACATACTTTATGGCCATTTTGATTATATGTTGAAATTAGTCAAATTTATGCAGTGTATTGTTTAAGTTAATAATGTTTCTCACGTAACACAGGCCTTTTAACATTTTTCCATCTTTCATTTCATCACAGAGCACTAATGATTTTTTGTTCCACCTGACCTGAGAAAACAATCCAAGCAGGAATGCTCTGTAGCCTACTCACTACCCTCGGTCACTCCCTCTCAGCCCTGATGTTGTTTACCCTCCATGGCAGACCAGCCAACGCTCCCTCACCTCATTCAGTGGCAGCCTCGCCTGCCTAGTAACAGTATCCAACACCACTGTCCTCCCGTCTCTATGGCAACAGAGAACAACCCCCCCTTCCCGCCGTGCCTCCCACTGATCCGAAGGTGTGCGTGGCTGAGTCCTCTTCGACCCTGACCCTTACACCTCCCCCACTCCCCCATTCAGCGAACTTGAATTATGCCTGAGTCGGCATATGGCTACACATTCCTTGAAAACGAAATAGCTGCAGTGAATCTATTTTTTTTTTTACGTATGACAACAATGTCGCAGCAACAGATAAATTATAATGTTGTGTATCGAACATTGAGTAAGCTCATGTTTTATTAATGTAATATTTCCCTAAAATTACTGGGCAAAATATCTCATGATTTTGATAAGATATGAATATTGTAACACACTCATTATCTCAGAAAGCCTCCCTTGCTAATATATTCGAGTGGCAAACACAAGTATATGGAAAACACTACCCTCACACACACCCCTGCAAACTGTACACACAAACAGGCCTGTCAGCGTGGGCGTGCATGTGTGTGTGTGTGTGTGTGTTTGTGTTTGTTGGAGCGTATGGCGAGCTGAGATGAGAGGAGCTTTCAAACGCTTCTTCAGAGGCGGTCGTTTTTAACCCCATGTCCATCTCGATTGATGTCAGCGCTGCAGGCATAATCAGGCTCACTCAGATCCGCGCTGATCAAAACAAATGCGTCCCAGGGAGGACGGCCCACCGGAATGATTTAGGCGCACAAACACGGGCGCGATAATGTCTTTGCAAAGCTTCGGCGCAATCTGGAGGCACTGATCTCCAAAATGTCGACGACACATCATCATTTTAAAACTATATGCTAAAAAGCGCTTTTTAGGCCTATTGTTTCACACCGAGGAGCGAACAAGGTGAAGGCCCGGCCTGCTAACAACCCCATGTCCTCATTGTCATTACCGAGAACTTTACGGGCTGAGCTCATCCTCGTGTCTAAGGAGGTGGTGCAGTGTCCCTCTCTGAAAACCCAGACCTCTCCACCTTTGTGTTTCAGGCGGCTGAGCAACACCCTGCCAATAAGCGTGCCAGCGGGAGCAGGCTCTGTGTCTGAACTCATGAATTATTAAAAGACAACTATTTCTCGGCTGAAGCTAAAATTAGGAGTAGCCTTATGTTGGCTATAATTAGAAAGCAGATGGAAAGCGTTCATTTATAATAGCACGTTGAAGGTTTTGACATTTCCAGGTGAAGATGCTATCAGCCTGTGCGCGTGTCTTCAGCGTGAGCCTGGCGACAGAGACAAAACTCCCCCCCTGTCTGTCGTCAAGGTCAGACGGAGGCGCATCCTTTTGCGTCAAGAGCACCGGGAGAGAAATTAAACTCCAAATCAATTGCCCTTGAACCGTTGCGTGTGTGTTATTGTGTGTGCGTGTGTGCGA
>JAFBJZ010000326.1:0-227500 GCA_016785225.1 Psettodes erumei | reverse complement strand
TGCTATAACGGGACGCTATGTCAGAGCAACGATGTGTCATAGCTGTTTACTCTGCCTATTGCATAAGGGGAAAATCTGAAATGCACACACACACACACACACACACACACACACACACACACACACAAAAACGCACACACTGATCTTATGAAACCAGTGACAAGGACAGATCCTGGATCTTCTAATCTGTGTTTGTGGATTTATTATTTATAGCCTGTGTTATTACTGTATTTATTATTGGGACACAGCATCCCCAGTGTTGCTGTTGCATTGCTTTATCTGATACCTGCTACCCAGGGATCCATGCTGTTTGTCGCAGATGTATGCAAATCCTATTTGTGTGTGTGTGTGTGTGAGAGAGAGAGAGAGAGAGAGAGAGAGAGAGAGAGAGAGAGAGAACCAGATATTGCTTCAGCATCTAATGTGCTGCACATGTTCACGTCAGAGGTTGCCTTTACTACTCCAAACATTAAAAGTGCTGTTAAAAGATGCACTGGGACTGCAGTGTCACTGCCGACTGAAACTGACGCTTACACCAACAAACCTCGGCCGCCCCGAGGAGAGGGGAAGAGAGGCTGTGAGAGAGACAGGGGGTGGAGAGGAGGACGATGTGACAGAGAGAGAAGGGAGAGTAAGAAAACAGCAAGAGAGACACACGCAGTGATATGTGTTCACGCATGTGTTTGTGTGTGTGTGTGGAGAGAGAGAGAGAGAGAGAGAGGGAGAGCGAGCGCAACAGGGAGGCGGGGTAATGACAGAGATAACGCAGAGACGGTGTAGAGAGGTGTCAGGGACGGAAGACAGTGGTGAGATAGAGAACGGCGGTGGCGGTGTGTCTCGCGTCTTACAAAAGAGTACGAGTGAGAGAGTGATGGAGAGGGAGAGGGGGAGTGTTAAGAGGTGAGGGGAAGGAAGAATACATGAATGGAAGATGAGAGGCTGATCCAGTACAGCGATGCAGTGACATGGCCGCCACCAACACGTAAACAGCTGCGCTGGGATAAAGAGTGTGTGTGTATGAGCGTGTGTGAAGGTCGTCTATATGCTGCTGAAATGGATCTTTGTAAATAAGAGGAAGACAACAATCTCAAGTACAGAAAATAACCTCATCTCCTTCCCAAGGGCTGTGAAGTTTTTGTGGACTTTTGTGGACTGGGAATACTTTACTGTGTCTGTGGAATTTGTTGTGTGTGTGTGTGTGTGTGTGTGTGTGTGTGTGTGTGTGTGTGTGTGTGTGTGTGGTCGATCTGTAGTACATAGAAATAGATAAGACAAGAGCCAGCCGACTGGCTTGGCACAGCATGGCACGGCAGGGCAAAGTACCTCGGACACACTAATTGCTGCTACAGACACAAGGGGCCAGTACGCGCACGCACACACACACACACACACACATACATGCATCCACACGAAAAGTCTGCTCTCCTTCTTCTGACTTTTTCTCCTTCACACACACATTCAGGCTAACAGTGGGTTTCCTGCATGATGCAACACAATGAAAGGAAGCTGATTATCATGGAGATTGGGAGGCGTGTGGCGAGCAGGTTTCAGTGTGTGTGTGTGTGTGTGTGTGTGTGTGTGATGGTCAGTAAAGGGCATACAGAAATTGGCAACTCATTGTTGTGGTGAAACGAAAGGTGAAAGCTCCCCTCTGAGTCTCCCTCCCTCTTGCTTTCTCTTCCTCTGCCTTCCTTCCCTTTTCTGTCTCTCGGTCTCAGACCAAAACAAACATGTGAGGTCAAGGAGAGGAGAGAAGAAGAGAAGAGAGGAAAGGAGAGGAAAAAAAATGACAGAGCGGGAAACAACAGCACATCAAAGGCAGACGGGGAGAAAAGAGGACAAGCCGAGATCATTGTTAGAGACTTAAAACATCAAGTGTCTGATTTTCTCTCCACATTTTTCCCTCTTACTTTTAATCATTCTGTCTCTACATTGATCCGTCCTCTGTTTACATCCGATTTCTCAATTACTTTAGCCCCATTTTTAACTAGATAGCTGTTCTTTCCGTTTGTGTGTGTCAATGTGTGTGTGTGTTTACAAGCACCAGACTATAAGCCCCAAGTGCCCACCTAATTGCCCCGGAGGCTCATGGTTATTTACTGTGGGGGGTTATTAGGCAGACAGAGAGAGGGAGAGAGAGAGAGAGAGAGAGAGAGAGAGAGAGAGAGAGAGAGAGAGAGAGAGAGAGAGAGAGAGAAAGAGAGAAAGGGAGAATGTTTGTCCCTCATTACAGAGAAGTGCCATGAACACAAGGAGGGCAACCGGACCACAACAGCCATCATTAGAAGCGCGCATGCACAAACACACACACACACACACAAACAGCTACTAATGAATGTGGACACTCCACCTATGACTCATAACATGCCATTTGTATTCATAATGAATGACAATCCCTGTTTCTTTTTTATAAATGGTAGCAAGCCTTCCCTGCTAACATCGCTGCCATGGCTTTCGTTCATTATCTAAACTTTTTTCTTCATTGTCGGGGGGTTCAAAATAATTGTGTGAATCCATAGCACCGTGGCGGTGAAGACGATACGTACACATCTTGTACACAGGGTTGAGATGTGTTGAGAGCTGTTAAATTCAGTTAAACTCACTTCTAAATCGCCAAAGGGTGAAGCATTTTCAAGACTGTCCCCGTCATCAGCGCAAGCAGCTTATGATGACCCATCAGGTGACCTGTAGTGGGCATAGTGTTTATGAAGGGAGCAAAGGAGGAAGTCAGGTCTTGTATAAAGAGTGACAAAGTCCAGCAGGAAGTGGGGGTAGCAGGTGTGTCAACAAAACATCAGACGTTCACACTTTGTTTCCCTTCTGAAACCAATTGTTGTGGTGTTGTTTCTTGCTGCACATCACACACTCGCCGGTGGCATTTGTCACTTCCGATACCTGCATGGCTCACTCGACATTATCCGTGACATAAAGCATGAAAACACAGAAACACACACATGCTCAAAGAAATGTAAACATGTGGTCATTCTTATACACACAACTGAGACTCTGATAAAAAAATAGGAGCACAAAGAAACAAAAGAACTTTAGGCTGGCCTCCACCTTCACGTGCATCATACAACCTCACACAAACAAACGCACGCATGCACAAATTTTCCAGGAGCACAGTTTGAGTGCGGTGCAAGAGGTTGGGTACACGCTGTTCCAGTGAACAGCGCACCACGGCTGCTAACCTAGATCTGATTACACACAGTAGCTCCTTGCATGCACAATAGTGTGTGTGTGTGTGTGTGTGTGTGTCCATATGTGTCTGCATGTGTGTGTCTGCAGTCGGGCCTAAAGCAGTTTGCAGGTAATGTGTTTTTATTGGACTAGCCAGGACAGTGTCAGTGTCAGTGTGTTTGGCTAGTGAGGACTGATGTATTTCCCCTCCACGAGAGGGAGGAACATCAGAGACAGAAGCGACGGAGAGAGGTGGAGGAACAGGGGGATGGTGGAGGGGAAGAGCAAGGGGTTACTGCAGGGAAGAGAAGACAGAGGTTGTGATGAGAAAGAGGAGGAGGGGGTAGAGAGGAAGAGAGACGAGGGAGATGCTCATCTGTATGCTGGTTACTGTGTGCTGCTTGTTTGATCTGGAGGGAGTACTTAGTGCTGG
This sequence comes from Psettodes erumei, assembly GCA_016785225.1. Taxonomy (NCBI): domain Eukaryota; kingdom Metazoa; phylum Chordata; class Actinopteri; order Pleuronectiformes; family Psettodidae; genus Psettodes; species Psettodes erumei. The sequence continues at coordinate 223,887 of JAFBJZ010000326.1, read as the reverse complement.
ATGGTGGGATGCTGCAGAGAGGAGAAGGCAAAAATAAGGTTCCTGTAATTGTGTGTGTACGCGTGCATGTGCGTGTGTGTGTGTGTGTGTGTGCGCGCGCTCGGTGGGTGTGTGTGTAATTAGATGCAAGGTGTTGGGTGCAGCACTTTGCTCATTAAAGGGATCTGGCTGCTGTCCAGCTCTGTGCAGTTTATCAACTGTCCTTCACGTCTCTCATCCCCTTCCCTCTTTCTCCTCTCTTCCCTCATCTGTCTTTTCTTTCCTTCCTCACTCTTCTTTTCTCAGCGTTTGCTTCCTCTTCCTCCTCCGGGCTCCATCCTCCCATCCCGGCGTTACTGCAACAAAACACTTCTTTGCAATGGTGCTGCAGACAGACTTATGAGTATTTGATCAAGTGTGCCCTCACCCTAACCATGTAAAAGATCAGTAATGAACACATTTGCACTTATCCAAATACGTATGTGCGAGCATTAAGGCCTACGGACGGACACTTGGTACGAAACCGTGGGCAAAAGTTTTTTGCCAAATTGTGTTTATTCTTGATAGCTTGTTAGTGGTAGGGCAATCGCATGAAAAATCAAACATCTGCTCCAGCAAGAAATAACACATCCAGGAAGTGTGTTTGTTAGCCGCACAGACTTGCGTTATTGTGTATAATGTCCATAAGTGACTCTGAAGAAATTGCATGATCAGGGCTTTCAGTCAGCATCAGCAGGGAGAGGAGAGCTTTTGCTCCTGAATACAGTGGCTTCACTTGCTTCACTTTCTTTTTTGCAAGCATATGGTGAATGATATATGCTTATTATTATTAAAGGTTTTTGTTTTTTTTTTCGGGTGAGTGTACAATTGCAGGGCACAGTTTTATTCGCCTGCACAGCTGTTTGGCACTATAACCAGCAAGCAAGATCGTAATTTTAGTTAGGGTGTGCTTTAAGAGACTCAAGTGTGTCTATAGTCATGTGTCTATGTGTGTGTATTCAGCTAAATGAGTGACTTGCTAAATAAAGCCTGTCCCACTGCTGTTAAGCTGTCTGCCTGAGAGAAGCGGAGAGGGAGAAGAAACAAATTAGGCGAAGGGAGACGAGAGATTTCAGGAGCGGGAGAGATAAAAATCGTCGTGGAAGGAGTGAAAAAGAAGAGCAGAAGATGACGAAAACAAGGAGAGATCAGGTGTAGGGAACAAATAAAGACAGGTGCCAAAGCAGGGATAGGAGAGAGATTTAGAGGGAGATAAAGACAGATTGGAGCGTATAAAAAAAATCAAATGAAAACCCAAAATGCAATATGGAAAATTTGAATGAAATAAAAGAGCTAAAAGTCAAACACGGACATTATTTGTGAGAAAGAAGAGAAAACGAGAGGTGATCACGGTTAAAGCACAGAGGGATTGTGTGTCATGATACCGGGCGATCGTCAAGAAGCAGCAACAACAGCAGTTTCAAAAGTTTTCTACCCACCTACTCCCCCTACCCATCCTGTGCCTTCAAACAGCTGCTGGAGTTACATAATGCTGAGAAAAAGGTTGAGAAAAAGCAAGATCAGAGACAGACAGAGGAACCAAGTGGGAAAACTGTTACAGAACAGAACAGCTTTTCTGTCATGATATAACGCTTGCTTCCACACACTAATCGTAGTTGCAGTCTGAGAAAAGAACGCACATGCAGAGTAAGATAAACGTTCTTTTATCATTTTGACAGTGATACTGCTGATGTTACGTAGCCAACGATAGAACATCACTGTTGTGATGAAAGAAAGACAAAGGCATTTCAAGAGAGACAGAAGAATCACATCACCCCAACTGACCTGGGGTCAGGGGGGTATGTCAGCGTGAGCACAGAGTGCAGGGGCTGAGGGTGTGAGCGTTTGTATGTTAAGTTGTTGTGCACGTGAAGTTGTTTTGATGTTTTGACACCCTGAGAGCACTTGACCTCTTTGCCTCTATCATGACCATACACACACAACCTTACATTTATCTATATTAAACAATCATATATATTCCTGAGTGACCATGGGACAGATTGCACTTCAGAGTCTCTCATGTTGCCTTAAAACCTACAAATAGGACACAGAGACATTTACACAACACTTGTCATGTGACTTGTGTGAGTCATGTGACTGAGGAATTCAAGCTGAAGTGCATCCATCCACCAGGTGGGTTTAAGGTCAGCAAGCTGCATTGCTCAGGTGCAGAAACATTACCCCTAAATCAAAACACATCATTATCTTTCTTTGAACTTTGACCTGATGTCTCACAAAGCAGTTACAGCACAGAACTGCAAAGTCTTAATTTCTGTGATGGTAATGTGACTGATTTTGTGGGAGGAACCCAGAGGACGTGGAAAGAAGTTGTGTCTCCTGCGCGAGCCCCTGCTGAGCACATCAGCCTTACCCCATATTCAGTGCTGTTGCTAGGCTGCACGTGCGTGTCTGCTTACATGCATGCGTGTGTGCCTGCGTGTATGTGTACGCCTTGCTTGAGTGCCTCCATGCCACCGACACAAAGTGACTTCTCTGCCTGTGAATTAGCTCCCATAGCAACCAGTGCCACACAGCCAGGCAGGCAGGCGGGCAGCAAAGGGAAGTGAATGAACGGCGCTCGGCTTCTGTGATCTGAAAGTGGGCACAGGCCCGACGCCAAATCTGGGTACGGTGGGCACACTGGCATGCTGACGGGCGCAGACAATGGGCCGTTGCTGTGGTGACAGGAGGGTCGTGGTTGGGTGGAGGGGGGTTAACAATGTGCACTGGTATGTGGATGGCAGACAAAGTCAAAAGCAGCATTCAGTGTGATAATTGAGCAGCTATGTCTGTTTGACGCTCCTTCAGTTTGTTTTCCTACTGTTTCTCTTCCTCCATTGCTATTTTTGTTTGCCGCTCAGTATCTTTCTGCTTTTCATCCCCCGTTCTATCCCTGTTTGCTTTCCTTCTCTTATCTCTCTCTCTCTCAGCCTGTTTGCTTTTCTCCTCTCCTCCTCTCTCTATGTCTCTGAGAAAAAGGTTGCGGCATTGCGGAGGTGGGTGTAGTGTGGGGGCAGATTTTTTTTTATCATAGTGTTATTGTCAGAGCTGGCCCATCACCTTGGATACACACACACTCACACACACACACACACACACACACACACACACACCTCAGACGTCAAACACACGTCAAGGTTTTGGCACAAAACTAAACAAAACAACAACCCCCTGAGAAACAGTACCCAACTCACGTGATGAACTGTGCTACATCAGCCAAACTCTTCCAAACAGAGAGCAAAATGTCAAATGGAAAAATATAAACAAAACAATTATGGCACAGACGTCAGAGATGGACTTCATGTTGGCTTGTGATTTAAATGATAGCCACATCCCAAGGTGTGCTGTTTAGTCACCCAGAGTCAGGGATCTGGCTAATTGCTAATGTTCCCATGCAGAGAAAACATGAGGGAGACGCTAACGACCTTTTGCTCAGATGTCTATCGACTGACCTATCCGTAGCCATGGTAGCCAGGATGGAGCGCACACACACACACACACACACACACACACACACACACACACACACACACACACACAAACAAACACATACACATAAACTCACATATCCACACACAAAAACACAAAGTCACCTGAGGCCCAGATGAGGGATAATTGTGAGCCAAAATTTTAAATTAAATTATAATTCGATATCATCAATTATCTCATTTTCATGTATTTCCACTGTGCTGAGCAAAACATAATGAATGCAGTTGAATGGAGCTGCCAGGCTATTCTGTGCTTTAATATTGCTTTTATTATACCTATCATCTCTTTTGTGGAGATAAAACCATGTGTTTTGAGCCTTTATACAAAGAGGGCAGGGAAAAGAGAAAGAAAAGAGGGAAGGAGTGAAGGGCTGTTGAATAGTAGAAGCACCTGGGAGAGAGTAAGGCTAGCAATCAATTACACAGTGCATGCACATATACACACCCACAGATACACAAACACGTGCAAACACACACAGGAAAATATGTGCAAAGCGCAGCTGGGCCATCTGTAACGCCACAAAACAGCACTCGCTCAGTGCATGTGCATGTGGGTGTGTGAGCGTGTGTGTGTGTGTGTGTGTGTGTGTGTGTGTGTGTGTGTGCACGCGCGCGCTCACTCGCTCTCTTGTTTATGCCTGCATCAAGATCAAGTTCCAATTCACTCGACCGTGTCTCCTTACGATGGAGAGGCACACTCACACAAACCTGGATTTACATGCATGCACACTAACCCATGCTGACAAAAAAACACCTGCACACACACACACACACACACACACACACACTCAGACACACACACTCAGACACAAGCATTGACTCTCACCTGCAGCCATAGACTCTGTAGCAATGCATACAAAAACGGCCGGGATAGAAGAGGGGCAAAGAGAGAGATGGATGAGACAGGCGAGGGGTGGAGAGAAGGATGGATGGATGGATGGATGGATGGATGGATGGTGGGGGGGGCAGTGACAGGGGTCTGTACGGCCAGAGAGATCTGTAATGAGATCTTGGTGAGTCAGACAGGATGGTACACTCTTGTCCTGGCTGGATAACAGACAAGCAGCTGGGAATGTATTAGAATGCATTAGCCTAGCTGGCTAACATCAAAATCTGTGTCGATGTCATTAGCATGAGGCGCCATCTAACACTCAGGCACACATCGATCTTCTTGAGAAACAACTAGCCTTGTCATCCGGGTGGCTCGAATTAGCTAAGGCTGGCAACAATTCACAGCTACCTAAGCAGTTTCCTGCCCCCCCCCGGCATTAAATTAGAATAGGTTAGCGTTGACCCGGTGTTGCTTTTTAGCGCGTTAGCTTGTATCCCAGAGTGAGTCACAAGCTTTGCTGGGAGAAGCCACAGCACAAATTTAAACATCAGAGCAGTCAACAAACCCTGGGCTATCTCCATGGCCATATTTATTCATGTGGTGTGACACCCACCAACACACACTCTCACACTCACACACAAACATACACACAATAAAAGCACAGTTGAGAAAGTGCATCACATGTAAGGCAGGAAATATTCTGTTTTTTTAATGTAGGGAGTATATGTATGGGTTTTTTTAATTGTGATCTGTTTTTTTAAAGCTCTATATCATTAGTAATGGCGTGCCAGAGAGAGTAGGGAAGTTCCATGTGCTGCATTCATGCCATATCATTCAGACTGTAATAAGGAGTAAGAGTGAACATTCACACATTGTGAGTTTCTGAAAAATGACAGTATCTCCTACATGCTGAAAAGAACCACAGGAATGTAAAATGGCAAAGCCAAAAAATCAGTGGCAGTTACATCTACATAAAAACCAATATTCACAGTTATACTACAGTTATACTGTCTGCTGAACACTTTTCTTTTTAAAGCTATGCAGTTTGTGTCTGGTTTCCCTTTTAAACAAAATGACACAAATATGTAACACCAACACAAAAAATGTCAGGCCTTTTAAATCATGTGACAAGGCAGTACAGTTGACCGTGGTGGAATAATGAGTGAACAACAGGATGTTCCCATCAGTTTTGTCCTTCCCATTGTGTCCTTCTCAACACTTTGTTGGTTTTGATCAAGGGATTTGTTGACACTGAGAAAAAGTATAAAATAACATCTTTCCTATGCTTAAAAGGTGAGTAACTCTAGAAAAGTAGCAATGCTGCTTTTTTTTTTTTATTTTGTTGCTACTGTGTGAAGGAAAGAAATCAGATACCCTCTCATCCATCCACGTGCCCCTCTCCTGATATCACCCCTCTCTCCATCCCTACTCTGCAGCTCCACCTCTTCCCTTTAACAGCTCCATCTTTCAATATAGCATTCTGCTTTGCAGCCTTGTCCCTCCCCTCCTCCTCCCGCTCTTCCCCCTTCTTTGAGTTACCCCCATCTCACACTCTTTATCTTCTCTCTCAGTGTCTCCATCTTTCACTGTTTCTCTCTGCCTCTTCCGCCACCCATCTTTCTCTCCCCACCTCCCCTTTCTTTAACCTTTTATACTGCTCCTCTCCTCCTCAACCGCTTTTTTTTTACTCCCTTCCTCTCTGGTATACACAGGCGTCTTTCTCGCAGCTCTGTTTCAGTCCTTCCATATATTCTCTTCGCTGCTCCGTCAACATCCTATAACCCACCTCCTCCCTCCCTCTCTCCCGCCTCTTTCTCCTCTTCCTTCCTCCCCCTTTCCCCCCTTCCGCCTTTTGCCATCTTCAGCTCGCATCTGCTAGTCTAACACCAATCTTCTCCCTTTTCAGCATGCTACCCTCACCCCCATTACACTTCATTATTGGGTCTGTTCCTTTTTTTATCACTCTTCCCCTCCCCGCCCCTCTATCTCACTTTCGGGATGACGCATGATTGCATATTCCTGTCTCATTCAAGCAGCCACATGCTCGCGCATAGACACACACACACACACCTTTTCCCTGTTAATATATTCAGCGTGCATAATGTCATCGTCAAGGTTAACAGCTGAGGTACTAATGGTGAAAGGATCTGAGGGGTTATGAGTAATGTAGGAAATACTGAGGTGTGAGCACACTTACGGATACTTCCATCACTGAATCGTACACAAAAGTATTTTGGAATTGGTAATAATGTCATCTGACGACCTTTGATACACATCATCAAGGAAAATTGTGAAGTATAATTGATGATCCTCTAATCAAATGGTAATTATTGTCATGAATGTTTGGAACTGAAGGCAATCAGCTGAAGAGAATTTCATGCTGTTTTAGCTTCAGCGCTCTATCTTTGTCCGCTTGTTTATGTTCATTAATGTGAGGAGCCGCCATTGTTCCATGGATAATTCATTGACATGCATGGCAGCAGCGCTGTGTTTGTTGTTGTGTGTGTGTGTGTGTGTGTGTGTGTGTGTGTGTGTGTTTGTTGTTGTGTGTGTGTGTGCAGTTCATGTATACCTCAGCCATGGTGGGCGATGCAGATGCAAAAAGCATGACAAGAAAATAACCTTCCCTCCCTCCACCATCCTTCGTCTTCTCTGATGACGAGACGCCTCTGTTGCACTCCCTCGCCCCCTCTATTTTTATCATCCTTACCCCCCTCCCTCCATGTAGCTGTCGCTCCCCTCCATCTCTGTCTTTCTGCCTGTCTCTCACTCTTTCCGTCTCTCTGTCCTTGGGTGTCTGCAGCCAGCTGTGTCTGCGGGCCATTAATGCCCCCCCCCATCCATTTTCCCCATCACTGATTCCTCCGGCAGACTCTACCCCTTCCCCCATCCTGCTCTTACTCCTCCTCCTCTCTCCTCCTCCTCCTCCTCTTCCTTTCGCACTTCTCTGTCCCTGTGACCACTGGGGCTCCATTGTCACAGCAACTGCTGATAAAAGTCTCCTCCTCAGTCCGGCGTTCCATTATGCCACTGCACCAAATTCAGACGCCCGTACACATCTGTACACATCCACATTCAGAGACCCATGTGAACACGCTCGCGCTGGTTATTGAAACAGCACTGGTAATCACACATCTCAATTCTACAGATACATTGCAGTAACTCATGTGTTATTGCAATGCGCACACACCCACATATGCCACCAGATCTCCACAGTCAGCATCCTCCCCCCTTTCTGTTTATGTAAACATCATGTTGTGCTGCTAGCTTCTTGCAGCTGCCTCCAGTTATGAAAAGTTATTGCACTGCATAATGTAGTGCCATTTCCTTCTCTACACACCTACCCTAACTCACTCATCATCATAAAACTGTGATTGATCCACTTGGCATGCTGATGCTTAGAGAGACTTCGGACACACAGCTGAGGACAGAGAGCAGGCTGCCTTTGAGAAAGTGGGCCACGGGTATCATGTCCCTGATACATCTGTGCGGTCAGCAGAAGAGAGCTGGGTTGGGGCGCATGTGATTCAGACGATGATTACATCCTCTTTTTCAAATGGTTTGAAATTTGAAATGTTTGAAAAACAAGGTCTCAGCGCTCTGACCACATTTAGTGAGCTCAATGAGAGCACTCAAGCTGCTTTCTCAATGTGCGAATCAGTTTTCCAGACATTTTCTGTGGCGGTCCTTTCACACACAGCACACAGGAGATTGTCTGTATCAGACGACCAGGGTCAAGCATGCGGGAGGCAGGAAATGATGCAAGAAGTATGCTACGGAAATTGCAGTGTTGTTGTTGTTTGTCGCAAGATGATCTGACAATTTTGGCGTCGGACCTTACCAACAGCAGTTCCTAAATCTCATCGGCGCATGAGTCATGTGATAGAATCGTCACCAACACACCCACTCGCTTGTTGTGAATTCAACGACAATGACTTGCTCTATTCACACATTAGACGGCCTCCGTACCAGGGAGCTGGCGGGGTAAAGTCAGTCCAGTGTCCGGTCTGATATGTAACTGATTCGGACATTTGCTTTCTCACATACAGCTCCCTCCAGGTAATGTCTATATACGTTCAGGGTTGCATTGCATTTGTGAAAGCATTGTAGAACTAGAATAGATTTGGCTGAAAATAGATTTGTTTTTGCAAGATACAGCATTTTGTATGGACTATATCTTTTCACCTTGGGACCCCTGAAAATGACGTCCTATCAGGGCAGGCTGTAGATGTCACAAGGTGTTGGCCAGTTCAACCAAAGGGGGATTTCTCATTCTTAAATTGCGTTACTGTAAACGAGATCACAGGCCTTAATGCTGATATGATTGATATTCTTATAATAGCAAACAATAATGTGAAAACAGTGTGAGACTGTGAAGGTGATGAACCAAAACAGAATCATAAGAATTAAAGCGGAAAGGTTGTACTTGTAATGTTGGAATTGTGCCGGTTTCTCTCTTCTATCACTTCACCTCTCTTTTAAAAGGAATGGCAGTTTGTGTGTGCATGTATCACTTATGCTTGTCTGTGTGTGTGTCCGCAGTGGGGTGCCTTTGTGTGTAGCGTGGCAATGGAAGTGTCTCTGACACACACACACACACACACACACACACATAAACATCTCACAATCCATTTCAGGTCCCTTTAAACCACTGGAGGACAATAAAAATGGGTCATCCGAAAAAGAGGGGGGACCGCTCGCACAGACACATGCACATATAGACAAAATGATGGCCCATTGCATCATCTGCACCCCCTTTTCTTTCTCATACCTTTATTTAATCTTCTTACCTTCCTTCCTTCCTTCCTTCCTTCACTCCATCCACTATCCATCTCTCCCTCCTCCAGTATCTCTCCCACCACTCTATTGATTGGGCCATTCAATTTCCGGCTGTAATTCAACTACTGTTGCACATGAATATGCAAATGAGACCATGGGGGTTGCCGATGCCGCTGTTGTCATGGCAACCCCTCATCAAACACAGTGACGTGCACACACAGGACACTCTCGCGCACACACCGGCCTCCTTCGGGGTTAGGAAGGAGAGACAAGGAGAAATGTGTGTGTGTGTGTGTGCGCGCGCACGCGTGCTTGTGTGTGTGTGTGTGTGTGTGTGTTTGCCCGCGTGATAGATGAGTGTTGTGCTCATGTGAAACTGAAACTTTGACAGCAGCATGAGGGCTGGCCAGGGCTAAGATGACCTCACTGTACCCTTGGGTGTGTATGCATATGTGTGTGTCTGTGGATGTGTTTGCTTGAACACACGAGCGAGAAAGAGAGAGAGAGAGACAGAAGGGGGGGGGGCAGAGAGAAAGAAATACTGTGTCCACCGGCTCGTACTCTTTGAAGACTCCCTCACACACCTCCCTCGCCTCCCTCAAAGATGCCTTGTCTCTCTCTCTTTGCTCCATCTCTCCCTCCCTCCCTCTCTCTCTTCCTTTCTCCCTCTCTTCTTCTCTCCCTCTCTCGCTCTCCCTCCCTTCCTCCCTCACTCCCCTCTCACCATGTCTGTGCAGCCCTCTAATCGCACTGACAGGAGTACAGCACTCTGTGTGGCTTCTGCCACCAGGCATGCACAGAAAACACACACAGAACATAAACACATGCAGAATTAATACATCCTCCATGTTCCTCTTTCTTGCACATGCACACAGCGAAGTCCCAGACTCTCTCTCTCTCTCTCTCTCTCTCACACACACACACACACACACATCCTGCTTTAGTCTTGTGTGTTGTTAATGCGCTCCCTCTCCCTCTATGCCACTGTCTGTCCCTGTATGTTGCTTTGAGGACAGTTTTAGGTCACAAAGATGTCACACCAATTTGTGTGAGAGTGTGTATCACACAAATGCAGTGTGTGTGTGTGTGTGTGTGTGTGTGTGTGTAAAGGGGACAGGAAGAGTGTCTGTGTTTATTTGCAATATGTGTTTTCACCTGGGAGTGTGTGTGTTTATGGCCTGTTTGTTTTTAGTCAATTTCTATGCCTGCAGACAGAATGCATGCTTTAAAGTTTCAAAGTTGTTTTTAATATATTCAGTCCCAAAAAACTTATTGTCTGGGAAAAAAATCATATCTTTTACTCATCATTTATTAAGAATTCCTGACACAAAAATGCTGATCTGCTTCTTGAGGATCGCGTGGATGTTGTTTGCCTGGATGGATGTGGGTGCACTGCACAGCAAAAAATCAAAAGAACAATCAAGATCAAGCAAAATTACCAAAACTTTTGCGGAAAATTCTGTGTTCAGGTAGTGCTCATAGTGAGAAGCGGCTTTTAAAAAAAAAAAAAAAAAAAGCCTTGAGGGCTTTTAAGTTTCTCAACACACTGACAATAATGGAATCAAGGCAATTGTTTAAAATCATTGCAAAGCTTTCTCTGCCTCCCTCAACAGATGAATTATTAATGCAATGCGAGCAAGCAAGGGCATTTGTCTGAACAATAATAAGTTATTTGATGATGTGGTCGGTGTTAAAGCGTTCAGCTGGCAGCCGGGCCCCATCCTTCTCATAAACAATGACACTTCAATTTGGGAATGAATCAAGAAGGAAACATTTTCTCTCCCCCCCTACAAGAAATAAAAAATAAATAAATCCAACAAATGTCTCCCACAGTGGTTTTGTTTGAACTCAATTTTGGTAGGAAAGTGGTCGACCAAGTGGGCATACACACACATGTGTGTGTGTGTGTGTGTGTACTGCTAGGCAAATGAGCTTGTCAGTATGCGGCGCAGGCCTCTCTCTGGTGGCAGGCAGATGACAGTGCAGTGATTGGGCTGATTTCACCGAGGACGTGAGGGGAAATCTGAAGGCTGCCTCAGGGCTCAGGTGCTTATCACCTCCCTACACACATTCACACACTCGCGCACGCACACACGCACATGCACACAGATTTAGACAACTAACTTTTCCAGCCCACCCTAAACACACAGATGCTTGGACACACACATGAAACCAGAGACACAGATAAGCACACGCTGGGATGACCCACACAGACACATACACACACACACACGTGTATGTGCACTTTGTCTCCGCTGCTTTATTAGAAAGTTAATTATTGAAATCTCTCGTGAGTCCTCCGCCCGTGCTTCCTGTCTGTTCGTCTGGCTACCCAACTTTAGCCACACGCGCACACATAACTGCAGCTTTGTGTATGAGATCAATTAATATAGCCCAGGGCAAGTGGGGAAGGGGAAATTAGAGTTTGTATGAAGGTCTGCATGCTCTTCCTAAAACAATCATTGACAATTAATTACAGCCTAAATGGCAGTTGGTAGATTATACAAACAAACACACACACACACACACACACACACATAAACACACACAGTGGGAAAAAATTGCAAAGGAGAGGCTGTTTATATTTCTGTGTCACTCATATCAGACTTATCTGCACATTCTGGGAGTTTTTTAAATGTGCATTAATCACAATTTGCATGTGCTATGCATGTTTACATTATTGCACAAATGACTTTTTGAGAATTAGTCCCCACTGTGATCTGAGTCCTTGAGAATGAGTGAAAATCAACAGTTGCCAGCAGTGAGCCGGAGAATGAAGCGAGGTCTGATCTGGTCCTGCAATAAAGTAGTAGTTCTTGATATTTGGTGCTCCTTCTGGACCTTTGACCTTTCCTCACTTTCCTGTTTCCGCCAAAGAAACATCTAACCAAGAGTGGAAGAAACATTCTCACTTTCAGTGATGAATTTTGTTCGCTTCAAATCTTTCGTGTGAAATGAAACCAAACCAAGGGCAAAACGCAACAAATCCACTGACTCGTTCACGGACTGTGAACAGAGCAAACAAACTGTAAGTTTGAAAACACCTTCAAGCCATTTCTGGTGCCATGCAAATATTACTACTGAGCAATAGTGACTACAATCATTAGCTGTGAGATAAGCACCACAAAATTGCTACCAATTACTAAGATTATTACCAAATGCAGAATTAATTGTGTTGGAGTAGATATATGCACGCTCTGATCTGTGTGAGCCCATGTTTTCGCACAAGTTATCATGAGAAAACACAAAGTTAGCTGCACTGAAAATCACATTCAGTGATTTTAGAACTTTAGCAGTTTATATGCAGCTACACCTGATGAGTATGGCTGATTTTTCTTTCAGCTACAGGAGCCACACAAAGCTTGTAGCCGGACCAAACCAACATGGTCACGCAGTTTCACTTCAGTTCACGGCAGTGCAGCAATTTCAAATAAATTACCATTGATGGTTCACAATAGATCGAAATGGGAACTATGAAAGAGGGCTAGGAAAAAAAAGGGAGTGACAAATGACAAAAGCTAAATTGAGGGTAAAGGCACTGTGAGAGGTTCAAGTCTTTGGTGTCACTCCACTTGGTAAAAGTGGCTCAATGGCTGCTGTCAGAGGGAGAGAGATGTTAGATGGCCAGCCTACTTTCTGTCTGTGTGGCTGTCGATTTGCATGTCTGTCCATATATCTGGCCGTCTCCTTGTCCATCTTGTTGTCTGTTTAACTCCGTCTTCTTCCGATCTCACACATCTGTCTGCAGCAGCAAAGTCTGTAAATTAAACATCTAAGATTCTCTCTCTCTCTCTCCATGTCCTTGGCTCTTATCCCTTTGCTCTGTTCCTCTCACCCTCCTCCCCTGTCTTATGCGCTCACTCAGCCCTTCCTGGCTCGCCCCCGACTATATTTCTTCCTCCTCCTTTCATCTCTGTCCTTCCCCTCTCTTCTCTCTGGGCGAGATGGAGATAGGGAGAGAGAGAAAGAGAGAGAAAGCGGGTGAGGGATGGCGCGAGGAAGGCAGCAGACTGGGGTGGGTGGAGATCATAGAGGAGATGAGGCCGTGTGGTGCGGATGGATAGACAGATGCATTGATAAGGGCTGCCGACTCCGCAGCACACCCGCTGCATATCCAATCTCTCTCTTCCCCCTTCCCAGCCTCTTTCTCATTCTCTCTCTCTCTCTCTCTTTTTCATTTCAGGACTAATGCTCCCGTAGCCTTCAAATGTCAGTTCAGTATGGCAACCTATTAGATGGTTAGCAAGAGAGGCTGACAGCTCTCTCTCTCTCTCCCTCTCTCTCGCCTTTTTGCACACACTCAGGATTGTTTCGGGCCTTTGCCGTCATTCATAGCAGGTGAGAAAGACACCGCAGACAGAGAGACACTGACAGAGCACTGCAGCAAAGGTCTCTCTCACATTTCCTTTCAGAAACGCCACTCCACCTTGGCACTGGTGTGAAGCACCTTTGCTCTCACAGGCTACTGTACTTAAAGCTGCTATGATCAATATTTTTAAATTAAAAATGGATCAAATGAGTCACTTGCATGTGATCAGCCCACTAAATATAACAGCTTTCAGTTTTGTGGAGCGTCATGGCATGTCCTCAATGATTGGGTTTTAAGTTTGGTATTGACTGGATAAGAAGTCATACAAGATTTATATGGAGATCATATGTGAGTGTTTACATACTTTACATTAAGTTTAGTAAGAGTTGTAGCTCAAAACCTGCAATAAGTTTTTGGCCACTTGTCGGCAGTGGAAAAAAGCTGTAAAGTATGTCACTTTTATTCTTTCTTGCTTATGTTGTACTTTACTCCACTGTATTTATCTGCCTGTTACTGTTAAACATGAAATAAAATAGGAATTAGGTTCATCTTAGTCATCTCCAAACATTAAAATGCTCCTTATACTTGAGTTCATGATTAATAAGTAAAAAGATATGAATATTTTTTGCACCTCACTAAAAAGACAAGAGAGTTCCAGCAAAGTGGAAACAGAGAGAAGGAAAGAGAGAAACATATATATACAGTATATACAGAGAGCGCGCGCGAGAGAGAGAGAACGGCATGAAACAGAGGATTAGGGGCTTAGTTAGCCTGCATGAAATCCCCTTTTCCTCTTGCGCCCTACAAAGGGAAGGCGGCAATTGGCCACATTATACAAAAAGAGGAAGAGAGGGAGGTGGGGGTGGGGGTACAGAGGGGAGAGGAATGGGAATTGCTAAAATCTTGCTGAATCCATCGTTGTTTTTCCCCTCATGCCGCTCTGCGTGGCTGCTGCGCCACCTGTGACATCACATTTATCAATACAGGAAGCTGTTTTTCCCCCCCCTTTCTTTCTTTCCTTGTTTGGCGAGCGAGGGAGAGGATGGGGGAGGAAGGGAGGGCAAGAGGGAGGAAAAAGTGACATTGGCCTTGAAACCTGCTATTGTCTTGCCTCCAGGACAGACAGCCAACCAGGCAGCTCAGGCGGAGAGTGAGAGAGAGAGAGAGGGAGAAAGGGAGAGCGAGGGAGGGAGGGGGAGAGAAAGAAAGAGAGAGAAATGGAGAGAGAGGAAGAGAATGAGAGAAAGAGAGAGAAAGGGAGAGACGGTTGCCATGGTTACTTCCCGGGAGATGCGGGCACACTTGTTTATCTGTTGGCCGAGGGAGCGTGCACGGTGGGCCCCCTCGCTGAGCAGATGTGTATGCGTGCATGTTTGTGTGTACATGTATGATTACCAGAATGTGTGCGCGCGCGTGTGTGTCTGTGTGCGTGTGGATGCGACTAAATGCGCACACACACACCAACACAACAAGACTTATAAGATGACCTTTCTAAGGCTTCCTTTGTAAACAAACCCACATGGGCACGCGCACGCACACACAAACACACACACACACACACACACGCGCACACACCTGTTTAATATAACCCCAATTTACCTGCTCTGTATTATTGAGCCAGCAGAAGTGGACTAATGCAAGCTATTTGGCCTGGTGTGAGCTGAGCACAAGCTGAAGGAAAGATAAAGGAAAGAAATAGAAAAGGAAGATAGAAGGACAAAAAGGGTGAGAGGTGAGAGTGTGATGGGGAACAGAAGTGGGGAAGGAAATGGGAGCAGAATGAGGAAAAAGTTGGACAAAAAGAAGGGAGAGAATTAGATGCGACACTGAGGGGGGCACGTATTGGAAAAAAGACACAGAGGAAATGAAATGGGAGGAAAAATCAGGGAGCCAGAGAAAGAAAGAGGAAGAGGCTCAGATAAAGAGCAAGGCAGGGGGATAAAATGACAGGACAAGCATGGGGAAGAAATCGAAGCATTAGAGTGAAGTTCAGTGAGAACAAAATAGGAGGGAATTACGGGGTTAGAGGAGCAAAAAAAGAGAGAGAGAGAGAGAAGGGAGCAACAAGACGATGAGAAGAGGGGATTAAGAAAAAGGGAATGTGAGTGAGCGAGAGGAAATGGGTGACGGGATGGGATGATTTGTGACGTGATGCAATGCGACGAGTGCAAGCCGAGGCGTGCTGCCACGTTAGCGGAGAGCAGCCCCGGTCCCACGAAGCAGACACCGCAGGCACTGTAGTATGTCAAATGTCACAGACGCTAAGTCACAAGGCTACACAGGCACTACAGCTTCTCACACACACACACACACACACACACACACAAGCGCACCCCACCCCCCACCCTGCAAAGGCACAGATGCGGCTTCCATGTTTATGGAATTGCGTGCGTGGGATTGCTTTTGCATTTTCTTGAACATGCCGGAGATGAGGTTGTACATAGTGATACACTGGAAATAAGTGTGCACTAACATACAGTGCGAGGTTCCCAAGGGCTCTATGCACCGGTGACGGTGCGTCTCCAGGTTGATACGTTGAGGCGAACGCACACAAACACGCGCGTTCTCTGAAACAGACAGGCCTCAAAGGCACGCCGCGTTCAGGCAGCTTCGTTTGCACAGAGACAACTTGTATAGGTGTCTGCCTCTATGTGCGTGCCTGTTTGTGTGTCCCTGTTTTTCCTATGCGAGGTGAGCGCCAGAGTCACCCTCCTTAAAATAACAAGCCGGCCCTCTCCCTCAGGACAGCAGACAGCCATCCTGCCTGATCCCAGGCCGCCCTAGTTCACTTGCTCCATCCATCTCTCTCTTTTACTTCCTGTCTTTGCCTCTCACTCACTCTCTATGAATCACACACGTAGTCCGCGGTGGCCTAATAGACAGGGTTTGCGTTCCCAACGTTTTGTCTTCCTCTCGCTGTGTGCCTGGCGACACGCGGTGTATGCACACCGATGCATTCACACGAACTACACACACACACGCAAGCGGAGCTGAAATCATCAAACATACAGAGACACGGCATACATTAGAGGCAAAATGCACGCACGCACACAAACACACATCCTAACAAGCCAGACCACCTCCACCTCCAGCTAAGCTTAATGAGCACTCCCCCAGCTAACTGGCCTAGAAAAAGCAGCGGTCAGCAGCCCAAAGCCCATCTATCCAGCGAGCTCTAATTTTTATCAGCCTCTGCACTTCAGCAGCATAGCCATCAGCTTGTGTGTGTGTGTGTGTGTGTGTGTGGGGGGGCATTCACTCAATTAATAGCTCTCGCATATGAAACGATGCTGAAATACATGCGGCGCCGAAACTGGAAAGGGTAAAAAAAAAAAAAAGCAACAACAAAAAAAGAAAACCCGAAAGCGGCAAATGGTTTTAAGGACTTAGCACTCTCTAATTTGCATCTAAAATGGTTTTTATTGCATATACAAGTGATGATTGTAAACAAATTTGTGAAGATATTTGTTTGGAAGATGGAGAGAAGAATACAGTAGGGGCAAAATCTCATTATACCCCAGATGGATGTTGGAGTGTTGTGTCAGTGTGAGTGTGCGTGAGCAAACGCATCAATTCTTCATGTGCTTATCTTCCTCGACCTATATGTTTCTGGATTAAGGAGTGTATGTGCATGAATGAGTTTGAAGGCGTGTGCGCTTTCTAACCTGTGTCTGCATATGGGTGCGTATTTATGCGTGTGTTGTGTGTATGTATGCTTTTTCCTCCTCAGTAGGTGCAGAAATGAGCCAGACAGGCCTGCAAGCTGCTGAATGGAAATTAATACCAAACACCGCTGAGAAGCAGGTGACGGAGGAGAGCGTGATGGGGTGGGTGGGGTGGCACGGAAGGAAGAGGAGGAGAGTGGTGCAAAGGGGTTGGATAATGAGCACTCTGATGAGAAGGATGGAGAACCGTGAATAGAGACGTCTCGGAGTTCGAGAGAAGTTTTAAAAAAAAGAGGGAAGGAAGACGGAGAGGTGGAGAGGGCTTATGAATGGATCAGAAAAGGGGAAACAGCTGCCACTAGTGGCGGACCGCGGAAATAAATAATTAATGTGAACGAAGAGGAAGGAGGTAGGAGGACAGGAAAGTGAACAACAGAGAGAAAAAAAATTGTTCGAAAGTTTAAGGGGGAAAAAAAAGAGGTGTGTAGGTAAAATCGTGAAAAAGAGAGATAGTGATGAGATGATGTTTGAAGATGATGAATGGACCGCAGGACGCAACGGGGAAGTGAGAAATTAGAGGAGGAGTGCAGGAGAAGCTTCAACTGTTGTGAAGGATGAGAGGGCTGGGCAGAGTGTGGGGGGGGGACACCACACTGGGGAGACAGAGCTAAAGACGGAGCAATTTAGCCAAAACAGAGAAAAGGAGAGATGGGGGGGGGGGGCGTGAGCAGAGAGATAAAAACTGAAAAATGACGAGGGGAAGGAGGAAGAGGGGGAGGCCAGCAGACTGATACAGAGACGAAGGCGGAGGCGGAGGGTGGCGCTGGCAGTGGCAGGACACGGGTGCAGGCGTGGAGACTGTGGCATGCAGCTCAAGTTGGCAGGGACTCTATCACTCACTCTCAGGCCTGGGCACTGGGCCCTCAGTGGCAGAAACGCACACACACGCACACACACACGCACACACACACACACACACACACACACACACACACACGCACACACACACACACAGGCGCACATGCACGCACACAGGCAGGATCAAACGTGTTTGCGCTTTCCCTAAGTCTCTCTATTACGCACTCACGCACACGGCAGACAGAGACGGGAAGAAAAAACACCGAGCTCAGACACAGGCTGACGCACGCACACACTCAATTAGTCTCGGCTACACACACACGCATGATGGAAAAAGACGGATGGATGAGCGTGTGCATGAAGGTGTGTACATGTGTGTGTGTCTAATTGTGCCAGCGCTGCCAGAGCAGAATGAGGGATGGTGTCTCAGAGCTGCTGCCGCCGCTAATAGCCGCTGACTGGAGGTGACAGGCGCTCGCTCTCTCTCTCTCTCTCGCTCTCTCTCTCCCTCTCCCTCTCTCCCTCTCTCCCTTTCGTCTTGTTTCTAACCAATCAGCAGTCAGCACATCTGTCCTTCCGTCTTTCCCCCGGCCCAATTTGGTGCAACCTCTCCCCTTTGTTTCTCCCTTCCCCATATCCCTCCTTTGCCCTTTTACCCTCACACCCTCCTCTGCCTCCTTACCCCCTGCCATCTTTCATCACCCCCTCCCTCCCCCGGACACACACACACACTGTCCTCTCCTCCGGGTTCTGATGATACACGGGAGATGGTTTATGCATGGGTGATTGCATACGTGCGAGCACAACGAGGGAAGGTGTGTGCGCGCGCTGATGGGCGTTTCACGTGGAACATACACATGCATACACTCGCACACGCACGCATGTGTGTTTGTGGGTGCACTGGTAGAAAAGTTATTATTCCTGGTGCGCTTCAACATTTCAGGCCCGGACGGAAAGATCAAACAAAGAGTGGAGGACAAACACACACACACACACACACAAACTGACACACACATTTATGCCCACTCTCCTCCAATCTCTTGCTGTCTTTTCATATCCCTGGCTTCTGCAATTTCCTCACGTCTGGACTCTGTCCACAGGGAGACAAGAGACGAGAGAGAGCACTGCTCTGTTTTCTATCAGCACCAGGTTATTAGACACATGCAATTAGCAAGCTCAAGCAGGATAAATATGCTTTCGTTTGTGTGTGTGTGTGTGTGTGGGGGGTGCAATCAGGGACAGATTGTATGGGATGCATCTGGGTTGGCCTGATGTGAAGACAAGGAGGGTGGGATGGAGATTGTTAATATTGTACAGGCTGTTGGATGTCTGTGTGTGTGTGTATGTGTGTGCCTATTTGAAATGGTCTAGTAAGTGTCAATCAAATCAAAACCATGTTTATCTGCAATAATTGTGTGTGTGTGTGTGCGCTCATCGTCGTGCGCTCATGAGGATGCGTGAGGATGTGTTTTTGTATCGTCAGTGTGTGTTTGTGTGCGTATGTATGCATGGGTGAAGGGGAGGGGCCTGCCGTGTGCCGTCCTTGCTTGAGGGAAAGATCTGGCCCCCGGGGGGGGATACAAAAAGGGAGGGGGGGGGCGTGCCTCACAGCCAATCAGTTTTTCTCTGCCGAGGCAATCATCCATCCCCACCACGGCAACAACAACACCGCGGTAACACCGAGCCGGGCTGCTGCAGGGGATAGACGGGCGACGCGCACAAGCTCCTGTGCTCTACTTATCTAACCGATTTCTCCCCCAACACTCTGTTTTTTCCCTCTGTTTCCTTCTCTGATTTGATCCATGTTGGATCAAATCTTTTATCAGCTATCCGTTCACTTTTACCTTCTTTACTCTTTCTCTCTCTCTGGCTGATATTTCGCATTAATGGGGCCCTCGCAGGAGCTTTGTAAGGTGTGACCCTAAAGGGCGAGAACAGAATTGAAAGGGGGGGGTGCGTGCATGCGTGCGTGTGCGTGTGAAAGTGAGAGAGAGACGTTGTGGTCGCAGTTTCCTCTGAGAAGGACTCTTTTTCATTTCTTTTCATCAGCCGCTGCCTGCCTGCATATCTCGCCTCTCCTCCTCTTTTTCTCCCGCACACAAATCCCCTTTCTCTTTAGCTCATATGTATGCAAATAAGGCATCCTATGCAAATGAGACAGGTAGGGACTGGCAGTGGAGAGGGAAAAGAAATGGGCTGGGAGAGACGAGGGACGGGGGGGCAATAGGAAGAAAATGAAAGGAAGGGGCAATAGCGGATATAGATGGGGGGGTTGAAAGAGGAAGTGATGCAGGCAGTTCATCCCCCTCAGGTTATAATCAGTCATTCAGATTGCTGACTGTTGCAACAGTTGCATACTTTATATCCAACGCTGAGGATGTCCAACAGCTTGAACAGGTTCTATGTAGCATTTGAGCATCAGTGTATCATTGGTGTAAACAGTTCAGTAGCATCTGTCTCATGCCAAGGTCAGGTCAAGTCTTTAAAAATGATGTCCATGTTCTCCACAAACCCCACTGCTTCATTTCACAAAGAATAAGTGGCTGTCTATTCCTGTTCCCCCTCCCTCCATATGCATTTGTTTTCTCTTTCATGTCAATGAGAAGGATAAACATCTTGGGATTTTTTTATTCCACCGGACTTTCTCTACCTCCACCATCTGCCGTTGCGAGAAGAACCCAACAAAGCTTCCTCAGCTTTGCTGGATGAGGAGCAGCTCCATGGTTGCACGGCAGAAACCGGTCCACAGCGCATACTGCGCGATATGCAAGCCCTTTGCACTGCTGCTAGATGTTTTGCCATAGGTGTTTAGGTCCCTAAATGGATATACATTAAGAGGCCAGTGGTGTGTTGGTAAGGAAACAAAGAAGGGTTGTAGGTTGGTTGCTAGGTGTTGGGTGGAGCTTTAAATGACACGAAGGGGGATGAGATGGAAGGTTAGAATAATTGGCTCCTCTGTAAACATACTTGCCATGTCTCAATGTCACACCACCACCTATCTTATTACCTGCCCACTGTCATCAGAGGTGAAACAGGCTTCAAACCACCACCCTCTGCTGCGTGTGCGTCGCTGCTGTGCAGTTGTTTATGGGAGCCTTCTGCTGGGGGAGGGATGAGGCGATGGCATCATTTGCTTTCCATGCTTCACCGGCTGCGCGCGTGTGTGCGTCAGCTTGTGTGTCCACACTTGAACGCGTGCGGCCGTATCCGCAGCCCCAGTGGCGACCAACTGGCACGTTACGACCCGGCGTCGGCCTCCTGCGCCTTCAGACGTACGTGCGAGCGAGAGCCACACGTCTGACTCGGCGCACGTGCGCGTCTGCCTGTGTTTCAGAAGGGACGAGAGCCGGCGCCGCGTCCCGTGGCCAAGCCGCCTCGTGGCACGGCGTCAGCCCCCCGACACACGCGCGCGCCACGAACACGCACTCACGCTGGCGTCTTATGAGCTTAATGCTAAAGATTTAGGCTACTTAACTAAAATGCACGCGTTTGATGGATCACAGTTGTGCCAGTGCGACACGAGATCCTCATAAATCTGCTGTCCCCGAGTAAACACAGGCGCTGGAAAATGATGCATTGCAGAGCGGATTGGACCCCGCTAGCTTATTGTAGGCTTTGCTCATGTAGGTCAGAGAAAGAGTTTGATTTGAAAATCATCCTGTTAATTAGACATAGGAAGAGAGCGTGTGAGAGAATAACGCGCAGTCGTTATCTAATATTCTGCTGTTCCCTCTTCCGTACTTCAGGCCTGGTTTCGCTCCGTACCCGTCTCTCTCACATTCGCTCGTTTTTCTTTCCATCTCGCCGCGTCTCTTCACACCCTCTAAATCAGTCAGACTCCCTTAGTTCCTGTGCCCCTTTCTGCCCGCAGGAGGGATGAATTCATGCTCCGCAGGCGTGAGCGCAGATCCCTCCCCGCTCGCTGTGCCGTCACCGTGCCCGCCGCTCGGCCACAGGCGTATGAGTGCATCGTCATGCCAGCGCCCCTCCCAGAACACCTGACTCTCGTCTAGTCACGCATGGCGGGCAACGTGCGCACGCGCACACGCGCACGCGCCCGCGCACACACCCACACGCAGCGACCGAAGGGACAGGCACACCTACGCACGCACTAAAACACACACCGCCAACCTTGCATGACGGGCGTATCCTTGATTGTCCCTTGATGTTCCCCGCCGCGAGCCTCGCCACCAACTGTGGCTAATGCGCAGTGCGAAGACACCCTTCGCTGTGTTACGAACGGATTTGACAGCGGCGGTGCAGGATGGAGTTACTTCGGCTTGCGAGTTCGCCGCGCAGATGACGGAGTGCGGTGCTGACGCGCTCGGAGTTTAGGGGTTTCAATTCCCAGCGGCACCAGACAGGCTAAAAATATGTGCACTCACTGGTATCGCGAGGTAGTTAAGATAAAAGTGTTCACCACACAGCGTATGCTCGGCTCCCTGGTCCTGCATTAGCGCTGCAGTATTTACTCAATAATTTCATCCTGGGATATTGGAGCAGCAGAAGCAAGCAGTTAATCTACAAAATGGGACCTCCGTGATGGCTAATTCGGTCGATGTCCTTCAGCACTCGCGACCTGTGCGCGGATTGAAGGAAGAGTTCAGCCTGAAAACATTATAGCCCCGTTCAGTACAACCAGTTGTAATGTACCTATGGCATAAACTCACTCTGTCCCAATGTGATATGTCCTGAACAGGCCTTGGTGTAAGAACAGAGGATCAAAGACGAGCATTTCACTGACATTCGCATCAAGTCGAATACAAATGCCAGCCGCGAGGCGCATCTTGTTTTTGTTGACTTGCAGGTGCACTGAATGGAAACCAGTCCTGAGGTGTTTCGCAAGGAATTATGGGAAGCACTTTCCTGTAGGCTTTTTCGTCGCAGGTGGTATTTGGTTCCAACGTGACAAAAAAAACCCAAAAAAAACAAGACATGGCAAAATATAAAATGGGTTTCGAGGAAAAGCGTCCAAACTGCAAGTTGCACAGAGCTTTAGGCAGCACGTGACGTGCCAGGCGGGCCACTCCTTTGCAAGGCAAAGGTAGACCTTGGATGTATTTCACTGGACTTTGTTGCGCTGACCTCGACGACCTCAAGTGCCGTCTAAACAGGCTTCCGCTCTGCGGCTGGTAAGAGGATATGAACGGTAGAAGCTGCAGAGTCTGGCATGTTGGGGCGCTAAAGAGTTTAGTACCTTGCCAGTGGTTCAGTGATACCACACACACACACACACACACACACACACACACACATGAGCAAACACACAGACGGTCCTGCCTGCATACAAACAACCTACGAGCCAGGCTCTGAAAGGGGCAGGTAGGAAAATGGTTGCAATTATCATTAGTTCTTTGTGATTAACCAAGTGACACACACACACACACTGCTGTGATGCCCTCTGCCGTGTGGCACAAAATGGCGGAACGTCCGTGTGTGTGTGTGTGTGCGTCCTAGCAGAGGCTGCGTCTGTAAGAGAGAGATGGGAACAAGGCCAGTGAGAGGAGGATGCGAGGACTTGGCTAGCATCAACTTGTCCGGGGTGTGTGTGTGTGTGTGTGTGTGACCGTGCGATAACATTCAGGTGAGAGAGGGAACATTGAGTGGCTCACAGAGTGAGGCCCCAGCCCCCTGCTTCATTTACAGCCACGGCACCTCCTACAGACACACGCGCCCGCCACACAAACGGCCCACATAGAGGCGTAAACAACGCAGACGCGCAAACACAAACTGATGACAGAGAGGATAAAGGAGAGCCGAGAAAGAGGGGGAGACAGACTTTCTTCTTTCTCCTGCAGGTGGAGTGTGACCTTCACTCCAACTCTCCTTTCCCTCATCTGTCCATCTCTCCTCGCCTCCCTCCCTCCGTCGCGCTCCCCCTCCCCGTATCCCCGTAGTTCAGCGCTCAGTTGCGTGGCAGGTAATTTGCGCGCTATTGGAGATTAAAGTTTAATTAGTGAGCGGGGAGTCATTTGGGTCTTCGTCGAGTGGAATAAGGCAGCGGCGTGCGTGTGCGTGTCCCTGCTGCTCGCTCGCTCACCCCAACACATCAAGGCTCATCACCAAGAGAGAAAGCGAGAGTGGGAGTCGAGGATCCAATTCCTCCTTTCATCAACCAAGAACAAAGGATGGAGTCTTCCCCCTCTCCTCTTCATCTCCTCCTCCTCCTCCTCCTCTTCATTTCTCTCTGTCTTTCCCCTTTTCTTCTCCTCCTCCTTCCTCATGCCCCCCCCCAGCTCTCGAGCTCAGCTGGCAGAGTTCCACAGCCATATTCACACTTCCCTGCTCTCCTGGCGAGACACACACACACACACACACATCACCTCCGCCACCACGTCACACTGCGCCGCATGCGGAAAAGCGATCGGGAGGGGGGGGGAACTTTGTCTCTCTTCATCTACCTGTGAGAGGTGACCGATAGATCTGTCACCTGAAGTGAGAGGTGTGTCACCTGAGACGTCACGGCATGATCACTTGTTTTTTTTCCTCCCTTGTATCTTCCTCTCCACCACTTTGACACAGTCTTCCCGTCTCTCCCTCAACCCGTTTTTTTTTTCCCCTTCTGTCAGTCTGTTGTCATCTGTCTTTCTCTCCCACAAAGTGCTGTAACTTTGTCGTCTGTCTCTCTACTTTGTTTTTATGCCGTTCTTGGTCTTAATCATGTGGACATCAAACCTGCCATATGGTCACACACTAACACGGGCGCACGCACGCGCCGCACACACTCTGGCGTCTCGAGAGCGTTGCCTGCTAATGACGAGGGAGTCTGCATCCCAGCGCCGCTGTTATTTCACCGGCTCGAGACACTAACGCGAATCAATAGGCAGCACGGCCCCGCGATAACGATCTCCGCTTCTCCTCTCCTCCCTGCATCTCTCCATTCGCCTCGCCGCTGTACCCATGCCCCCCCCCCCATCCGCCTTGATCTTGCAGCTTCAATCCATCTCTCCTTCTCCCTCCCACTCTTCCTCTCCCCTGTCTCACTACCCCCTCGGTCTCACACCCTCTCCCCCTCCTCTCTGTAAAGCTCCCCTTTCACTATCTTACTGTCTCTCTTTTTCTCCCCCACCCCCCTTGTTCTCACAGTGTCACCCCCCCCCCACACACACACACACACACACACTTTTGCCCTTTGTCGCCTCTACAACCTCCTTCACATCTCGCCACTTACCGTCTCCCCTCTCCAGCCATCTCTGTTCTTCACCCTCTCTGTCTTTCCTATCATATGTCACTTTCTCCCTTCCCGTCACCCCAATTTGTCTCACCTATTCCCCCCGTCTCCCGTTTCTTCCCAATCTGCCCTCATCTGCTTTTTCCTCTTCTCTACATTTGCCCGCCAGTCCTTCCCTTATGTCTCTCACACACCATCTCTTCTCCCCTTCTTTCCTTCCTTACTCTCTTCAGACCCGTTGGATCAAATGTCCTCTTCTCCTCACTCTCCCCTCGCTGCCCTCCTCTCGTTTCACTTATCTGCCATCAGTGTATCAGTGGTTTGCCCTCTTTTAGTGTCAGTCTGTCTGCGTCGTTTGCAGATGGAGTGAAGTATTCCCCAGTCTGGCTCTCAGGTAACAGCAGAGTGTAGTGGAGCAAAGGAGAGGAGAATAGAGGAGGAGGGAAAAGAGAGCAGGCCATCAAGGACACCTTCTGGGAAGATGCTAGGAGGCACAGCCACATACATAATTTAAGAAAAAAAAAAGATCTAGGAATGACTCCTGTACAGTAAAACTGGAAGATGAAAGTACAGACAGGCACACACTCACATCGATGAACACACTGCTACAGTCCCTAAAAGCACTGAGAAGGGATTTTTTTTGTGCGTGGTGCATGGTGGTGTTGTAAGACTAAAATAAAGTAAGTTATTGTGGTTTGGGCGCAGTATCGACCTGCTTACCAACGCAGTCAGCAAACAGCGAACAGCAACGGCGATTAAAACCCCTCAGCAGAACCATTAATTTGTGTAAAACACAAATCGTCAGTCGAGTCATAACTCAGTAAACTCTGAACAGAAACGATACACATGTTTTTAGATCCAGCGCGACTCACGTTTTCCGCAGATTTTCGCTGCCGATGCGAATAAACGTCCATAATCCGGTGGGAAGAGAAGGGGCGCTCGTTGTACCACCAGAACCTGCCTGAGAATGATCACATTTTAAAGTTTTCTTCGGTATCTGAGTAATCCAGGGGACGCTGTCTTGGCATAGACGAAAACAACGGAAGCAGAAACTGCTCCTCGCTAACTCGGCTTACTTTTAATGTTGCAAATCTGTAGTAAAACCTCAGTAGTGGCCCACAGCTGAGCGACTGAATGCATGGCAACATTTTACTTCCTATTTACATCCCCACCCAAAGCACTATGGGAACTATAGTTTCAATTCTAAATAGGCGTTAGATTAATACTAATTTCTTTTTCGTGCTGCGCTATCAGTAAACTAAATTCATTTGAAATTGCAGGTGGCTGTTGTGTGAGTTTTATCTCCTCTAATTGAACTATTGCATTTTTAATCAAAGCCAGAACATGAGACTGTAACTGAATATTGATATAAGCTGTCACCAAATAAAACTAGACCCTGGAGAGCTGTTAGGACTGGGGGGAAAAAAGCATGTGTGTGTGTGTGTGTGTGTGTGTGTGTGTGTGTGTGTGTGTGTGCACATGTGTGTGTGTGTGTGTGTGTGTGTGTGTGTGTGTGTGTGTGTGACAACCAAACAAACATCCACATACAGACAAAACAAACATGCTGCCCACTTGTGTGGCTACATCATTGTGAATATTAAACCATATGCACTGTAGGAAAAAACACACATGAGACACCAGCGAATGCATGAGCTCTGAAACTTCATCACTTTATTCATACAAAATAAAAATACTTTCTATGATCACTCATCTTTTTATATAAAATAAGAGGCAACTGCACACACAAAAAAAAATCAATCTGTCATATTTATAGACACAGACGCTGCAGAGGATGACATCTGAGGCTGTTATCGCCACTACTAATCTATCCTTCAGGCGATGGGTTCAATGTGCCAGACCAAAGAGCTGCCCGCCCTGGTCTAGCCTAAGACAAGGTCACACAGACACTTATGCAGCCAAACACACATGGACACACACACACACAGCACTGCCAGCAGCTGGACTGTGGCTACAGGGCAAGGAAAGGGTATGAAGGATAGAGGACAGAGGAGAACAGGGTACAACTCAAAGGACACACGCAGAAGGAGAACAGAGAAGAAAGGGGTGGGATGTGTGTTGGAGGGAGACAGCAGGAGTGACACGGCACCATCAATTAGATGAACTGAGGTGGCACGAAAAAGGGAACAGGTGCAAATCAGTGTGCGTGTGTGTGGGAAGTATTTGTGTGTACGTGTGAATGATTGGAGGGATCGAATACATGGGAGTGGAACACATGATGAGCCCCAGCAGGGATGTCACACCAAGCCTGCTCCAACACCACTCCCTCTGCTTCAGTGGAGCGCTCCACCCCATTACCTGGAAAAGGGCAGATGTGTGTGTGTGTGTGTGTGTGTGTGTGAGAGAGAGAGAGAGAGAGAGAGGAGGGAGAGAAAATGGGTCACTACGAGATGTGAGCCGTTTCACATCTGTTTTCCAACCTCAAAACACTGCACCTTTGTTGAAGAGAGGCGGGTGCTATACTTTCTCTGTGTCTGCTTTTAAAATAAGTGGTCCAATTGGATTCCAGTCCACAGCGTAAGTGAGAACTTATCAGACACACTTGCTTCTGACTGCTTTGCTTCTCTCTTCCGCCCTCATCCCCTCTTCCTCCTTGCATCCTTTTCTTTCTTGTGCTCCAAACTCCCCCTCGCTGGAGGATTCTGACAGAATACCAAACAGCTCTGCGGCCCACTTTACAGGACCCCAACTCCCTTGTGTGTGTGTGTGTGTGTGTGTGGGAGAGAGAGAGAGAGCGAGAGAGACCTGTAGAAAAGCCAGAGAAAGCGCGTGGGCATCGCTGAGGTTATCAATACGATGCGAACATGAACTATGCGTTCATGTTCGCACCTCTTTGTTGTGCGTCTTCTGTGTCCGTATATCTCACTCCCTCTGCACTCTGGAAGGTTAGCTGGAGTCCATCGATGCCCTTACACACACACACGTATGTACAAACGCATACACACATGCTTAGGGGGTGTTGTAGGCCGTCAGGCTGGATCATGAAAGCACTCATCAAGCCTGTTTCCTCACACGCACACGCACACACACACACACACACAGACACGCACAAGCAGTCAACAACGTACACATAGACGCTAAACTGATCATGCACACGGACACATAGCAAGCAATGAGCAATCAGTTTTTGTTTTTCTGATTCTCATCACATGCCCAGGTATCCACGACAACCCTCGTCAGAGACAAACACCACCTATGTGCTTGATTACGTGTGTGTGTGTGTGTGTGTGTGCGCGTGTGCCTGTCAATTTTCTCTCGCTCACCCCTCTCTCCTTCCCCATCCCCACCCGTCTCGTCGCTCCGTTACCATGTCAACAAAGCCAGGTTTAGCCCTTCAAAGGGCAACGCTCTGCAGCTGTCCGCTGGAGGTGACCGCACTGAAAGAGGAAGAGGAAAGATGGATGAGAAAAAAGAGAGATGAGGGAGGGTTGTGCTGTGAGGAGCAGAGCAAGGGAGGGCCCGGCGATTTTTGGGTCAAGGCTAGAAGGCTTGGAAAAGAGTGAAAAAGATATTCATAGAAACAGGTCTACACGATGTTTTTATTTTTATTTCACAGACCGCATGCTCATTTTCCGCCCATTGTTCAGTGAGAACATCATGTGTGCCCTTGAATGCATATACAGTGATATATTTAGATCGAGCAGACTTGAATCAAAGTTTGTCATACAGGGCTTACTTCATGCTGCCAGTTTGAGGCTGAACCCAATCAACACCAAATGGCAGTCAGCTGTGGCTGCAAAAAAAAAAGATGAAACAAGCCACAGCGAGTCATATCTCTGAAATGTCAGCTTTTAAATTATCAATCGGGAGTTTTCTGTTTCCAAATTAAATTCAATTAATCTCTGTTAATGGCTTTCTGCTTTGATTTCGATGCTGCTCTGGCTTGATGTCGCCCGCATTAAGATTGGGCTCATCAGCATGATAATCAAACTCAGACAGATTTTTTTAAAGAATTTAATTATGTAAAGTTGTCTTTTGTTTTGAAAGTGTGCCAGAGTCAATAGACATAATTAACTAACTACCGCGTGATCCTAATCTGTGACTGCATATATGTTTATGTGTCAGAATTTTGGATTTCCAGCATTATTCCCGCCGCACTTTTGACTGGCTGCTGCATGATCTCATGTTGTGTTCCTTTTGCTTAAAATACCCCCCCCCCCATACACACTCATTCACACTCAGACTCCCCAATGTGCTACCCAGGTATACTTGTGTGATTTCTTCAAGCTACATGCATACTCAAGGCTTTTCACTTGACTGAGCGGCTCTGTCGTTGCCATGGTGACTGTGGACCCTGTTTTTCTTTCGTCTTGTTGTTGTTTTACGCCATAACGCCTCCCAGAGTGAAGTTGTTCCTCCCCGAAAAGGTCATTGGACATCACCAACCTGTCAGAAGGGCGATAGAAAGCTACACATACGCCTCCACCCCACACCATCCAGTCTGGCTTTCTTAATGAATTGGAGTTCACGTTGTTGTTGATTTTTTTTTGTTGTTTTTATCCCCAAGACATAGAGAGAGAGAGGATGTCATGCTACAGGGGTAACATTGCCTCTGCATCCTGCTTTTAGAGCCAAATAGGAATTCTAAACCCAAACCGCAAAGCAGATAACTATAATGGCTGATACACTTCTCTCTTGCTCACAGACGGACACATCTGCCTCGCTTCCCCTCCTCTGACCTTTATTTATTCTCTCATGCTGAAGCAGTGCATGTGCGTGCGTCCACATGTCTGTCTGTTTGTCGTCAGCCAAGAGTTCCCTCATGTCATCTTCCAGGTTTCTGATTTTGAATGTGCGGTCAGTGTCGTGATTTTTGTGTGTGCACACAGACATTTGTGTCTGGAGTGTCATCCTCATCACAGATGAAATAGACAGCCATGTCAGTGAATGAGTCATCCTAAACCCCACAGACTTGGCAGTTGACACACACACACACACACACACACACACACACATTAACTGGCCTCCCTCACAAAAGTGAAATGGCCTCCCGGATCGACCTGGGCAAGGCTCAGTTTCCTCACTCTTAGATGCTATTGAGCCGTTTCAGCCTCAAAGCTCAGTCAGATACCCTCCAACAAAAAACAAGTTCTGGATTTAATCAAGGGAAACAGAGAGTTTGGTAGGAAAACACAGAGCCTAATTAGATTTCATTTACATGCATTTGGCAATATTGTTGTTGTTTTTTTTTTAACTGTGATGCCAGGGTATCACATGGAGTTGGACTGAGGGAAGAAAATAGCCAAACAGATGGAGACGACGGATGGCAGGAAAATGGAGTCAAGGCGACTTCTCTGTTTCTTGGAAATGAGTGACGTCTTCATCATTTGGAATACTTATTCAATGCCTGACTTTCACATTGGATGCGACACACTTTACATACAATGTGCGTTAGATGCTTGCGTACACGCCACTTTCTCACTGTCAGCCCTGCGTTTGCGTTTATTTGCCACCTGTCCTGCAGCCTCAACACGCCATCCGTCCATCTGTCAGTCTGTCCATCTGTGAGTGTTGGTAGCAGGGTTTCCACCCCCTCTATGTTCCTTCCTATAATCTATGTGACTGGCTGGCAGTGACCCCCCCCGTGACCTCCAGCTGTGTGTCATGACAACGGGAAACTGAAAAATGTCAGAGCCGATATTGGCTTCCTCCATCTTCTAAGCTTCTCCCATGGGTAGGAACCCACCCACACAGCCGGACCAGACACTGCAGAGGAGAAAGGAAGGGGACACAGACAGGGAGGAGATGCATGTGTCGGCCTGTCCATCTGTCTGTCTGTCCAGTGTGCTGGACCTGCGGTTATCAAGTAAAAGGGCAGAGTGTCCGCTGAGAGGGGACAATCTGAATAGTTGGAGGCATCTGAACACTCTCTGTGCTTTGTTGAAGTGTGTGTGCAATTAGGAAAGGGATAGTAGTGTGCTGATTGGGAGCAGTGGCGGGGCGGGTTGCTGTGTTATTTTGGAGCATGCTGTGTTAAAGAGGGTGTTAAAGGCAGATGTGTTAGACATTAGTGTGTGTGTGTGTGTGGGTGTGAGAGAGAGAGAGGTGAAGGGGGGGTAGGGAGTGTGGCATGTTTGGGTTATTTTCGAGTGCTTCGTAGGGTTGTCGAGGAGCATGTGAGCTGAGCTTTGGTGTCTGTGGTGATGGGACATGCTGTGATGATTCCGGTGGTGCTACTGTTTGTGAAAATGTGTGATGGAGTGTATGTGCGTGTGTGTTTCCTCCCAGGCCGCTCCACCTCCCCAGCACACTGCCTCTGCATGCATAATTAACCAGGATGACTGGGGAGGTAAACACACAGGGAGACGTTCCATCCCTCCACTCCATATGCCTCCATTTATGTGTCTGTGTGTGTGTGTGTGTGGGGGGGGGTGTGTGTGTGCATGTTTGTACATTTGCATGTGTGTTTGTTTGTGCCAGATAGACACAGAGCAGGAAAAAGATTTGAAGCAAAAGTGCTTTAGAGCCAGAGTTGACAGAACCAGAGAGCTGTCTCTCTTAGTGTATGTGTTTGTGTGTGTGCACATGCATGTACTTGTGTGTGTGCGTGTGTGCAGAGGGAGACAGAAAGAAGATAA
Organism: Psettodes erumei; assembly: GCA_016785225.1. Classification (NCBI taxonomy): domain Eukaryota; kingdom Metazoa; phylum Chordata; class Actinopteri; order Pleuronectiformes; family Psettodidae; genus Psettodes; species Psettodes erumei. Next base: position 192,171 of record JAFBJZ010000326.1, on the reverse strand, counting down.
ATCCCATCTCAAGCTGCCTCTGAAGATGATGCGATGAAAGAGAGGGAGAGGGGATAAAAAAAGAATGAAGGGGGGACTGTAACCAGTCACAGCTCAGCGCATTATGAACCATCCAGCGGAACAATCAGATTCACCCTCCTCCCCTGCTTCATCCTTCCTTCCCTCCCTCCCTTACACTCCTCCTGTCCTTCCTCCCTGACAATATTTTCTCATAGACTGACCCATCATCACACTTGAGATCAGACAGTGCCCACGTGGGTACGTTTTTCGAAAAATAAATAAAGAGCCAAAAAACAACTCAGACATATAACTCTGATGTCATTTTAAGGTCTACAGTGACATTAAAGCTGGTTATAAGGGCAGCTGCTTTGATAAGATTGGAAGTGGGCAGAGCTCAAGGAAATCAATCAAACGTCTAGCAGCTCATATTCATCCGTGGAGGTGAAGCATTTGGCTAATTATGGACCCCACCGCCTCGTAAGCTTGCGCACAATCTACCGTTTTGCATGCATACGACCCTGTGTGTGTTAAATGCCTGTGTGGTGTGTGTGTGTGTGTGTGTGCGGTGATTGCTACAGCTCATATTTCCCAGGAGCCCAGGTTGTAAAGCCCACTCAGTAAATCATCTGTCCTCCTCTGTCTTCCGCACACCCCCTTCTCCTCCTCGTCCTCCTCTTCAAACTTATCATTCCATCACTCTTCCCCTCCACTCGCATCCCCCACCCTCAATCTCTCCCCCAGCCTCAACCGACTCTTTCTCTCTCTCTCTCCTCCCATTAGAACCACAGTGTTTCCTTGTCTTTCCCCTTCCGTAACTATTCTCCTCGCCAATCACAGCACGGGGGGCCCAGGGAAAGAGAAAGACGCCAAAGATAACATTGTATTGAGAGGCAGCAACATGCAGTAGTGGAAAGAAAGAAAGAAAACACAGACACAAGAAAACAACAAGGAACAGCCAGCGTGGGTGTCTTGCCATGTGTGCAGTGAGCGATATTTGTGTTGCCTCTCCTCCATCCCTCTCTCTCTGCTTGAACAGCAGCAAAATCAATGCAAGCACTGCCTGATAAACAGACAGACAGATAAACAGATAGACAGGCAGCTCAGCGGAGAGGATTTGGTGATCTTAGCATGTATCCTTCGTCCTCTCTCCTCTCTGACCCCTACCGAGACAGGGAGCAACGCAATGTGACGTGGTGCATCCACAAATACAGCACTTGGCTGACCACACAATGCCGGGGTTCTCTGTAGAAGACAGGAGTGGAAGGAGGAGGTGCAGTGTGTAGGTAGGAGGAGACGTGATTGGAATGTAGACCCCGCTCACATACACGCACACATGCATACATGCGTGTTTGAGTGAAAAGACAGAAGGAGGGGTGAAGTAAATTTATTGGGGAGGGGGGCTTTTGGTTCCTTTGCATTGTTTTTAATGATACAAAAACAATTAAAAATCAAGTTAATTATTCTTTTCTTAGGGAAAAGAAATAACAGAAACACATACAAATGTACAGACAGACGTGTGGCATCACAACATTGGATCCCAACAACGGCATGTTCCGCGGTCCATTCTGTCTGCTATGCTCAGGAAGCTCGGTCTGGCAGAATCCCACCCCTTGTCTCCTATAAGCATCTTATTTAGGTCATTGTATAAACAAGTATCCTGACACACACAAACATTCCCATACACAGGCACGCACACATCACCCAGGGTGAAGCACAAGTAGGCTGCAGGCAGGGGAGATAGGAAGGTAGGGGGGAGGACAGAGAATCTCCAGGGGAATCTATAGGTGTGTGTGTGTGTGTGTGTGTGGGTGTGTGTATGTGTTTAAAGGACGGCCAATAGCCGTGGACCTGCATACATAAACACAAATAGACCTCTCTCTCTCCCTCTCCTCTCTCTCTCTCTCTCTCTCTCTCTCTGTCACACACACACACACACACACACACACACATATGCACGCACAAACTGTGTGTTTCAGAGATGAATAATGCTACTGTGCATCTGGTGGGATGCACCACTCTCCCTGGGGCAGGTTGAATGCCGGGATATTGTGCTGGAACTGGGGGACACATACACACACAAGCACACGCACACAGACACACACAAGCACACGCACACAGACACACAGGCACAAGCTCAGCGCTCTGTCTCCAGGTGACTCTGTTCCTTTTATAGAGCAAGAGCACTCTCTCCTCACCCCCTCCCCTCTTCCATTCTCTTTTGTATGAATGCATAAACACGTATTCACAAACAGAAAGACACACACACACACACGGGCAGTCAAAAGATTATCGAAAAACTTTGCCACATGCACTCACATACTGGAACAAACACCAAAAGTAACATGCGCACAAACATAACAACCACAAACAACTACATTATGATATCCTGACTGGTATAGTGAAAGCATGTACACAAACATACACTGTAACATTTCCCCTTGGAGGAGTTTGCAACCATTTAAGAAACACTGCATCAAAGACAAAACAGAAAACATGTATCTTAAAGTGGTTAGGGAAAAGATGCAAAGTGCACTGATCACATTTGATCCTGAAACAGTTCTGAGGAATACATTTTACAAAATCACATGGTTCTGTGAGTTCAGTTCAGGTTTAGAGCCAGTTTAGACCCAGCACAGTTGCTCCTCAGATCTTAACACTGTGTCCTCGTCTTTTTCCTTTCCTCTCATTCCTCCTGACCCCTACATATTCACAGAGGCGAACAATTGTTATGATTATTTATTTATTTCTTACAAATAGGTAATTAAGTTCTCTCACTCCCAGACCTGTCAGTCAGACCACCGCTGCGCTGCATGCCTGCCCCTCCATCGTGAGAAGCTGAAACTGATCCCGAAGTCTGCAGCACCATACTGAAGTGTCATTTATTTCACATACATACTGATGCAAACACATATGAACAAATCTGGACAAGAGAAAATTGATCTACTGATGCTGCTGGAACTATTGATGTGGAATCAAAGTATGCTTATGAATATATTTGTGTTTGTGGGTGAAAAATCGACATAATGCTGTATCCACACAGGATCCGCACACCTGTGTGTGTGAAAGTTTCTGTGACTGGGTGTGAAAAATATCATTTTGGATTATTCTCAATTGAGCTTTGACTCCAGGAAAATGTTAAAATAGAATTAGATATTGAACATGAAAGGAGAAAATGCAGAATGAATAAACTGCAGGCTCAAGAGCGCTAACCCTCACATATCTCTCTTTTCTCTCACTTCCCCATCTCTCCCTGCTTTCAGAACCCCTAACCCCCTTCCCCCTTTCCCGTCTCACCTCACCTCCCCCTCCCTGCTCTTGCTACAGACGGAGAGCGTTATGCAGTCCTTCCGTGAGCGCAGCGGTGGTTACCACAGCAACCAACCCTGCTACCAGCAGGAGCCCCATGAATTATCCCGCCTTGAGACCTACCGGCAACACCCGCATCATCCCCACCCCCAGCACCCACATCCAGGCCCTGGTCCACACCCAGGTCCAGGCCCAGGGCACACCAGGTCCGGCTATGACGTTCATTCACTAGCAAACCCCACAAGCATGCCTCCAGGTGGAGGACCAGGAACTGGAGGAGGACCCAAGGACTGTTACAGCCAGCAAGGCTACCCTGGTTACCCAGGCAATGGTGGAGGGAATGGGAGTGGGAATGGGGGCCCAGCATCCTCGCAGGCAAAGAAATCCTACAGAGGAAGCAAAGTGCCCCCACCAAACCCCAGTCAGCACCTGCAGGGCCCTGGGGGCTTCAGTAACCATATGGGCCCTGGGACTTACTCAGCCCAGTATATGAGTGAGGGCCACCTCCAGCAGAAGTGGGAGGACCCAGCCCAATTATCACAGTATGACCAAGAGATAGTGGGGCGTATGGAGGGTGGTAGTACATCTGCACCTGGCTCCTCCCAGTACATGGACCAGAACATTCTGGGCCACTCACAGACCCAGTGCCACCCGCCATCCACCCCTGCCTATACCAGCCCCCACCACCAGTCCCACCCTCCTAACCCTGCCCCCTCCACTCTCATGTACCCCCAGAGTCACCTGCACTACCCCAGCACTCACCTTCTCCTTCGCCGTACATGGAAAAGTGCAGCCCTATGCCCCACTGTTATAAAGGTTTCAACATACCTCCGAATTCCCAGTATGGCAGACAAATGAGCAGCCACAGCAATCTAAAGCAGGGAGGATACAGGTCAACCCAGAACAGTTACGGCTACCAGCAGCCTCCCTCTAGAGGTTATGAACAGCAGGCTCCTTTACAGGCAATGACCAACCCTCAGGAGCCCCACCCCAAATACCAACACTACAACCAACCACAACAAAACTACTGTCTCTCAGAGCTGTCTGTCAGATCACCAGAACAGTATTATCAGACATGTAGCCCATCCTCAAGCCACTCCCCTGCACGCTCTGTAGGGCGTTCCCCCTCATACAGTTCTACCCCTTCACCACTAATGACCAATCCAGAGTCATTTCAGTATGGCCAACCTCCCATGACCCCTGGGGCAGCCTCCTCTTCTTCATCCTCTTCAGCTGGTATGCAGGAGCAAGCTAGTGCAAACAGCATGTTGATGCCCCCACGCTCACACCCCTCACCCAATGTGCCCCTTGCAGCCCCACACAGCTACACGTCTACACCCCAGGTCCCCACTATGAAAGAACGCTTCTCAGAGAAGTTGTTGTCAAACCCCAGCTTGTGGAGCCTGAATGCCCTCACTTCTCAGGTAGAAAACATCTCTAATAATGTCCAGCAGCTGCTGCTTTCAGAGGCCCTGGTGGCCAACAAGAAAGGCGGTAAGCGCAGCAGTGGAGGCAGCAACAGCAGTGCTGGAAGTGGAGCATCCTCCAAAAAGGGTGAGGAGTACAAAAGTCCTCCATATCCAGATAGTGGTGGTGGTATTAGCGGAGGCCCCATGCAGGACCCATACTCTACCCCACAGCACCAGCCAATGCCTATGGAACTTCATGAGGGAGGCTACTCTAGCAGTAGCGATGAACCACTGGAGAGGGGCTACTACTACTGTGGCCAGGGTCGAAGTCCAGCACAGGCCCCTAACAATGCACACCTCAACCTGGACACAGCCTCGTCATGCTCCATCACATCTCCAGATGATATGTCTACCAGGTCTGGGGACTCAGGTCTGCACAACCTCACCCCTGACCCTACTAGATGTCAGTCAGGGCAAGGAGGAGATGGTGTGACTACTCCAGTGAAGAGCATTGGTGACGAGAGGTCTCCTACAAGCATTACAATCTCCAGTCCGGTGAAACAAGAAATGAGCTCCCCTTTAGATATACACCATATCAATGAGCCTGTCAAAGAGAACTTTGAAGAGTCAGCGTGGACAGAGAAATCAACTGATAAAGAAGAAGTGACAACAGAAAAAACTTCTGATGCTGACAGAGATTCAGACACAACTAAATCTACCGAGAAGCTGGAGAAATGGATAGAAAAAGAGAAATGCCCCACTCTCTACAGCAAAGTAAACAAAGAGGTGTCAGAAAAAAACTATTGCTATGAGGAGACAGTATACCAAGGTGTCCAGAGCAAATATGTCCCTCATGCAAGAGACTTTGTTGAACAGTCCCCAGCAGCTCTCTCTGACTCCAGCCATAAGGAACACTTTGTCCAAGAGATTAAATCAGAGGCATTCAAATCTGAGTCTCCAACTGCTTCTGAGAGCTCAGTGAAAACATTGCCTTTCATTTCTGGGGGTGACCTTGAACAGGATCAATATTCCACTGAGAAAGAGGACAGCTCAGAAAACACCTCTCCAACCCCCCAAGTTGAGGCCTTGGATGAAAGCCTTTCAGACAAGAGAGAGAGCAGAGATGAGGATGATGAAGAGGATGGGGATGCTGATGAAGAAGAGGAAGAAGAAGAAGAAGAAATAATACAGAAACAACAACAACATGCTCTTTCCTCTCCTCTGTCTGTAATGGTTAGGGAAGAATTGGGGGAGGGGGAGAAATTGAGCCAGTCATTGACTGAGGAGCACATGAATAATAGAGATGGGCCAGAGAAACCTCCTGGAGACCTCTGCTGTAGAACTGAGAGTAAGAGCACTGAGCTCCACGCTGACAATGAGTTTGCAGGGGCACCTGTCCATCCAAATGCAGCTGCAGCTACAGCAGCAGCAGATGCTTCTGAAAGGGAGTCAGCCATCGGTGACACTGCTCCTCAGCCCCATTCTGCCATGCCCGTCTTCTCAGCTCTTAATGACAAGGCAACACCTCCAGCTCAGTCCAGAGATCATATTGATCACAGTGATGCTAAAGTGCTGGAGCCAGACTCTCCTCAGCTGCCAGGGAAGTCAATACTTCCCTCAGCTCCCTCCTGGGCAGACACTCCACCCTCTCCAAAAAAAGGTGATGAGGACATGGAGCCAGGCATCAGCTGTGCAAGTGCTGTGACCCCCTTGGCCAAGCCAGAGCCTGTGGCCCCATCTGCACAGCCGAGAGCATTTGGACGCAAGCATGCCAGGGGCAGAAGGAGAATCATGCATTCGGGTGTGGGAATCAGGCGACAACTAAGCTTGGAGAGGGAGGGGGAGAAGGAAGAGGAAGGAGCCCTCCTGCCTACACAGAAGCCCTGCATGCCTCCAAGCAAAACTGTTCTATTCTCAGATCAAATGGACCTAGCTCATCAGGAATCTATTGTTAGCCAGACTCCCAAAATGGTAACTGATGGCTTTCGTTCCAGAATGTGCACTCGTTCATTCAACGCACCAGACTTGCCACCCAAAGTTGAGCCTCATGTGAAGAGAAAACCAGGACCAAAATCAGGTTCAAAACCTGGGCCCAAACCTGGGCCCAAACCTGGGCTAAAACCAGGGCCAAAACCAGGAGCAAAGCCAGGACCAAAACCAGGACCTAAGCCTGGTCTAAAGCCTGGACCAAAGCCCGGGCAAAAACCTGGACCTAAAGCAGGACCTAGACCAGGACTAAAACCTGTGCCAAATGAATCAGAGCCGCAACCGAAAATTGAGACCCCTGTTAAACGAAAACCAGGACCAAAACCAGGTTCAAAACCTGGACCAAAACCTGGATCAAAACCTGGACCAAAACCAGCTCTAAAGCCAGGTCCAAAACCAGGACCTAAGCCTGGACCCAAAGCTGCAGATGTTTTGCCCCCCACTGATGCTGTACACATCAAGGCCCCAGTGGGTCGTCCCAAAGGTTCAATTTCTAAAGCAAAGCTGGTACAACAAGAAGAACCCATCCTGCCTTTGACAGGATTGCAAAGCAGGGGCAGGAAGAGCCTCAAAGCTTCAATATCACAAGTAAATCAGGATGCAAAACCAGTCAAACAGGAGGAGAAACAAGCAAACCATGAGGTAAAAGCACCAGAGAAGGATGGTAAGAACATGGTCTTGAGATCCAGAAAACCCTCACAAGAAAAATTGTCAAAAGAAAAGGAAAAATTGATAGGGGAAGATATTCTACCCCAGATGCTAACAGAAATTAGAAACAGTGATGTTTTGCCAAAAGTAGAAGAACCTGTGGATCAAACTCAAACTCCCATTCCGAATTCTGTCAAAAATGCAGATGTTCCAGCAGACCCACTTGTACCACCAGTCCTAACAGCACAATCTGAAGAAAAGGCATTACTTCCGCTAAAACGGAGACTGAGCCCAGTGCTTTCTACTCTGCCAGTTAAGAAAAAGAGAGGTCCAAAGCCCAAACCAAAACCTTTACCACCTCAGTCCTCCCTGCTGGACCAGGACGTCTGTATACCTAAAGAGAAAGCTGTCCGGGGCCCCAAAAGAAAGCGAGGGCCGCCCAAGAAAGCATCTGTGGTCAACCCCCCAACCAAAGATATGCCTTCCAACATTAGTGAAACTAACATCACAAGTGATTTACCTGTGGTACCACCTCAGTGCCCAACTAAAACAAAAGTTCTCCCCCCTCGAAAAGGCAGAGGACAAAAATATGAGGCCATGGTGCAGAAAATCACATCTCCCAGCTCAAAGAAACACCTTTCATTTACCCAGATAGACAGCAGTCTATCTGATGATGTTACAACCAAGGCTTTGTCTCAACATGTCTTAAAGGAAGGTGACATGTCTATGCTCATTAATAGCACTGAAATGATAGAGGGAGTAGTGAAAAGCATAGAGTCTAGACAACACAAAGGGGCAGTAAGAAAAGGGGAGGTGACACAAGAAAGAGAAAAGCATGCGGTGAGGCAAGTAGCATCAGCAGCAGATGAGGTGAGACAAGTGGTGGACGGAGAGGTTGTAAATAAGGAGAAAACAAGACAGGAAAAGATTAAACAAGGGCTACAACAGGATGCTGTATCTGATCATGTTTGGAGCTCAATGGAGGTCCCAGTAGAAGCCAGGGCTCCAGGAGAGTGGATGGAACAGGCTTTTGAACCTATATCTGCTGCTGCCACTAAGTCCTCAAGAACTAAAAGGAAGAGATGGGCTATGGTGGAGAGTACAGATGTCTCCGTAGTGGCCTTCGAAGCAGGGAATCTAATAGTTACAACACCAAGGCTTGCCAAGCAGAGGGCCATTAAAAACAACCATGAGATGCACCTAAAACAGAGGAGGAAGAAAAGGAAAGGCCAAGGCCCTCTGGAAGACGCAGAGCTAGTTGAGGAGACAAATATTGAAATGGGAGGACAAGAACAGGAGGGGCTAGAAGAGAAGGTATGCCCTACAGCATCTACAGTACCTCTGCCAATCAACCCAAATGAGATCACAGAAGCCCCCCAGGTTACCAGCACAGAACTCATCCAGAAACCTAGGAGAGGCAGGAAACCATCAGCAAACCCAACCAAGAGGAAACGAGGCAAAGCTGCACCAGAGCAGATTCCTGGCATGCCAGTGAAGGTTCACAAAAAGCCCGGGCCAAAACCTGGGATGAAAGATGCCATTGAGGTTATTGAGGCAGTAGTAAGGGCTGCAGGATGTGAACAGGCTGAAAAAGAAGAGAGAGAAAAAGTGGAAAGCGAAAGAAGGGAAAGAGAAAATGAGGAAAAAGAGGAGACATGTATCGTGGGTCCTGTAGTGACAATATCAGAAAAACAAATGGAGACTTTTTCTATGAAAAGAATCAGGCGCAGACCAGTACATCAAAATTCTAAACTGTCTTTTTGTCCTTATGTACGGATTAACAACTCCAGAGATTTTTCCTCTTGGTGTGCCATAGTCAACAAACCCGAGGATGCAGTAATATTTCAAAGACGTAGAAAAAAGGGAATTCTCAGAATGAGGAATCCTTTCACTGTTGCAAAAGTAGTACCACACACTGCTGCCATGCTACAGGGACCCTTGGTAAATAAAAATCTAATTGGCAGGTGTCTTACATGTTGCCTCTGTCGAAAGCCAGCAAATTACAGAGACCTAGGCGATTTGTGCGGACCTTACTACACAGAGGATGGCATTCCCCGGAAAATCTTAACGATAAGGCACACAGAATCCCTCAGGGAAGAGTCAGAGAAGAGCAATGACAGCAACTGTAGCAGTGGTGAAAACCCAGGCAACACCTCCAACACTGAGGGTGAGGGCAGTGCAGAAACAGAGGCCAACACAGAAGCATCATCTCAAGAAGACAGTGGCAGCAGGCACCACTACTGGCGCTATCGACGGGCGGAAAGAACAGAAAGAACGGGTCAGGAGAGTGGTTCGCGAAGATTAACTCTCCGAGAGAGGTTCAGGAGGATGAAGCAGCTCCAGGACATCAACGCAGGGGCTTCAAGCGACCAAGAGGGCAGCGGCAGCATGTTCCAAAGGTTACAAGTGGAGGCAGAGGCTAAGGAGCACTGGGCCCATGAAAACTGTGCCATCTGGACCAGGGGAGTAATTATGGTAGCGGGGAGGCTATACGGACTAAGGGAGGCTGCCAACAACTCAGCACAAACGGTACGATAGCAATTACCACCAGTGACTATTATGCAATTCTTAAAGGTGTGCAACCTAATGGAAGTTGGGAGAGGTACTATGCACAGCCACTTTCAGAATCTTGTGTGGCTGCTTTGAGAAATTGCTGTTAACTTTTGACACTTTTTCCTCTTTTTCTCTCTATCCCTATGTCCCCCCATCGGTCACTGCGTTTGTTTCTTTATTGGTCTCGGTCCATATGTCCGTCTGTCTGCCTAACCCCAGAGCTGCTACAAGTGCCAGATTGTGGGGGCGTCCCTCAGCTGCTGTTGGAGAGGCTGCTCTCATAAATACCACTATGTCTGCGCCAAAGAGATAGGTAAGAGACCACGGCAAGAGAGGAAGAGCGCAGCGAGGGATGAAAAGGGAAGAAAAGCCAGGGGGAGGGAAGAGAAATGAGAAAGGCAATTGGGACCGGGATATTGAATGTGGGTTGAGAGGGCAATAGGGAGGGGAACAAATACAGGATGTTGGGGGAAAAAAAGGGGTGGAAATGAAAGGAGAGGGGTAGGTAAGTGGATGTTGGTAAAATGAGAGAAAGAAAATACATCAAGAAGTATTGAGTTTGAGAAGAGATGTTTGAGGATGCCAGGGGAGAGCAGAGGAAGAGAGGGAGGGAGCTTTGAATAAAGGGGATGATGAGAGGAAAGTGGGACCCTGGAGTGTGAAAGAGAGGAAAGAGATGGACGAGATAGAGGGAGGAGGGTGTGTATGTGGGCATTATTGACCACAACCCCTGTGGCTCCATCCATCCATTCTAGACATGATCATGTTTGCATGCATCTATGTGTGTGTGCCTTCCTGCCTGAACACGTCCCTATGCAGACCGGTCGCGCATGTACGTTCCCTTCAATGCATCTGTGTGTGTGTGTGTGTGTCTGTCCCCAGTTGTGGTTGTTGTCAATACGAGGGTCTGTGTTGTCAGCACATGTGTTGTATGGCTTCCCCTTACATTACCTCATGCCAGGGAAGTACAGTGTAAGGATTAGAAGGCCTGCCACGTCTGCCGAGCCAGCACAGGGAGCAGAGCGAGGCCCCTTTTAATCCTGCTGAGTGCACCAGCCATATCTGACTGCCTGCCTGCATCGCAACTCATCCACTCATTCTCTCTCTTTCCTCTGTTGCTGTCCCTCTCTCTCTTGCGCTCTGCCTCTCTGACACTTTCTTGCACAATTTTCATTCTAATCCGACCTCGTTGTCATTTATCTGGCTTTTGCAATGGGGGTTGTAGTCGTTGCTGTGTGTACCTGCCGCGTATTCTATGTGCTTCATTTGTTGTCATTGTTTAACCCTGATGCTTAAGCTTATTCTCTACTTTGCTTTCTCTCTCCCTACCAAGGCTGCACATTCCACGAGGATGACTTCTCCATCAAATGTCCTAAACATGAGGTAAGCAAATAAAAACCTGAAAACTAGTGATTTAATGTGTCACTCTTTCATATTCGACTGAAGCTTTAATAGTGAGGCAAAAGGTGAAGAGGTTTTTTGAAAGGTAGTGCATCAAAGCATCCCCCAGTATAACCTCTTGGAGATCCATTTTTAATACAAGGTTATCTACAATTGGTCTGAATAGGCTTTCCTTCCCATTACAACACTTAAAGCCTCTCTGCTGTGTATTTCGATTTTTTTTTACCCCTCCCTCTCCTCGCCTCACCATCCCCATCCTTTCCTATTTTTTCTTTCTCCTGCGCCCCCCTCCACTCTTCATCCCTCTTCTCGGCACAGAAAAAAAAATATTGAATTCACACTTTGCTGTCACAAGCAGCACAAGCACCATGGCTGGATAGATGATACAGGGCAGAACAGAAAACACAATTGTCAGCTCTTGTAAAACACAGAAGGAATCAAAGAAGAAAACCCGAGGGTTCAGGGTGGTGTTCACTGTACACTGGAATCAAGTACCTTATCTATTCCTAGGACAGTGTGACTCATAAAGGCTAGGATCTCATCTTGGACTGACCCATGTTTTGCTACCAAATCAATACGTACTGAATGACCTTGGGAAGCTAAACCCATATCAGCAACCACTAGTGCTGTAAACACCTAGTATGTGCCTTTGTGCATTACTGTGTCTCAGCACCCATTGTTATGACTGCAGACCACCGCAAATTACAATGGGCCACTGTTTTTGTGTTAAAATGAGAGGTCCACTCTACAGTCAGCATACCTGCATGAAAGACGCCATCTGGTGGCGGCGTATTCACACTGCAGCACACTGAGGAAGGTCAAATGCAGAGGAGGGTGGAGGAGGGGGAGAGGGGGCGAGGGGGAGAGATGCTGACATTCAGCAGGGAGCAGCGGTGCATTGAGGCAGCGGTGGCAGTAGCCTCCCCTCCTCCCCACCCCTCCCCTCCCCTCCTCTCCCCTCTCCGCATCTCACCCTCCCTCTCTACGTCTTCCTCTCCTCCTGATCTCCTCCGTGCAGACTGACAGGGATGAAAAGCTGGCTGCTGATCAAAACACCCCACCCACCACCAATGCCTGCAATCCTCCCCACATGCTCTCTCCACCCTCTCTCTCTCTCTCTCTGCCCCCCCTCCCCCCACCCCTATTTTGCTCCGGCGCTCCCCTGCTGTTCCAGCTCCCTCTGTCTCTCGCCAGGGTTCACCTCTCATCTCCTGTGAGCTCCCTTTTTCGTTTTCTAGTCGTCCTCCCTTCATCCTTTCTCATCCCTTGCTCCCCCTTCCTCTCTCTCATCTCCTCCCTCTCCTCCCCCCTGTCTCTCCTCACCTCAACTCCCACGTCTAAGTAACAGAAATAGAGTGTGAGAAACAGAGAGAAAAGGAGAGCAAGACAGAGGGAGATCGTTGTTAGCGGGCTGAGGCAGAGCTGTCATCAACCGAGGGATCTGAGGGTCTGTGTGTGTGTGTGGGTCTGTGCTGCGCCAATTTACGCTGAGCAGCCTAATCAAAGGGAAGAGCAGACACACACGTACACACACACACACACACACAAGCATGCAACCACCCCACCCATGGGTCCCCCCCTCAGAAATTCTCCCTCTGCCCACATTCACTTGGTTTATCCGGGCTGGAGCACATGTATCGATGAACATGCAAACACAGATTCCCTTCAGCTGTGAAATTGCAATGGGACACACACTGCGTGTGTGTGTGTGCTTGCACAGGTTCACTAACAGGTAACCTGTAAGCTCGCGCACATACGTATACGTATGTGCGCACACAGTGACTGAGGAGAGAGACAGGCGGAGAAGCTGCGTGAAGGAAAACAGACTGTTTTGTGCTGCGGCTGAGTGGGAACAAAAGACGAACGGGGGCAGTTACATCAGAGAGCGACAGAATGAAAGACACAGAGATAGAAAGAGGAAAAGAAGGGCAACGAGAGAGACAGGCAGCAAAGGGAAAGACGCTCGGTGATGGAGAAGTGGAAAACAAGTGCAACTGAAGGTGCAGAAGAATGAGTTACTCCAGGGAGGTAAACAGGAAGCGAGAGAGTGAGGACGGGGGGACTTCAAAGAGAGGGAGAAAGAAAGAAAGACATAGAATGCTTGAAAGAGAAGGAGAGAGAGAGATAAAAGACAGAGAGCAAAGCTGCTGGTCTGAGTCCAGGGCGCAAGGATCGGCAACTAGCAGTACAGAGAAAGACGGAGAGGGAAAGAGAGATACTCAGGGGCTGCAGAGGAGGATAAGGGGGAAAGACAGTGCTCCACCGCCGCCGCCACCACCCCCACCAGTGCAATTAGAAGGCGTTCCTGCTGTGTCTTTCACAGTGGAGCTGGTTCACTGGCCAGCTGCATCCATCTCCCCACTCCTGCACACTGCAGCCACCCCGCTTTCATGTCGGCACGCTGCAGATCTGCACATGAAACACTCTCACACAAAGCACGCACAGTGCACATACATGTGAGCTCGGCGTGGCACGCGCGGTACACCTGGATGCATGCGCAGTCCGGCTCCTGTGTTTAGACATACGCCGACACAACATAATGAGGCTGTGTGTTCATGTCGGTCTCTTTACTCTTCCTCTGCAGGACCTGTAAGATATTCCAGTGTACCACCACCAACACCGCCTCTCAGCCAGGCAAGCACCACCTATCCAACATGGCGAACAAAAATGCCGTCCATCCACCTATACCTAAAAAAAAAAAAAAACACATGGTGATGACTGATGATGGACAGGCACGTCGGCCAGTGGGGGTGGGGGAGCCTTGCGCTGAGGTGGAGCTCGGAGCAATACGACCCCCCTGGAGAAAAGTTCCACGGAGAATAAGCTGCTCCCTGAACCCGGCCTGGAAATGCGCTTTCTCAACAGAGCCCCTTACTGGAAGGCAGAAGGCCACGGCACTGTTTAACAGGACTGCGCTTTAGAGACTGCGTGCGCCTGTGGGTCCAGTGCAAAGCAAGTGGAGGAGGGGGGCTGTTTGAAATGCAGAGTGAGGAACGTGCGTGTGCGTGTGTGTGCGTGTGTGTGTGTTCTGCCTGCGGATGGGTTGCTATCGTATTCAGACACCTGGCGGACACTGATTGGACAGGAGCATCCCTCTGGCCACCTTGTCTGCGTGCCAAGAGGCGTGCGTGCGTGTGTGCGTGTGACTGCGATAATCATAAAACTGTCATTCCATGGCCACGTCATCAGTGCATTTGTGCATATGAGTCCGTGCGGGGGAAGAAGAGGTACATCTCCGATTCAAGATGTCGCGCATTGAAAGAAAAAAAAAAAAAAGCAGCCAACCACCGGATGTACAATTTCCATGTGTGCGTTTGTGTTTAAAACAAGGGACAAAATGAAACAAAAAAGGAAACTGTACATGATGATGTGCTTTACAGGTTCTAAATATTCTGATATTGAGGAGTTAAGTAAAATAACGGACGCAGTATTTTAATATAATGCTCTTATCTTCGGAGATGTATTTTGATGTGCATTATGATTATACAACATCATTGCGTCACCCTTGGTATATGTCAGGCTTTGTGTTATTCAGAGATTGAAAAAAAAGAAATATGAAAAAAGAAGAAAAAAAAGGACAACTCTGTTTAAGAGTCCATTCAACTGTGTGCACATTCTATACGTACAGTGGATGCCACCATCATCACTTCGCAGGTTGCAGATCAGGGCTCCAACCGAGGGAAGGGGGGTGGGGGTGGGGGGGGATGGGGGGGGTCAGGGCATCTCACTTCATATCTATGTACAGATCAGAAGTATTACCTTTAACCATTGCCATAATGTAAAATTATCTCACCTACCACGGCCGTGCAGGAGGATGTACGTGCAGTTCAGATTTCATAACACACCTGTTTGTGTATCTCAAATGTAGCCTCTCTCACTCTGCCCTATACAGGGTGTCAGTTAAAGTACTGGTCATATCAAAAGGAGACATATTTAAGTATTAGAGCATAAAAGAAAGTGCAAAAAACTCCACGTGAAACTTTCTCTTTTATGAAACTCATTATTTAATGGTGTATATAAGTATTTGATGCTGTTTAAATGTAAGATGTGATGTACTAATATAATTGTGTATAGTATTTCCTAGAGATGTTTATTTTCTATAAAATGGAATATGTTATTGCTTATAAAATGTTATTAAAAGAATCCATTGATGAAAAAAAATAACAACCTTTTTTTGGGAATGTCACTTAAGTCAGAGCATGCCATTTTATTGATTTCCATGTCTTATTTGTTTGGACTCGATGACACAGCATCACTTTGTTTGAAATGTTTTTTGTAACGCCAATGTTAAATATACCAGCACCTTTCAATGCTGCTATGACCAACGCCTGCTCTTTTTGTTCCTGCCGAGCATGCACTGACACTCGACACACCGGAGACACAATTTGGACCAGCCAACTTTAAACTGCACTGCTGTGAACAGAATGTGTGTGTGTGTGTGTGTGTGTGTGTGTGTGTGTGGGGGGGGGCAATAAGCCACCCAAATATATGCACCAACAGCAGTCGCAGTGAAAAGTCATAAAAGTCACATCGTCCCATTAGCATAAAAATATTAAGAATTTTTTTTATCATTCCTGTCACATTTCAAAGCTTCCAATCTGAAATGTATGAATATGGATGATCATTTGTATTTAAAAAATAAATGCCTACTTCAATGATCTGAATTTAAGAAAGCATATTATGGGCAACTATTACACTTAATTTTTTTTTTTTGGTCTTTGCTGGCAGAAATCATGTTTGATAAATGAGCTGTGTTATGCTATACTGTGACAGATGATTTACTTTCCTCAAAAAAGAAAAGTTGGATCCAGTTCTGCTCTGCCGGCCCATGACCTACTTGCATAATTTTGAAGTTGGGGGTGTGTGTGTGCGCTTATCTACTCTTATCGCGATCATCTGGTACCAAAACCCATTACCCCGTCGCAAGTGACAGCACCGCAAGAAACGCTGTAGCCTTCTTTACAAAATGTTTTAATATTTACATCGGGGAAAGGATGAAACCAAAGAACAGGGAGGAGATGAAAAGATGTCAGTGAAAGGACACATAAACAATACCTTTACACGTGGTTGTAATTCATTGTCTCAAACCAAAGTCTTTCAGTCTTTCACAGTAGTGACACACTATAAAAAAAACCCATACTGGTCCTGGGGCAAAAACACATGCCAAAGGTTTTTTCCCCCATATAATTTTTTTCCTTTTTACAGTCATCTAAAAATTCATCAACAGTCTTTCTTTATGCGAGCATGAAACTAAAATGACCGCAACAACAAAGCTATGAAAGAAAACCAGGATAAGATTTTCTACAGGCCATCCTCTTTGGAAGAAAAAACAGTGTATTACTCTGAAACTGCCTGCAGAACTTCTTCCGCAACTTGCTGCGAAAGTGCCAAAAGGTTCACTACACAGTTTGAGTTTCGCCGGGTCGGCGATGTCAAAGCTGGACGCTGCCGAAACTTCATGCGATATCGTAGCTGCACGCGCGTGCGACAGGTCGACCGGGTCAGACGCGCGTGTGACGCAGATGCCGCTCGCCCGCTGTCTCCCGTTTCGACGCCGACCCCCCACGGCGGCGCAGGGCAGTGACGTTACCGACCGCTCGAAAGCTAACCGAATAAGAGAATAAAAGGGGAGAACAAGCATTCTCAGCTCTGCTTATGAAAAAATACTGATTGATCAAAGTTCGTACAGATTATAAATACATTTTGAAATATGTACACAGCAAAACAAAACAAGAAAAAAGGACCTCTATGAAAATATCCTCATAAAGCCATATTATTACTTATCATTGAAATCAGCCTCACGGGGCTAGTGCACATAGAGACACGGAGCTCATACAGCGGGTCGGCTCGCCTCAGATTATCACCAGCGACCCTGCTCGGACAACCTGCGCAGCGGCTTCCCCGCTGACCAAGCCCGCGGTCGGACCAATCCGAGTTTGGTCTTTTTTTTCCCCTCCCACGCACAAGAGACACGTCACTCTGCAGCCAATCAGAGCAGCCCGCCACTCCAACCCGCTGTGCACTCCCTGCCTGTAGAAGGTGCATCTTTGTATCGGGAAAAAAAGACTGGGGATGGGACCTCACCAGGTAAATGCAGGGCAGACATCTCTTTCACGCTTCTCTTACTTAGTCTCACACACACACACACACACACGCACTCATGCGCACACGCACACAGGCGGTCGACACCGGGAGGCGTTGACGGCTCCTCCTTGTGGTCAAACTTCGGCACTGCAATTCAATCTGACGGGGGACTTGGGCCGGGAGGAGATTAAAAAAAATGTTTCCTATATTCTGGCAATACTCTGTAGCAACAAGAGTGAGAAGTCTGTAAGTGCCTTCTGATGTGGGGGTCTGGGTGGTGGGAGGGACAATCCATGAAGAAAACGCCCCCTCAGGTTGATATGATCCTGTATAGTTTAATGAGTATGTTCAATAGCTGCACGCCAAAATGCCAGACTGCGTGGCTGTGGGTCTGTGGGGGCAGATTTCTCACGTCTTGGGTGTTTTTTTTGTATATCAGAGATGTTTCTATATACAGCGTCCATGTCTTCCCCACCTCCCCCACCCCCCCCCCCCACCCCCTCCCCTTCTCTCTAGCTGTTGGTGACGGTGGTGCCACTGCCCAGCTTTATGATCATCTGCTGGCAGTCGTGGAGGGTCCTCTTGTCTCCCAGCTTCTCCAGGGTGCGGGCCGCGTCCGCCAGCATGCCCACCCTTTGGCCCGGAGCCGACAGGAAGGAGGGAGGGAGGTAGCGGCACGCCAGCATCACGGCCTCCGCCTGCTCCCGCTGGCCAGGTCGCGTCTCGCACTCCTCTGCGCACAGACAAAAAAAACAAAACAAAAACACAATGAATGCTGTTGCCATTTCGGGTACGCTTTTTGGACGTCATAAGCCACTAAGAGCCAATCAGACTTGAGCAGCCCCTTGTTTAATTACTGATGGGATTTTGCGCTATGAACAATTTGGGCAAAATAAACTAGGTGCTGATTAGAGGCGCTGATTACAGCCATTCAGTGTCTCAGCTCTCTACAACTTCTACTCCGAATGTTGCATCTAAAAATCAATGCTGAGAGAAAGGCCGCGTCTATGATTGACGTTTATTAGCCGGCTTTCACATTCCTGATTCTTTTCCTGCCACCTACTTTAACGATACCCAATTAGCGCTTTGTATCACACTAATTTAACAAGAAGAAAAAAAAAAATTAAATTTGTGATAATCAGCTCCCACATCCCACAAAACCTCAGGGGACAAAAACAGTCACTTACTAAAAAATATCAAACCCTCACAAAAACAGAGGTTTGCTGTTTGATGAAAAAGAAACAATAGAGCTCTCTGGAGCAGAGAGGCGAGGCATGCTGCCTCAACACACAATTACTTCTGCGCGCACACACACACACACACACACACACACACACACACACACACACACACACACACACACACACACACACACACACACACCTGTCTTTGCTCCGGGCGTTGCTCTGCGTCGCAGCGAGCGATCCAGGAGCTGATGCGTGCGGGTGGGACTGGCCCCCGCCATCAGCCGGGCCGTAGCTTCATGGAGGAACAACTGGGAAGACGAGATGGAGGGGGAGGGGGGGGGAGGGTGAGAGAAGCGGGGGAGGAGGAGGAGGAGGAGTGGAAGGAGGGATGAGAGCAAGTGATGATGACTCATACAGAAAACGTTCAGCTCTACCTCAGAGAGACTTTGAAGCCTTGTGAACAACGCTGCTAAACACTCGCCTCAGGGGTTTGTGTGCGTGCATGTGTGTTTCAGCACCTCCCAGCTAATTTCCACGGAGACTTTTACTGTGGACTGCCTGCAAATATGTGCACAGGAAGCGCTCGTACGCCCGCATGCGTTAAGTGCGCCTCTTGATGCGCTGCATTCCCGATTTGAATCCTCCGTGCCGTTTGTCACTCCAGGAGTGTGCGCGGTATCTGTCCCGGTGCCGGTGGGTCGATCTTACACGCGTGGGCTTCAACAGCGTTTTAAAAAGAGGCGCATGCTAATGAGTTGCTTTTTTTTTTTTTTTTTTTTTTTAGCCTGACAATACAAATACGCCAACGTAAGAGCTGTGTTGGTGCATTCTTCTTGTTTTAATAATGCCCCAGGTGACCGCCTCTCAACCAGTATTCGTGTTATTCGCCTCTGCGTTGGCCTGAGAGGGAATAACAGTCTAGACCAAATAAAGGTGTGACTGCGTGCGTGGCCCAAACTCCTTGCTCGCAATAAGTTTCACAAAATAGGTGAGCTGTAGGTCAATAGTGTAAAAAACGCTCATTAGCCGTCATACGTACTCTTCGCATGGCGGGTCTGAAGCTGTGCGCCAACTTGCGCAGGGAGCTGAGATCTTGCTGAAAGCCCTGGAGCTCCGGCGGGGAGGCCTGGTGGGGCCCCGCGGGGCCGCTGGTCCCCGTCGACGCCGTCCCCGCGGGACCGGCCCCTGTCTGCTGCTGCTGCTGCTGCTGCTGCTGCTGCTGCAGGCGCCACACATTGGTCCTCATCACCAGCAGCAGATCACACAGGAGCAACTGGATGACCTGGAGGCGAATCGAACGGGGTTAGTGCCGAGACATATGGAGGTATTAAGGCGTCAAAAGTTCCTTTAATAGCGACGGCGGTCCGAAAGATAATTGGTACTCGATATTAACTACTTCACCTGATAAGACCGAACAGCGCGATTTGTGCTAATATTCACGAGCATCGCATGTTTCGAAACACAACTGATAAAAAAACGCACAGGGACGCTGCCCAGCACGAACCACAACAGAGCTCTACTCAAGGGTGAAGGACATTTTCACCACTCGTTGTGTGTGTGTGTGTGTGTGTGTGTGTGTGTGCGTGCGTGCGTGGCGTCCTGCTGTTTCGTGGCACAGCTCTGTGTTGCACTGCAGGTACATTGCACTCCGCTGAGACACACATGCAATGCAACTACAATGCACGACAGCTCTGGCCGTTGAGACGTGCGCACGTGCACCGCCGGCCGTCTCTCCGCGAGCGTCACCATCTGCCGAACGCCAGAGGGTAGGACGCCGCCGAATCACAGAGCGGGGGGAGTTGCTGTGGGGGGATTCGCTGTCTGTCTTCAAAGTGTCCGCGTGCGCGCGGCTTCGTATTGCGGAAAAAAGCGAGCGCATGCTCATGTGATTATGTGTGGGCAATTTCCCATGTTTACGATTTTACACGCACGTGTGTGTGGGCGCATCTGTCGCCGTGTGCTCTTTTTTTTTTTTTGGGGTTTTAAACACAAATTCTGTCGCCTTCGTAAAATTCCCTCACGGGAATAATAAACTTCAACATGACTTTTATGCGCACAAATCTGAAAGCGCTCGCGCCTGCGTGTGTGTGTGTGTGTGTGTGTGAGTGAGAGAGAGAGAGAGAGCGCACATACCTTGTCTAAACTGGAGCTGTGGCAGTGCGGACCTAGGTTGAGGCTGTCTCGGAGCAGGGCGCTGGCCTTGTCGCTGTAGCTCAGACTCAGCTGGCAGTTTTCTGGCTTGGACAGCAGAGCCCGCACAGCCCTGAACGTGTTGAGACACGCCTTGGGCAGAAGACTCCTGACGGAGCGAGGGGGGGAGACAGGAGGACAGGGTCAAAGTGGCGGAAGCGTGCGCGTGTCCTCTCCGTTACGCAACTCGCCCGTCGGCCCGGCGGGAGAAGCTCCGGTGCGCGCGTTCCAACTTACTCTGCGTTCTGCAGACTGCGGGGCAGGTGCTCCACGGTCGGATACAGCCTCTCCGCCGCCGCGTCGTCTCCTTGGAGCCAGTTGATGATCACCACGGCGACCGAGGACCACCACTTGGAGTGAGGGTCGCAGCCTGTAGAGTGGGAACGAAAAACTGTCAGAGGCGAGACGTCCGCAGACCAAAAAAAAAAAAAGCTGGAATGCCCTGATCGCCCCGGTTCACATTTAACATGCATGAGAGTCTGCACGCACGGACACGCACGCACAGCTGATGTCTGCATCCTGACCTCTGAATCAATCTGTTTCTCCCCTCTGGCGCAGTCACAACACGCTGAGGGGAAAAAAAAGCAGCCATTTTGATGACTCCCCCATGTGGGAAAACTACTCCATTTAACATCAGGCAACACACACACACACACACCTCTAACGCTATGCGTGACAACCCGAGGCTCTGCCAAGAAAAGTCTCCTATTAAAATCCCCGCACAGCCTCTCCCTTCCCTCCCCTCTCCCTCCCTCCTCTCAAGGTGATCACCGATTTGACAGCACTGAAGATAGATGAAGCAATCTAGCAGATGCCTCCCTTTCACCTAGCCCCCTCGCACTCAGATCAGTGATCGGCGAGGACAAAAGGCGAGCGGTGGGCGGGTGGAAGTCGGCCCTGCGGAAATCAAGCTCCTCGATCGCAAAAGCGTGTTCGAGAAAAAGAACTTTATCTCACGCTTCTTATTCTGCAAGCGCGCTAAGGTCAGGGCAGGTGAAGCGGAGGCAATACTCCGGGTGCACGATAAGCAGCAAAAGAGGCAGGAGTGCAAATCTGCGTTCCAATGTGTCCACGTGCTCAAGCGGCGGACGTAGGTTCAATCGGCGAGCATTCAGTTGCCAGGGTTTTAGCGGCTGATTTTGGCCAGGGGTTCGAAAAGCTGACGCTGAACGAAAGCGATTTAAAGTTCTCCTGGTGGGTTCCTACGTTCTGTTGCATAAATCAAGACGAATAAACGCGCCGTCGCCAGGAACGACAGCTCCTCCGGAGACCTACCAGTCACTGTAGCCATGTTGGAGCCGATCGCGAAGGACTGGGACGTGGCACCGGCCGCATCCGACGCGCTAATCAGCAGCTGGAGGTACTCCAGGGCGTCGGCGTACTCCCTGAGGAGGAACACACGTCCACGGGTTACTTCGCTGCCAAATCAACATCTAACAACAACTCTGAGTCGATTATCATCACCGGGGGGCATTCTTGAACGCTTTCAGTTTACTTTTTTATAGTCTATTATGCTACCCATCATTCTCCCTGTTGTTTCTGTTTCAAAAAAGCAAACGGGCTGCGCTGGGATACAAAGTCCAGCTGCGTGAACGGTATCAGAAACACTGTTATTTGGAGGCGCGCTTTGTATTCTCACCCCTCGCCCTGGCTGGGACTCTTCTCTCCGTGAGGCTGGGCCACGCAGTACAGAGCTTTCTCCAAGAGGTGCTCTCTGAATGCCTGGGTCACCTGGGCCAGAGGATCCACTGAAACAGAACCAGCACAGGGTTCGGGGGCTTCAGGTCACGCGTTCGCAAAAAAATTAAAGATTCAGCAAAGTCGTCAACACAGTACGCGTCGATTTCACTGACCGGTGTTGCCGGCCTGGCTGTAGATGCTTTCTTTAGGAGTGCTGCGAATGGCCCAGTCCCCGTCTACAAAGAAGCGGTGACCCAGCGGGTGACAGAGCCACTGCATGGCCGGAGGCACGCTGCCACTGGACGACAGGCACGCCTGCCGGGCACTGCTCAGGAACACGCGCTGTCGGGGGGGGAGGGGGAGACAACACGGGAGTGCTCACTTCAATTGCTACACGTCAGTTTCGCACAGAAGTCGCAGGCAGAGTTGCGCGGCGCATGGGGTCGCTAACGGAGGAGAACGCCGATCGGAAAAAAAAAAATTGCTCGCAGTTCATGGTGGTTCAAAAGCCGAGGGGACTCACAGAGGTGAAATGCAGGATCCTGGGCAGGCTGGCTTTGACCCGCAGAGCTGCAGAGACGTAGACCTCAGCCAGAGAGGCTACAGGCAGACAGGAGCCAGAGCACTCCGCAAGGTTCACTGCACTTAAAGCCATGTGCACTGCTGCCAGGTGGCTACCATTCAATTTACCTGAACGCACGGAAAGAAGACAAGTATTTAATTACCGTTTCTTCAAAAATCATCTGCTAATTTGAAAAAAAAAAAAAGTGACGAAATAATCACACAACAGCCAAAGTGGACAGTAATTACTTGGAGCAAGTGATTTTGCAACTTTAGACTAAATTTTCTATTGGCACTGAATCAATGTACACTGACCCTTACAGCTGAGCTAATCTTTAACCACCTGAGATTTATTCACCTCAATATGCCACCTTTCTGTGTTCAGTCCACCACACCAGAAACTGGGTCCCCCCCCCCCCCACCTCCCACCCCCCCCACCCCCCACCACAGGCCAACCTGTCATATGCAGCTGGTGCAGGCGGTGGTAAACTAGGGCGGCGTCACGGCTGCTCTTGCAGGCATCCTCCTGCAGGGGGCGGTCAGATCGCAGCCCTCCCGCCCTGGCGGCGAGCCAGCGTCCCACCCAGAGGCGCTGGAGCCAGAACCGTAGCAGAGACCACAACGCGGCGCAGGCCAGGTCCAGCTGGGAGGTGGGCAAGGGGCGGCCGAGAGCCTTTAGGCAGGTCCACAGGTTCTGACTGGCTTGGGCAAAATCCCCCTGCGGAGGGTAAGAGGTTGGTAATAAAGGTAGAACAGAGCAGGTCGCTAAAGATGCCTTATATATATATATATAAATACATTAAAACCTACTCTAGCTAGGTCCAGGTCAGCCTGCTTGCGGTGCCTCCAGAACAAAACAGAGGATCCGGAGTGTGGTCTGGTAACAGGTTCTCCATACACCAAAAGACGGATCAGAACTCCAGACACCAGAATACCATTCAGCAGCCACACGAGTATAGTTGGTAGCATCCAGTCCATCCAGCCCCATGAGTCAGCTGTGGATCAAACACATTTTTGTCATTTTAAAGTTACAAAAAAAATTATTCTACGCAAACACTGTCATATTTCAGAAACCATTAAATGAAATTGTGAGCCTATCACGCTACCCTCCCGCCACTTAATCCTTCCATACCTGCGATATCGATGCCCAGAACGCTCCTGCCGGCGTGATGGGTGGTGGCGGCTGCAGCACTTCCAGCTGAGCCGCTGCCGGACGAGCACAGCAGCGCGGCCAGAGGATTAAGGGAGAGGAAAAGGAAGGTGAAGGCGCACAGCGCCATGCGGGACCGGTCGAGCATGCCGCCGGCGCCGCTGCCTGCTGCAGATCGGTCCAACGCGCCCACGCTCGGCTGGAAGGGAAACCGGGAAGATAAATGCGTTTGGGGAAAAAAAAAACTCTGATACAAAGACCTTTCATTCATTCATCAGCATGACAAAAAAAAAAGAACAAAAGACCAAGACAAAAAAAAGATGTCTTTTTTCTCTTCGTGGTTTAGCGAGCCTTTCTTCAACCCGCTTCATGTCCACTTAAATGCTAAGTCATAAAACGTGCCTTAAAGCACGTCAGAGTGCGGCGATAACATTACCAAGTGACCTTTTAATGCATGAGCAAGAAGGGATTCAATGATCTCTTTCATTTCAGCAGTTTGCTGGGATAACAGACGTAACCCCTCATCTAATACGACACACTGAACCTTTTCTTGCGAGGCTGCGGTTTAACGGTTTCCGCAGAGAGCCGCGTACCTTCGTGTCCTCCCCCATCGGGCTGTCGGGCTCCGTGTCGCTGCCGCAGTGTGACAAAGAAGTCGGGGAGCCCACATCCGACGCTGGCGGAGTGGGCAGCTCGCTCTTCATGTCGGACTGTCCGTCCACCTCCATGGCGACCAGGTCCTTGAGAGATTCTGAAGAAAGAGGAGAGGAAAGATGAGATCGAGGGGTGAACCGGTGGTACACAACTCAACTTTATTTATATAAGCACAAAAGCAAAGATGCCTTGGCTTCCACCTTCAGGATAAGAGTAGCAATCAGTAGACCTCATCATAGAAAAGGTCAACTGACTGTCTTACGTTCAAGGAATTGAAATAACCTGTCAAGAAACTTTTGAGGGGAGAGAAAGGCTTTGGGCACGTACTGTTTTTCTGGGTTGCCATTTTGAGAGCCATGTTCTCCTGTTTGAGTTTCTGGTTCGACTGCTGCAGGTAGCGGATGTAGTCGATGGCTTTTCTCAGCACTGCAGACTTGTTGAGCTGAGGCAAGACAGTTTTTGAATTAGCAAAAATGACAACAACACGAGGTCACGACAGATTGACTGGAAACACGTGCTTTCCCTTAAATGATCTGGCTTCCTTACCTTGGCCTCAGTACCAGCCACCAGGTCTTTGAGCTCCACGATTTTGTCGTTGATGGAGGAGCGGTAGCGCTTCTCGATGGCGTTGTGCGCGGTGCGCTTCTCCCCCTTGTGCGGCTGGCCGACCGGCTTGCCGCTGATGGCGATGCGGTTGATGGGCAGCTTCTCGGCGTCCACCATGACCGGCACCGTGGTCAGGATGGTGCCGCCGCCCACAAAAGCCTGGGAGAGGAAAAAAGGGGGTCGGGAAGATGAGCGAGAGCATTTGTCCCCGTCGTTCACCGCGGTTCATGAATCAGATTCTTGACATTCTGTAGCATTCTAGATACAAGTATTTAACATCTGAGTACTTTGTGTCATTACTTCCTTAGTGGCTTAATTTTGCAACAACTATTCTTTCTTCTTACAAATTCAGTTTATAGCCCCCAGAATATGTGATCACCATAGTTGACATTTTGGTACTCTTTAAACCAATTGCTTGCGTAAGTTGCGCACAAGAAGCCAACCTGCAGCGAAGTGCTCTGTACTGGGGTGGTGGTGGCCAGGGACGTGGGGGAGGCCACAGTAGTGACAATGCAGGGGTCGTGCTTCAGCGTGGTCAGCAGCAGAGACTCAGCCTTGATGAACTGGGGCTGCAGCAGCACCTGAGAAACGCACGGAGGGGGTGAGCGAGGACAGCGGCTGCATCCATTCCACCCGCTCGTTTCAGCGGCAGCCTCGCGAAAACGTACCGGCACTTGCTGCACGTGGGATGCGATGGTCTGAGCGGGCGGGCTCCCCGACGTGGCCAGCAGGGGAGGGGTGGTGGTCAGCCCTTGGAGCTGAGTATGGATGGCCACCGGCTGAGCCGCTGGAGGGGAGGATGACAAAGGGGTGGCCGACTGGCTCGCGCTGCCGGGGCTGCCAGCTGGAAAATAGTTATTCGATTATTTTTTTTCGGCCTTCTACAGTGCATGTATGCTGAGCTGTTCATTTTTCTAATGAATTTGTTTTTTTTCTTGACGCTTAAAAACAGGGTGATTGATTGACGGGTCGGGCGGGTGCATCGACCGCCTCATTTTTCTACACTGGCAGGAAGAGGAGGTGTGCTGTCCAACTTTATATGCAATCGTCAGTATCACTCAATATTAGCTTTAAAAAGCAATGTCAAATAGCTCAAATATTCCTGCAACTTTTTCCGATTTTTATGTGCTGTGATGGGGCCGTTTTTCGTGATCTTTGAATTCGTTTTAAACCAGAAAAGCTTATAATGTCTGCACCAACATTTGTACCCAGCCCGCATTTGTAATACGAATAGATAAATTCATGCATTGGTTTAAAAGGTTATTGGTTACTGTTTCAGGAACTTCTTTTGCTATGCTCGACACTGTGCAGGCCATTGTCTGTGGGTTTGTAGGCCAATAGGTGAACCGCAATCTCACTGGAAGTAAGTGAAAGCGACAGTCAGTGTGTCACTTTGTGTTTCTTATCAGCGCCAACTGACTGCGATCACCTCTCAGCGGCACGGCTGGGCAATTATCTCAAGGAGTCATAAAAGTTTACAGCGTCTACGAAAATTCATAAGCTGCTTCTTCAGGCTTTACATTTATAAACAAACACAGATATGCGACTACACTTTATACAGTGCACGTAGTCTGCTGCGCGCATGTATAAAGGCTGTCGACCAGACGACGCACTTTCATTTAGCTCACAGACGCTCACAGCGCTGAGCAAAGTCTATTAGATTAGGACATGGACATGCGATCAGCTGAGGTTGAACAACCCTTGACTGGGAAACGTAATACACGCTTACACGTCTGCGTGCCCTGTGCCACGACCAAGAGCACATGAGTAATCACCCTGCATCGAAAGCGACAATAAAGCAGCGATGCATGCGGGGAAAAAATGTGTTGCTGCAAATTTAAGACTATTCAAACATTCTTATATACAAAGTCGCCAGTTTGTGTCATTTTCCGATCCTGTCTGTTATCAGTGAAGCAGACAGAATACATAACGGATACTGAATTGATCCACTGGCAGACATGCGCAGCCAAGACACCTGCATAATGAAGGTAAGACTACATAACCCATGCCAAATCACACAATGCATTTTCAAGTTTTTCCAATGAAGTAGAGATTTTCAATTTGCTCTGTCAATTCTGTACACTCTCTGACAATAAATAAGCACTATAGACACCACAATAACCCCTCATCACCAGCGAGCTCTCACCCGTGTAGCTGTTCTGGCCGCTGTAGTTCGTCCGGACTTGTTGGGACTGAGCCTGGACCTGAAGCTGTGCCTGCGGCTGGTGCTGAAGTGGAGTCTGGGGTGCAGGCGAGGTGAAGAGAGCCTGGGGCGTGGCGCTGAACGCCGGGCTCGGTCCGGGCGAGCCGTGAGGCGACGCCGCCTGGGCAGGGCCAGATGGGCTGACAATGGGTTGCGGTTGTTCCACCTGGGGCTGTCTGAGGGTCTGAGCCTGCTGCGGGGAGGCTGGCCCCTGCCGCGTGTTGGTGTTGGGCACCTGGGCCAGAGGGGCCTGCTGAAAAGTGGGAGGCTGGAAGGCCTTATCTGGGGTGGAGGAGCTTCGGGTGATGGGAGGGCCCAGGAGTGCATCCAGGTGGGGGCTGCTGCTTAGGATGGAAGAAGAGGATGATGGAGGTGTGGTAGCGGCAGCTGGAGGGGCAGCTGCGGCGATGGACTGGGTCAAACCAGGAAGCTCTTGAGTAGACTGGGGCCCTGTGTATGGAGGGTTATCAAAGAGTCCTCCAAACTCCATGTCCTGGTTGTTGATGAGTTGTAGCATATCTTAAGAGGAAGAGAAATCAGAACCACCATCAATGTTATTGACCAAGTAGAAAAATAAAAAGATTTTGCCAAAATGAATCTGGCGCACACACCCTGGAAATCAAAGCCTCCAAGTTCAGTCTGGGTACAGAGCACAGTTCTGAATTAGAACTTTAAAAGAAATGAGTATTTGTTGTGAAATGTGGTTTTCAAATTACGCTAACAACCTGTCTTGTCTTTAAATGTCCATCCTAGATTGCACTTTGATCCACAAAATAATTACATAATAAATTCTCAGTTTTCGAGCATGTCCCTCCAAATTGCTGTATCACCCACGCATCAACTCACATTTACAGTGATTTCTGATAAAGGATCAGGGACATCAATCAAAAGTAAGCCACAAAAATAAAGTCGTAGTACAGCAAAATGGTACAACTACAATGAAGCCATGCAGTCAAACTTTTATGGAAAACACAGTAATCACCACGTACATTTAAAATGGACATCGTACATTTAATGTTCTTCATACCTTGTGCAGGCTATTTATAGTATTCCTGCAACTGCTGGCCAAAGTACTATGAATGAATGAGCAGACAGCTAACATTACAAGAGTAACGCAACTAACTTGGTTATGATCTCAGACCTATTTACATATGGATGTCTATTAGCATGATCCAAAAGTAACAGCTCTGAATTATTCGAAAATGTATTTTTCCCCACATAAACTTCTGCGGTCCAACTGACATGAAATACAATGTTCGAAATAAACGTGACAGCATGGCGTTTTTGGCGTGTGCGGGGCACAGTTATGTCCGACATTAGAAATTTACAAAAGTGACAATTTTGAATTCTGTGCTTTTCTCCCGACGAAGCTCAGCAGGAATATATTGCAAAAAGAAACCAAAAAACGGACACTCTGAGTCATGTTGTGCCTGCAGTGAAACGTAGGAGCTCGGATTTGTAAACCAGTGTTTTTGTATGAGGTGATCGCTCTTGACCAATCAGAGCGCGCCTCGGAGACTTGCTATGCCGATCAGCCCAAGACAGGAAAGACAGGGAGCGCTGTCTGTAGCTTCACACGAGGTTACCGTCGAGCAGCGTCACCGAGGGTTACTGCCGGTCAAACGCAGGAAAAGTGGAGTACTGCTACAGGATGTGTTGCCGGCAGCTGTTTGCGCAGTTAGGCTTATCACATATACATGCAGGCTATTATACCAAACACATATTTTGGGGACACAGAATTAGAATAGAACAAAGAAATTACTCCGCGATATGCGTCTAATTAACTAACGCTTTCCTTACTCTGAATTCCTACCGTTATGTGTGTGATGAGAATTGGACCATAGCAGATACAACAACGGGTGAACTGCTACGAAAACTGTAAAACGGGCCCAAGACTTAAATCAAAACGGTATATTAATGTTAGCGTAAAGCACCATGCTAAATAAAAAAAATTAAGAAAATTATGAATTGCATTAACCTGGCGTATGGTTATAACAATAAATTGTTTGTTCAATTATTTTGTAAAAAAAAAAAAAAAAAAACATAAGATTTGTGTGGTCGGTCAACTAAGGCATGGTGAACCCAGTGGGGAGGAATGAACGACAGTAACCCCTGTCTGTGGAGTAGGCTGGGGGCGGGGCGCACTTGCCACCATTTAGCAGCACGTTAGCTTCATCTATTAGCATCTCAAACCCACTCCAATAACCGACCGGTCTTATTGTACAAGATTGAGGTGAGCTGTGACAGTACAACAACTATGTGAACGCCTAATATGATCACCGCCAACCTCCGAAGAATGCTTGTTTGTCAAATGGTTAATGTTAGCTAGCCGAGCTAGCTAATCAAGGCTGATGGAAGCTACGCTATGAGCCACAACCTGTAAATAGGTCACTGCTAAGGCTATTTGTTAGTGTAAGCGAGGGAAATGTTAGATGTAGAACACAGGAGACAAGTCAAACTGATAATTGAAATACACACTGGTATCATTAAGAAATGTTACTGCTGTTTAGCTAACATTTAACGTGACTGGACTGAGTAACCGCCACCATTATAACTTCTTACCATCAATGTCGCTTAAGAGGGCCGTGTCAATATCGCTGGGGTCATTCAGCGACAGCGTGGGATCCAGATTATCCAGCGAAGGATCGTCAAAGGAAAGGCTGTTCATCTTCACTCTTGTGTCTGCCTTTCCAATATAGACACTTGACTGGCTGTCGAATCGCAAAGAGGGGGGAATCGCACACTTTTCTCGTCCCTACATCTGCCAAAACGCCGAGTCCAAAGTAAACCTTAAACACGCGCAGAGGGAGCTGCAACTTTTTACTGATGTGTCAACTAGGTGTTCACTCCTACCGCCATGTCGTGCAGGGAAACTTGTCAAACCAAGCCAAACACCGAGGCTCATTCAGTAATCACTAACGTGCTTACGGCAACGGCGGCTGAATGAACCCACCCAACCGACGATGATTGACATGCGTTTCAGCCAATCCCCGCCTTCGAATTGGATTTCCCACGTCCCTGTTTCTTGGGGTTGTATCGATTGTCTGACTGAAGAGGTGACAACATGCAGAGCGAATGGCAATGATTTTGTCGGCCAACATACAGAGAGTCGTGGTTATTGTTGTAATAGGCAAACTAATAACATGGATACAGTAGGCGTATGTGGAGCCATCTGGAAAGTAGTTTAAAATGCATCTATCTACTGAGCACAAATGCAATATGTTGTGTAATAAAACTTAATTAGAGCTAATCATTTCGTTCCAGTACGACCAAATTGATATCGTCCATATACTTCTGTATACGAAACAGTGTTTTTTTTTTTATTGAGGGAAACGGCGTGGATGTGTTTATTGTGGGCTTGCCCCCAACAGCCAATCAGAGCCAAGCAGGCGTGGGCAAGTGAAAGCCAAGTTTGTTTGACTCGAAGCCGCGGCTCCTCCCGTAGAACCAGAGAAATCATCCAATGGGAAGCTCGGGAACCAGTGGGGTGATCTGACGTCACATCTCTGAGCCTAGAGATTACATCATGTGTTTCTTTCCTGAAACAGAAGTGGCAGAAGATTGAAAGTAAAAATAAGGAGGAAAATTAAATATTTGGTTAATAAATACAGCCCCCCATACACACATACATACATACACACACACACAAACACACCCATTCCATCAGTACAATAAATTTGATTTATTGTTAATACTTTTGATATATTATTATATTTATTATTTTAATTACTAACAATGAAGAATATGGTCAATTTGAACTCCAGCTTAAGTAAAATTATAATATAAGCACACTGTCTCATCAACACAACGGGAGCCCCACAAAGAAATGTTGGGGAAATGGGTCAGTGACCTAGAGTAGCACTGCAGTAGTTGCTAGTAAAAGGGGAGTGGAGTAATAATTAATGCCTGTCAATCCTGGTATTGTTGGTGATGAGGGTGTTTTTGTTTAAGGTAGATGCCTTATTCACTTGGAACCCTTTCTGTGATGTGCAACAGGTGACTGTCAATTAATAGATGAATAAATAAAAAGCCTGTATAAAAGCTATAGGAGAACAGAAGTTGTTTACATTGTGTGTGCTAAGCTGTTGGAGCAGAATGGATGAAGTACCCACTGACCACCACGTGGGAGGGGGTGAGAGGCTCATGTGACAATGAAAGGCCAGCACAGTGCAAGACTGAGGGTGGGTTGCATCAGCACCTGCATGAAGAAGAGGCGAGACATTAGACACAGAACCCGAAAATGGAAAATAACCACAAACAGTTTTGAGGTAGAGGTCACACATTGCTAGTGTTTTATTGGGCAGTTATATATGTGCATTAGGTCAAACAAAAATCTGACCATTAGTCATGGCAGGAGATGGCACAGCCAAACAGACATGGGAGACCCACTGATAGAAAACAAACCAGTCTTCTGTGTCCATAACGTATTCACCAAATGCACTGTCTCACTGTTAAAAGACATTCAGTAACCATTTTGAGACAATCACAATTCGAGGAATACACGTTGCTATCAGGACGTAAGCTTCATAAAAGCGAATAACAACAAAACACTCTGTTACAGATCCAAAGATGTGTAAAACACAAACACAGAAAAAGTTCCCTTTTAAAGGTTCTCCTGTTACATTTTTAGTAATCACCTTTGTTCAGCCTGCATGGTTAAAATTTGTAAAAAAATAAAAATAAAATAAAATAAAAAATGACACAATGGCTGACTGTAAATTTAATGCTATTTTCTCAGTAAACTGGCAACCATATTCAACCCAAATAAACATATATAACCATACTGCATTAAAGAAAAGTTAAAGCTCATTAATCATTAATTTTTCTCCACTAATACAAATTTAAATATCTAATCATTATGATTACATAGACACATATTTCATGAATATTTCCCTCCCTATACTGACAATGTTTAAGTTTGATTAGACTTCCAGGAAGGAGTTTAAAATGGACTGCCTCTGACTGACAAGGTTTTTGGTCCTAAATGGATTGAAGGAAGAAATAAACCTCTTTTAGGAAGATTGTTAAAATAAACCAGTGGATCAGCAAAAGAGACAGAATGGAGACGGGGTTGCCTTTTGCCCCAAAGTTGGATCTTAAGTACACCAAAGGCAAATACTAGTAAGAGCTACTTTGCTGAAATCAGTCCACCATAGAAATCCTAGAGAGCTGCTCAAAACACGGAGAAATCATATCAGAAAGAAAATACACAGAGAATGAGATTCTGCCTTTGCCTGCAAAAATCAAAGAAAGTAAATTTATGTTTGCTTGCTCCATGCTTCATCCTGAACAACAAAAAGAAGAAGTAGTACAAGGGTACAAACATGTTGCATTTTTTTTCCAGGATCTATAAAAATACGATCAGGGGATCAAATAATACTCAAACCTCTCTGCTTTTGGGATAGTACTATGAGCCAATACATTTTAACCAGATACAGAAACTACAATTCCTATATTTTGAGGTATATAGATGACATAGTATAGAGTAAGTGAAGATCTACCTATATTACATCATCCTTTACAACAGCGCATTATTGTAAGCTATACATTGTGTCTTAGTCAATTACGATGGCAGCACTTAGTCATGCTGTTAATTTAAATGGCATATTTTGTCTTGCATCTTTATGCAATTTCTAATACTCTTAAAAAGTTCTACAATCATAAGTATGACAGTTTATCCATCCACTTCTGTGCGAACAAGCACTGTAATTACACAGTTACAAAAGTTATGTGCAAAATCAAGTCAATCTACAACTTCTTCCCATCTCATAGAAAAATAGTAACCATCTTGAAAACACAAATGACATCAACATACAGATTTGTTTTTGCTTCAAAGTGCACAGACATTAATTTGAGCAGGGGAAGGAAAATTTTCACATTCCCTCAACATTTATAACACATTAACTTGATTATTGTTCGACAGGCAACATTAAGAGCTATTTAAAGCCTTCGTAGTCTTTGGAATTGCTAAACGTGTTTGTAACTGTCCAAGGTCATATTTCTCTCAGTTGATTTGTTATAGTTTCTCAGAGGACTGAAATAAAATGATGGGAAATATTCCATGGGCATGTTCCTTCCCCTTAGCCTTAGGAAATACATAGCAGAGGATCTTAACTAGTGCTTTTTAGATTTTTTTTTGTTGTTTTTTTACTCCCTTTGGTTTAAGGAATGCTGGCATACAGTCATCACGATTAGCTATGATTTAGCTATTATATTCCCAGTTAGCAAAATCTGCCTGCTAACACAACTTTTTCCACTACTTGACTGAGAGATAACACGTACTGCCATGCCACACATATTTCAGTTTTGGAAGCATAACTATAATTCTAACTGGAATACTTGAAAAACTAGAAAAAATAATGCATGGACTGACCATAGCCACAGCGCTAGTACAAAGAATAGAATAGACCATTAAAACAATAAATGCATAAATTGAGCCGAATATAGTAAAACAGCACAATATTGTCCTAATTGTATGCTTCCATACTGACTGAATGCATGGACCTTAAGTGAATTTTTCCATTAGTCTACATTAGTCCACTTTTTTTTTTAAAAACCACATCAGACAAGTTAGGTTGTCTTCCTTTGGTGGCATGTTATAACTGAGATGCAGGGCTGCGAGTAGTACAAACCACACTAACATAATACATCCATATACAGTTAAATGCAGCACAGTAGTGCACGGTGCACATGTTGGACCTCTGCATGTTAGAGCAACACAGTGGCATGAGAATGACAAGGAGCTGGAGATGACTTGCTGCAGCACTGTTAGTCAGCAATGAAACTGGACTGAATGGGGGGGAATCCTCTAGGGCGAGGACCTTCAGACACCCTGGAGAGGCATCAAGGTTCTCTAAAAACAGTCTACAAGGCAAAGAGGGCATCTTCCGTCCGTTCAGCCTTCTTGTGGGAGCCTCCGGGGGCTCGGGCTGGGTGAGTGGGGTTAGCTCCGGGGGGAGATGGCAGGGTGTCTGCTGCCTTCGCTCGCTCCTCCAGGAACTTATCAAACTCTAAAAGAAACAAATCAATTTGTCTCAAAGTTTCAAACAATTTAAATCTTACCAATGCTGCATATATGAAGAGGAGGGGAGAGACCTAATAAAACCTCCCACATGTTTGAACAAGTGAAAAATGTGCAATTTTTGACATTAATTATCTTAGAGAGTCTTTACCTTCACTGGTCACCCCTTCCTCAGCAGCATCCCCTTTCTATTAAGAAAACAAGTAATGAGTTTAATTTGAGTTTTCTCTGTTTAAACAGATAGAAATAAATCTGAGTAAACAGTAGGCAGCACACAACCTGATGCACAAAAGTGAAACACAACAACAGATGCCTGTAAAGTTCACACAAAAAGACAAGGAGACAAATCCGTACAAAGCCGCTGATGAAGGATCCATCGAGCTTGCATCCTTCACACACTTTTTATAGATGGGCACAACAAGAAGCCTCCTTGAGCCTGACACCACAACCTTCACATATATATGTTTGGCACTAACTAATGTTGTCTGTTCAAACTTGACTATCATTAGTGCCGTGTTAAGCTTATGAAAACAAGACCTCAGAGTAAACCGTTATCTCAGTCATTGGTGGGAATAAATCAGATTACAGTGAATGGAAGGACGTGAAGTTAAAGGAAACTAAACTTAAATGGATCCGGTTATGTGAGATGAATGGGTGAAATGTGCTATCTAAGGGTAGGAGAGAAAGAGAGAGAAGAAGAAGATATCAAATCAAGGTAAAGAAGTCTCACCACGTCAGCACAGAGCCACTCCTCTATGTCATCCATGACAGAGGACTGCGATACGGGGATCTATGGAGCAAAGCCATGGACAAACCAAGGGGTAGCACCAAAGCCACACAACAGAAAGACACCCAACCCCGACAACAAAAAATTGTTGAAAAGACACACACACACAGACACACACACACACACACACACACACACACACACAAAATTAACAAAGAATAGGAATCACCAAAGGCCGAGAAGGGCAGATGATGAAAAATAAACCAAATCAAAATTAGCACAAAAAGGAAATTTGCTCTGCCAACACTCAACCCTTCTTGACTCTGTGCTCTCACTGTTTCATCAAGTACAACAATCTGCTACTCGCCTGCTGCCGAGCAGTTCCCAGGTTGTGTATTGTTCTCATTAGTTCTGTAGAGCTGATACGGCTTAACAGCTGCTGACTAATGTCATGCAGCAGTGTTAATTATTCCACATCATTAGTTAATTAGCAAATTGCTAGAATGTGATTAAGAGATTGATTGGTTGGGAAAAGCTAAGAGCACAGGGACCATCAGGGGGCAGGGCAATCCCACGGCATACATGTATGTGGAGCGCGGGCACATACACAGCACACAGGGCGCACGGAGCATGAGCAACGCTGGGTGTGCGTGCAGTGACTGCGATGATGGAAGCCATGTTGGAATAGATGGTGTGTGTGTGTGTGTCACAGGGGTGTTGGGCATCAAACCATAAGAACTTTTCCTCATGGCTTGAGAAACTTGAATACATCCATGAAGAGTAACAATTGAGGGAAATTACTTATGTGCTTTTCGTTTACAAAAGCAGAAAAGGCATCAAGTTTGTAAACCAAACTTAAAGGTCAAGTCCTCCACATCCTTTCACTGCCTACGTAATGAATCAAAGTCCACCGCCAACGTCGACACGATACCAAAGTTGAATAGAGAGAACAGAAATCCTTTTCCGGAGGCCCTGTTGTATACTACAAAAACACTGATGGGGTTTCCTCTTGAGATTACAGTTGATGCAGTGAAGGAGCAAATCAAAAGACACATCAAGGCAGCGGTGCAGTGAAAGTCATCAACAGAGAAAAAAAAAAACCCGGCATAAAAACACATGCAGCTTTGTGAAAAGGAAAAAGTTGCAGAAACGTGCACGAGATGAAGTCGTGACTCACAGGCATTACAGTGATTAAAGTTCAGTGTAAAGTGTAATCTTTTATGTTCAAACATTTGCAGTCATTACAGCAACTTAATTGTTATACTGCTACAACGATTACATCTAGTGAGTCAGCTGTTAGTTGATCTGTTTGTGTTGGTGGAGTGAGACATGTGAGGTTGTCATTAATAACATCTAATGTGTTATCTAAGATCCACAGACCGTTAGGGAACAGCTGACAAATACTCACCACTGCACAGCAAACCACCATTCATTCTCTTACTTTTTTTTTTATTCCTCAATGATATGTTATCTGTACTATCACGCTCCTCATTACTGTTGATTGGTCTTTGCTGTGTAGCGTAAGTATCTGTACTGTTTCAGTGTGTGGCTGTTAAGAGATGGATCTAGCTGACGGATGCTCCTGGGGACCAGTTAAGACTTATTATTTCATCCGCAGAGAGGATACAGTAAGGTGGAAAGCATCAGTAATGGGTTTGGTGTTTAGCGCCCATGTCAATAAAAATGCAATAGAGGGGAACCATATGGATAAAACCTTATATTGTGATAGTTATTTTACTGGAAATGCAGCTGTTTTTGGCTCATCCAGGGAATGAAATACTTGACAAATCAAGATCCTTCAATAATCCAGTAAATTGAGTTGCCATAAAACAGTTTTTTTGATTTGCAACATTGCCTGCAAGGGCTAAATAGAAATATGAGTCCAAAATCTGTACTGGATATGAAGGTAGATGCTCAAAAGGAGAAAAAAAAAAAAAAAAACTTTGTTGGGCCTGGTCTTCTTTGAGCATTCCAGGACAGGGCAGTGAGATGAGGCGGAAAATGAAGTGCAGTTTATATGAGGATTAAGGATGATGCCGGAGGAGGCTAAGAGCAGGGGTGATGGTGGACATGAGGGAGGGGTGGGAGGACACACTGAGGATGGAGTCCTCACCATTCCTTGGGTAATAAGCCAGCTGTCTATGGGCAGCTCCTGATCTGCTGGGTTATCATCCCCTTTTACCCTCAGCTGAATCAACAACAGAACAACACCTTACACAAGAGAAGAGAGGTAGCAGGCCCCCCACCACAGCATAGCATACAGCGCAGAGAGAGAGAGACAGAGGAGAAGTCAAATATGCAAGAGACGGTTTTCAATTTAAAGAGAAATAAATAAAGAGAAGAAAGAAAATGGTGACAGGTTCATTCCATAAAGATGAATATGAGGAAAATAAAAAGGGGTAGAAAGACTTTGACCTCCCTCAAGTAGAAGTACTGTCTAAGAAACAGGCTACCAGAGGTAACTAAAAAAAGAGATGATATTCACAATCACTTCTGCATGTGCTTGTGTGTCTGTATATATATGTGTGTGTGTGTGTGTGTGTGTGTGCTGTTCAAGTTTCAGAAGCATCTGTGCACAGACAGGCAACGTGTGCGCTCAGACCAGGAGAGCGCGGAAGAAAATATTGTAACTAACATGTTGACTGACTGACTTTGTTTGATTTTCTGTGCAAATGAACCAGAACTGGACGACGAAACAATTGACATCCACTTCGAAGAATGAAAAAACTGATTCCCTTTTTTTTTTTTTTTTAAAGAAAAGCTGAGACCAATTTTTCCCCAGGCAAAAAGTGACACAGGTGTGGATATAGAACCTAAAAGTTAGATATTTTGCATTCACTTTGAGTACCTACTTACCTTTCTG
Source organism: Psettodes erumei (assembly GCA_016785225.1). Taxonomy (NCBI): domain Eukaryota; kingdom Metazoa; phylum Chordata; class Actinopteri; order Pleuronectiformes; family Psettodidae; genus Psettodes; species Psettodes erumei. Next base: position 153,942 of record JAFBJZ010000326.1, on the reverse strand, counting down.
CAATTACCGCCAAAATTTTAGATATTGTTTTAGCAAGTCGAGCATTGGAGCTTGAAATAGTCAAAACACAAACCTCTCTGTTTGGTCAAAGTTCAAGTATCACTGCATACAGGACAAATGTCACTGTAGCAGACACAGTATTACAGACGTCACATGCAGGAAGTGACATAGGGCTGAGGACAGACTACAACAGGAAGCCTTACGATCCACGTTAAAAAAAAAAAACAACACAGCACCCACACTCCAAATATGGGTGAAAACTGGATTAACACTATGGACTTCAGTGAACTCACCCCTCCTGTGTTCTGCTGTCTGACATCCAAAGCTGAGGCCAGGCCGCCCAGAGCATGTGGGTCCTCATACTTGACACTGTTCATGAAAACATTAGCATCGTAGATAAGACATAGCACTGAAGTAGCACAACGAAACCTAAAAAACGCCAACACAAGTTTTCACAAGGCAGCCGTAACAGACAATATGCAACAAGTTGGAGAAAAGCTCAATTTCCACATTTACGCAACTCTGAAAACTTATCCGGCTTTCTCTTACTTTATCAAGCTTATTCTCTCCACATAAATGTTCTAAATTAACAGCTGAAGACAACAAGCTCTTGGTGGAGAAATTTCCAGATTAATGTCCATACCCCTGAAAGTATTCAAAGGTCATTCTAGGAAATAATTAAGAAGGAAATAGCTCACTTGAGAAGATGTGGTAAGGGAAGGTTAAGGGACGGTGGGCACATTAAAAAATTAAAACCCTGTACGCCATCATCATCACATCATGGAACAGACGGTATAAAAGTGCCCACGGGTGGATTTTATTTTAACTATTAAAGGTGGTTATGAATAGCTGGTAAATTAAAAATAAATGACACCCTGAATAACAAAATGATAGGACCTGGGCTGGCCCAGAAGCAAAATGAAATCTAGACCTACTTTTTGCGCTGCTCAGCCAGAGAGCTACTCCTGGTCTGGGCAAACATGTCAAAGTCGTCCTTGTTGGGGCCTGACAGAGACGACAGGGTGCCGCTCGCGCTGTCGGAACCTACATCTGAGGAGAGAGAGCAGAGAAGGCCATGGAAGACGGGAAAAAAATAGGCGGAAAGAGTTTACGATGTGCAGAGTTATAGTCTTCATAATCACAGCAGTCCAACTCAGCACCATGTGGGCTGCCTCCACTCCACAAAATAAGAGCTACAATACATCTAAGCTTTAACTATAATTCTGCAGGGAGAAAAGGCTTCTGAGAGATCATTAGGGGAGTGAGCAGTGGCGGCAGAGACTTATGTGGCTGGGTTTATTTCCCATTAGCAACCAGATTACGAGCCTCCTTTGCACTCTGCTGCTACTCCATTGCCAGGTTGGCAGTGACTGCGGAGGAGGGATGTTACACTTCTGGTGAGAGTAAGAAACGGTTACACTTTTGACGCAAAAAGTATGTGCACGCCCTTTTTTTGGTGCAGTTTGCATACAACACCGGAACATAGTCTGAACACCCCCTTGTTCTTACCAAGGCCAGCTAGTGCAGTGGACAGCAACGCTGTGGTGGGGTTGTGAGCTGGGGAGGCGGTGGCCCCGGCAGTGGAGTGGGTCGGAGGGCTGGACGTGATTCTGGGCGTGACCACAGCAGGGGAGCCTGGGCCCAAGTCTATCAGGTTGTCCTCTGTAGCCTCATTCAACATCTGGGAGAGGAAAGAAAGTTGTATGTTATCATGAATGGATGTAAGTATGTACTATTTTTGAGGGAAGCTTATCAGTGTGCGGACTGTTTGCTCTTTGCATACTAGCTACAGAAATTCTAGAGGAGGGTTGAGACAACTTGAGACAACATTGTGGGTCGGTTGTTTTGGTCAGGAGGCAAAGCACAGGGACAATACACTAAGGAGGTTGGGGGGTGGGTGAAAACGCAGTTGCACAAGACTTCGGGAAGAAGGAGGGGAGGGGGACACACACATTCTCGACTTCCACACAGTGCTACTCATGTTGACACATCATATGGGCCTAAGCATTAGCTCCACAGAGCAGATGTGTTAACATTCGTCCCTCCGTTCATCGCCGCACACCGGCTTGCACTGAACGCGGTACGCAGTGTCATACTTGCCTCCATCAGCTTGCCACAACACAAACACACAGAGCACACAGAAAGATCAACAGAATGCAAACACAAAGTAAAGTAGTGAGAGATGCCTCTGTTCTTCTTTGCTCATCCAGTGTTACAAAGCTTAAAATGCAATCCACTTCTCGTAAGTAAAGAGTAATTATGAAGTGAAATACTAACATGGTACTGCAAATGTGGACCATGTGGACTAATTTATGTGTGAAACATCTCTCATAGCTTCTGTAAAGATAAACAAAACAGAACGGAGGCAAACGTAAGGGAAAACTCGGGGCGTTTGTTTTGTGCTTCTCTGCGCACAGAGTTGCTGTTGTCGACACTCACCCCATTGTTCTGTGCGGCTCTACCCGACCGGTACCTCTCGTACCTGTGAACGACACAGAGACCTTTGAATGTTTTACCGCAAACTTGTGTTGGGATTCAAATGCTTGCACATCCTTGATCTTCAGAAAGTCTGAAACCACAGGGTTTGTTTTTTTTTTAAAAAGGAATGAGTTCTGCATGGTGCTTCAAAAGGAGATTTTACACATCGAGCCAGAAAAAGCATCCACCTCAGCAGGCAAAAATGTCTTTCTGCCCCTGTTATGCGACACAAACCAATTCCTGACTGATGGTTTGGTTGACTGTACCTCTCATATCGGAGGAAAATGTTGTTGAGGTCGTCATTGACATGCAGCAGCTCCTCAGTCACCTCCTCGTTGGAGACGCGCGAAATCAGCTCGACCACTCTCTGCTGCATAGCCCTGCATGTCCTGTTCAGCTCCTTGATAGATTGGCCCACAGAAAGATCGAGCAATAGATTAACTGATGAATCAATAGATAAAAACAGGAACAAAAGGGAGATGGAGAAAGACACGCGCACACAAATAGGCAACTGTATGTCGACTAATGACTCAACCCTGTATTAACAAATCCTTTTTGTCAGACACACGCACTATTATACGGCTCAATTTCAACAGAATGGGTGGAGAGCATTGTCTAATCTAATATATTTTACAAGGCCTTCAGTGTTGAGCAAAAAATGCACTTCTGTCAACGCTCTTTCAGTAGCAAACGGGAAACAAAGCAAAAAGAAAACTCAGAAAAAGGTACCACGTGAGCATCACAACCAGCACGGGTTCCTTAGCGCAAATCCAGATCCTTCATCTGACACAAATACCAGAGTGGATTTTGCCATGAGATTAAACTCTACATGAGTTTCTATACCACTGGCTAATTGCCAATTCCAGGAGTGTTTTACCACAGCCGACTGACTCTTGATATGTTGCAGGCAAGTTGAGCATTTCCTCTAAAAACTAAAGACAGCACTCCCCCTAGTGGCTGCAAGCAGATGGAACCTCTTACAGATGAGTTAGAGAGCTTTTAACTTTTTAAATCTTTCACAATGTGAGGGGATTCATATCGTAAAATTTTTGGGAACAGGAAATGTGGGCCAAAGAGTAGGGGATTGACATGCAGCAAATTGTCCAGCCAGCCAGCCTCAGTGCATCAACGCCCAAGTGGTCTGTGCCCTAACCATTCAGTCATCGGGTCGCCCCGCAGTGTGTTCGTCAAACCTGCAGCAGTTCGAGGTCGGAGGCATCTTCCTGGCCAGGCACCATTTCTGTTAGCATCTCCGACATAACTTTGATGTTTCCTCTCACCACATCCAGCTCACTACGCAGCCGGGCGATCTGAAAGCACAGAGGGTCGAAGGTCATTTAGGACTCGTCCAGTGTCAGCAACGCAGCAGATGTTCTTGACAGCGGCAGACTGAATAGTTGTGAAAGCTTGTAATCTGCTTTAAATGCTGCTCTGGACAGATCTGCTTTTCCGTCCGATTCTGGTGAAATGGGCCAGTAACGAGTTAACATGAGTGGTCAAAGGCTGCTGCCGACGCCCGTCACCTGTTCGGGGGTTGCAGTGATGGGGCCTGGCACGTGGGACGCCTGCGTGACAGGAGCAGGGGCTGGGGCTGGTTTAGGAGCCACGTCAGCAGGTGCTGCCGGTGCTAGGTACTTGATCATGGCTGGGTCCACCTCAGGTGTGCCCTGGGGGGACAAAAAAGCCCTTCAGCATAGTGCTGTGTGAGTACACAAACTGTGTTTGCACAGTATGTCTATTTCTTTCTTCTTACCCTCTGTGGTGTGTGAATTGGAGACAGCGCATCCAGATCTGCCATCGGGAATTCAATGCCTTTCCTTTTCAGTTCCTCATAAATATGGACCACGCCGGTCAGATCAGGGCTACTCCTGAAGGCGTCAGCCCAGGCCTGCCACAACAGACACACACCGACACACACATATTGTGAAGTGCAAAAAAGATAGAGGACAAAATTGTTGTTTTTTTATATCGCAGTATCAGTACAAAGAGCTTTTTTTCTGCCCTGTGTCAAAAATCTTAACCAAAAAAGAAAAAAAACTAATGCCCCAGGGTCTCTTGCATCTTTCCAAACCTGCATTCACTCACTTATGATGTAAACAGACAGAATATAGTGCCTAAAAGAGGAGTGCCCCTTGGGGTATCATTCAACAACTCCCTATAAATATTTAGAGGACAGCAGGAAGAGAAGCAGAGAACGCTCCTGGTTGGCTGAGCAGACTTCAGGTAACTGGATAGTTGCACTTGAGGCTGCAGTCTGCTATATAATATACCCGAAAAGTGGAGCACACAGCGCTCACCCAGCTTCCCAGAGATCACCGATGACTAAATATAAAAAGGCAAAAAAAGAGCACCAGTACCTGTATAAGTGACAGCACTTTGTCTTGTACGATAGTTGGAGGATTAGCTTTGGGAGAGATGATTTTGACCAGAACCCCATCGATGAAATCTCTGTTGGCCACCTGGACATGAAACCTGTGCCCACAGTTCTTCACACATGTTTCCAGTACCTGCAGAGAGGGCAAGGATTAAACGGAGAAAGAAGCTTGACAAATGAAGGGGGGGGATGCAGAGGAGGAAAGTTTTTCCTTCTTTGCTCTCTGGCGTTCACAAAATGTCTCAGTCAGGACGCTTTCCTCACACAGAGAAGCTTTTAACTTGCAGAGCACTCAGAGATGTGGGTGGAGAAAAACTGAGAACACCGCTCAAAAGGCACGGCCGCTGTAAACAAAATGAAAGATGAGCAATGTCAGATGGATAAAAAAAAAAAACAGCCCCCATGATAGCTGGGACAAGAAACACAGCGGAAATAAAAATGACCAAGAACACAAGTTCAGGAGAGGTCAAGTTTAATGCAGGCTGCAACCTTTTAATGTGGCGTACACGCTCTGAACAGCCACAGCAGCAGGGACGTGGCCTCCTGAGAATTAAGCCATCACAAAACGTTCATAGGTTCAAAGCCACTTTCGTGCCTACTGGTACGTCTTCTTACCGTCAGCGCCAGCATCACTTCTCTGTAGTTCCTGTTGCCACTGAGTCTCTTCTTCAGCGCCCGCATGGCATCTTTCGGCCTGGAGGGGAGAAGACACAGCTGCATGAAGGAGCGCGGCCGACAGCAGGCGCAACATCTTTTGACTTCGCTGGAATAAACGGTTTCCTGGGCCGCGACAGACAGGTCGGCCAGTCGGTCTGTCAGCGTAGCTGTTTGACTAAGACGGAGAAGTATCGTCCCGCCATCTGTTCCTGTCTGTTCTTTCCTGCGTGACTTATGCGTTTCTCCCGAGGCGAGATCAAAGCCGCCCATGCGTGAGGAGCTCGGGTTGGCTCTCTGCCTCAAAGTGCCCGTCTCTTCACTGCAGCAGAGACATACTGGGCTTTTTCAACATTTGCTAAGTTCACACTTCTACTTTCTATCTATAAAAGTAGAGACACAGCGTAAAGTCTGATATATATATATAAGTAAAATACATGAAAGTGTGTGCTCAGTGAATGTAACATACCTGGTATGTTTCTTAATTAGAGGTGCCTTTTGTGTTTTGTTTTGTTTTTTACTTTGGGTGGTGCATCTATTTAGTCACAGCTTGTTAACGTGCTTATCACGCATTGCAACGCTTGAAAAATCATTTGAAAGCACACAGCAGAATCTCAAGTCCAACTCTGGAGCCGACATCGTCTAACTTCATCTTGGAAGACAACAAGTTCTGTGTTCTGGGAAGCTGAACTCCCTCTCTCTTTCTGTGCAGTTCTGCGTGTGTGTGTGTGTGTGTGCGCATGTCGTCGACTGCGACAGACAAGGCCCCATGTCGCATGCAAACACAATGAGTGTGTGTAGGCATAAAGAATGTGAAAAGCAAGGGGAAAAGGAAAGTGCTGAGGGGGAAAATGAAAAACACACAGATTCCAAAATAAGCTTGATTTAAATATTCTCCCCCAAAATACTCTTTTCCCCCCCTGCATTTCCTGATTTCTGCCGGGACTCCACAGCAACCACATTTCATGAAAAATATGCACCTGTCTGATATGCCCTACTGCAGTGTTGCAGGAGGAAGTCAAGAAAGTGCTGAATAAATGGACCTATATGCTTTATTATACTTGAAACATTCAGTGTGAAACATGATCTAGAGTTGTTGCAGTGTGATAAAAGTAGAATTTCAAACATTTATAACTATATCTATCAAAATGTTTGAGTCAGAAAAAGTTTTTTATTGAAATAACGTTCTGATGTTAAAAAAGGTAATTTTGATTTTTTTTTTTTTTTTCGACCTCACATTTGTAGATTCTGCCACACAAACCAGCGTGGGCCGGGCATCTTTCAGCGTAGGAATAAGAATTTCATTCATGCGGTCATTCATTTAATCTGTCAGTGACACGTAAGGAAAACAAAAGCCTCTCTATCATCTCGTGTCTGCTGGTGAAGTCACAGTACTCAGTGTATTAATTGCCCGAGTCGCCCGGCCACCAAGTGTGTGATAAAAAATGGAAGCTCCGTAATAAACCCACGTGGGACCGCAATCGTTAATTCTCCGGAGGCGCGGGAGCTCACCCCTCGTCTGTCTCGTTTATGATATCGCAGATCTCCATGTTGAGGGTCCAGTCCTCGTTCTGCAGGCCTCCATCTGTGGCCCTCTCTGGGGGAAGAAACAAACCAGCCATAAAGTTGGTGAAAGTGGACGGCGCTCGTGGAGAGAAACACATCAGCGCCTGCGGCCGGTTCGGGCTCAGTTCTGCAGGGGAAGCAACGTATCTGAGCGATTCGCGAGTCCCGGTCACTGACATTTCAAACCGGCACCGTGGCCGACTCTGACCGGGACCTTTCTGTTTCGATCCCCGAGCCACCGTTTGCAACCCGCCAGCTGTCTGCGACGCTGCAGCGTCTTCGTGCGGATCACGTGGTGCCCCGTCGCTGACGTTGACACGCGCTAATTAAAACCAATCCATACCGGTGAGAGTGAAAGCGGGTTTGCGAGCAGGCACACACACACTTTTTTTTTTATTCAGCCAAAACATTTTATGTCACTATATCGCTCGGATCAGCGGTCTCGGATTGGCCGAGGATCAGGAGGCAGATCCGACAGATTCTTTATTCCATTTAGCGTTATCTCCGGTGTCTCACAAGAATACCCTCGTGCGCTGTGAGCCCTCGTTCACCACGCGATGCTCCGATGCCTCCGACTCCAGGAAATTAACTGACAGAACCGAACAGTCGGCCGTAAAGCGGACGGAAAGCCAAACATCTCGGGAGGAAGCGAAGCTGACTGCCGGCGTGATGCATCTCTGCGTGCTCGGGCATAACTGATACAGCCGCCAAAAAAACAGACGCCGCAGAGACCTTGCTCTCCCCCGTCACACTCCACCCCACTATTTAATAGCATTTGTCGCTTTGTCTTCCTCTCCTCTCCCCTGAACACATCCATCATGTCAGTGGGATCGCAATCATTTTGGGTGAGATTCGCAGTAAAACAAAAGAAGTTTAGTTTTTGTTTTTCTTTACCGAACCTAGCTGTTACCACGTTTCCTGTAGCTGGCACTTAATAGATTTTCATTAGACGATTCCTGAGCTAGAACGGAGGGGAGCTCGTCTTTCTGAGGCCCAGAGGACCAGAGCAGGCCGTCACCCTCGGGCCAAGAGCCTCTCGCTGCGCCGCCTTCCTTTCGGGAAGCCTCTAAGTTGGACAAGCCTGATAGCCATGACTTATTCATGTCCCACCTCCCTCTCTCTCATCAACTTGCCACAGACTGGGCAACCGACGAGAGGCAGGCGTCTACTTTTGGGGCAAACTCCCGTTTATGCACAGACATCTGCAGAAAGTGCAGAAGTGAATTTCAGCATGAGCGGCATTTTTTTTTAAACACTGTGCCACGACATGGTGTTGCACTGCAGAGCATAGAAGAGTGTGAGTTTGGAAGAATTAACTGGCCACTTCCGCTGGGATATCCCAGGTAATCTGCTCAAGTGGATTGTCAGGTCGAGGAAGGGCAGAGCACGGGCGGTGGAGGTGGACAAACAAAAAAAATTCTGACCTCTCCGCACAAAACGACCCTGAACAAATAGAGCCTCGCTAATGAAGTTAAATGCCCACTGAGTGCATCCATTCATGGCGCTGTGTCAATCCCCCCGGTCCTGGGAATCGACGCCACACCACTGCAGCCAGTCGATCACATGGCTTTACCGGTGGCAGGCCGTGCCACGCGCCGTCAACAAAGCTGCAAATCTCTGTCCCTCACTGGCCCCACATCTACACGCTTTGTCCTGATTAGACTCTTCCTTTCTCTTTACATTTTCCACTTGTTCTTATCGCTTGTCTTTGGGGGTATTTTTGCTCCTCTGTGGATCTAAGGAGTGACAGAGGTTTGACCCCAGTCGCAAATTCTGGTTGAGGGCTCTTTGGCATAGAATAAAACCAGTGTACAGATGGACTTTACCAGTGGAAAGAATTCTTAAATTTCGAATTTAAATTTTTGTATGATATTGTGCAAAGGACCATAATGAGTGGATACTAGAGTTGTGTCAAAAATACAGGGCTCATGCAAAGCTCTACAGCCTCACCATTTCACTTATCACTGGTGCAACAGAATTTCTTTCATTTCAATAAGTATGAAAATTAAAGTTTCATGAACATGAAATATGACTGGACTTCTGCATTGTCAGTAGCACTTACTGACAGACTATATTACATTAGCATTCTGTAATAATAGCCTTACTTTTTGGTGGTCATTCTGAAACTGACCATGAAGATGGGTTGAAAATATTCGAGAAGCAAAGCTTGAAAATACCGTGACGTAATAAGACAGCCAAAAGATATGCAGACATGGCAGACACCTGCGTGGGCATCATTCAGCACCTCTGACCCTTCTCAGCCACTTAGGAAATGAGTAATGCTTAGTGCATCCCTCATCAGCTGCTCTTCAGGTAAGTTGATGCTTCGCCCTGCTGCTGTGGTACCACTGCAGTGGCCAAACAGACAGCCGGCGGCACGGCTCTGCACAGTACAGCAACTCAACCGGAGAGATCAGGCTGGAGATATACCCATCCCTGTCAAACGTGGAAATCCAAGATGTGCTGCATGCAGCCCATGGCATGACCTAGAAGAACCTCACAGCTGCTCACAGCCGTGGGCCGTCTTGGACGACGTGGCACGCAGCGAGTGTTTCGACACAGCACAGCTTGGTTATCTACTTTCTATCTCTGGATAATGAAAATGAAGTTTGGCATGAACATGAAATCATCAGAGAGAAAAAAAAATTATCGACTAATGCTTCTGTGACAGCTCTTGCGTTTACTATAACGTACACATAAATCTACCATGTGGGAAATTGGTCCACATCTGTTTTGCAGGGTTGCAAGTCAAAACAGGAAGCACTGGATAACAGATCGAGGGACGTTTACCGCACTCCATATACACCGGAACTAGAAATCAAACTGTTGACAAATAACGGTGAGAGCTACTTGAGTCAAGTCACTGCAGGAAATGACCTAACACAACCGAAGCACTGATGCTGTAAAATCACTGACGTCGGTACGGTGACGTTCACAAATATGACTTATACATTAAATTCCACTGGCTTTAATAAACCCGAAAGTTAAACAAGCCAAAAGAAAAGAGTACCAGACTATAGTTTTACACTATTAAACGAGGGACGGACATCTTTTTTTTAAGATAGAAGCAGACACATCAAAGGGATGTGGTAAACTATTGTACTTACTACGCCTCTGTAGCATGAACAAGCACCGCGGTGCAGAGCCCTGTTATTTAAAACTGACATCTACCAGACAGCCCAAACAGTGTGGTCAACTATAGTTCAGGAACTTGGTAAAGGCTCTGTAAGCCACTTTAAGCCGCGTCACTGCACAGCTCACCCCGCTCCCTGTCACTTCATTTTCTTTAAAAAAAAACTGCACTGCACTATCTACAAATATGCAGTGATTTAGCGTAATGACTTGTGATTATAGCGGAATAGTTAGCAGGCTAACATTAGCCCAGAGCTCAACCCAAGTAGATGACGTTTGCTGCGATGATGCTGGCTAGCTCGCTGTTTCCACTGGCGAAACCTGAAATAAATCTCAGAGGGAAACACCAAATGTTTGCTCACACTCACATTCTATATGGTGGAGGAAGTATCACACCTCTAATGAGTGATTTCAAGGCTAACGTACCTATACACTGGCCCACGGGAGTGCTGAACGGATTGCCAAGTAAGAACTCCATTTTGACAACAAACAATCTGCTCGGGAATGACAGAGGCTGCGGCCCTGGGGCGGTACTACTATGTCCCGCCTACTAAAGACTTCTATTGGTCAAAACACCCAAAGGGTTCAGTATGTATGGCTAGAGTTAAGGTCGGTCAAATTTAAGCAAATGAAGCTATGTTCAACAAACACTTCTATACATACAAACGTATTTGAACCATATCAAAAATATAATTGCACATAAATGCACGAAAATACACAAACACCAACAATAAGTGGCTGATGTCATTACATACAATAATAAGCCAATCAAGTTTATTTGGAAGTAAAACGTTCAGTTTGATAGAATGACTTGAATGTACTTGAACGCAGCTCAAAGGCAGTCGGTTGCTACGTAACGGTGTGTAAACGATATAGACTTTATCAAGGTTTAACAAACTTTGCATCAGAAAAACAACAGCAGTCAATTGCCAATTGTTATATTTCTTTTTCTTTCTTTCTTTTTCTTTCAGTGAACAAACCAATGTAATCTACCCTTTTCTTCCTTTCTTCTTTGAGAAGAGGGTAAAGAGAAGCGTGCCTCCAACCCCACAGCAGCATGATGACCGGACATTATGGTAAATATGAGCCCATTTTGATAGATGAGGAGATTCTGCAGAAGGCAGTTGTCGAGCAAATTCCACATGATCAGACCGGAAGTATTGCCAAGGCAGAGGGAATACATTTTTGTGATGTCCTTCATCTTCGTCTGGAATACAGAAGTGAGCAAAATCATAAAATTACTCATCAGTGCATCTGTGTAAATTGAGTTTAGGTATGTGAGACGTTATTTGTTCACAGACATCCTGAAGATTGACCACTTATGGGACTTCACATCCTTGGCAAGGCTTGATTTGAACAACAACATGATAGAGAGGATCGAGGGCCTGGACCATCTGATTAATATGACATGGCTTAGTAAGATGAGGCTTTTGTATTTACATTGTTTCTGTAATATAAAAAAGTCTTACAATGTCAATCAATCTGAATGTGTTTTTTAGATCTTTCATTCAACCAAATAGAGAAAATTGAGGGTCTGGAGTCTCTGCGGAAACTTGAACTGCTGAATTTGTCCAACAACAGAATCGCTGTCATCGAAAACATGGATGCACTTGAGAAACTCACTCATTTCTGCATTGCAGACAACCTCCTTGGACAGCTGGACAATGTAAAATGAATTTCTTTCATGAATCTCTCATATATTAAATTTATATACATTTGTATTGCAAGCACTCCAAAACATTTGTATGCTGTTCTATACTATAAGAGTAAAGAAGGTTTACATAATGAAAATGTGATGCACTGTAAAGGTGCTCTATCTTAGGAAATTTAAGAACCTGTTCACCCTCAAGCTATGTGGAAATCCTGTCTCCATGGAGGACAATTACAGATTGTTTATCGCTGCCTACTTTCCAAACTTGAAGTGCCTTGACTACAGATTACTTGATGAGAAAACAGTAAGTATGAAGACTGATGTGTATTGACACAACCTCAATTTGTAATCTACTGCAATCATATAAGTTTTGTAATCTTCTTCCTATAAGTGATTTGTACATCCTTATATAGATTGAATAGATAATGAGATAGAAATTAAATAAATAATTTTATTTAAAACCCTACTATGCCTAAGGCTGTTTAGAGATTGTCCTCAAGCATATGTCTACTTGCCATGTTGATACTGTATAACTTAATCACATGTGTCTGTGTGCAGAAAAACAAAGCATCTATCAAATACCACGATGTCTTTGAGGAAATGAGAGGTGAAGAGCTGCAGAAACAGAAAGCTGATGACGCTGAGCAAAGACAGAAAGCTGAACTCCAATTACACACGGTAATATCCTCAAGTTCTCGTTTGGTGATTCAATCATTGTCCATTGGGGCTCAAACTTGAATTGCATGTAGACTGTGTCAGTTCAGTTCTTCTTTCCTATACAGGATGCTTTTGTGGAGTTCCTCAATGGGTCTTATCTGTTTAAGAGCTTGTTCAAAGATGATCCAGAGGCTGAGACACTGCACTGTGTGACAGGAGTGGCTGATCTGCTTCAAACATATCCTTTGTTTCTCTGCTTTCTAATCCATGCAAATGTATTAATGACATGACAATGACAGTCTGACAAATAAATCTGTCCTTGAATTCCTTGACCCTATGCTTACATTTGAGCACCAAATGGTGGAATGTTGTATGCAGTTATTTGAAATAGGCTTGGCTGAGCATAAACGGAGAGAAGCAGAGGTGAACTCCTTCTTCAGTGGTCAGACTAAGGCTGTTGCAGACTACCAGCAGAAAGCATCACTGACATTGGCAAATTTTGAGCAGCAACACAAAGAGGTAAACTGGGAAGAACATAATGCTCTTAAAAAAAGATCTGCCCTGGTTTATGCACAGCAAATTTAAATACTGTAGATAACTCATGAAATCCTCTATTTATGAAAAACACATTTCTAGAGAATAGTGGAGTTGCAGCAGCTATCAGATCCAGACATACTGAAGGTCAAGATCAGCCACTGCAACGATGAAATCAACCAGCTCTGTAAAAGCCTCATGTCACTGGAGTTTCAGCTGGTCAGCCAGCTGGTGGTAGGTGTGAGTGTGTCTGTGTTTGTGCATGTGTGTAAATATTTTTATACTTTGAAAAAAATGAATGTCAAAGGGCCAATTCGTTTGTCACTGTGTAAATGTACAGACATGCAGTCATACGGTTACATGTAAAGAACATGTCTTTTTTTCATTCTAGGAAGTTACCAAAAAGTTGGACAAAAACATCTCAGACATGGTTGGCAACTTCACTGAAACTGTTCAAGGGATATATCCTTTTTCATTTAAAAGTTTTGAATCATTTCCAGTCACACTGATTAATTACTGTTCTACTGTCGATATTAACATAGTAAATATATTCTTGAGAAAAGGATCCAGATACATCTTAATACAATTTGAACTGGATTTAATTTAATTAAGTCTGAGTTCGAAGGCAGTTGCCATCTTTGAATTGTTATTAATGTAGTGCTGTGAAAATCACTTCTTTGACACAACTGCACATTTTCCCAATGTCGCGATCTGGAGGATAGTTATCATCAGAACATGCGAGAGATTGTTGTTGCAACTCTGAAGGAAGTTGCCAAGGACAACCAGGAAGAGGACATGCCACATGAAGTTAGAATGGTAAGTGTCTCTTTTGGATCAAAGTGGCATGTTAAGGCATTTAAAGGATAGGATCTCATTAATATGGACTATTATAACCTACCTGTGTTTTCTCTGTGCAGCTGTTCACAGACAAAGACACAGTGATGGATGCACTGGCCACCGGCCACGATAACCACCTGCTGAAGATCAATGACCGAGAGACTCAGTTGGTTACACGCGTTAATGCCTGGAAAGTGACCCTCATTAAAGGGGTAGGGAGCTGGAATTACCTCATAGCAAGCAGCCTGATATATATTGTATGGATAACCAATAACTCTTCAATACCTCACATTCTTGTTATTGTTTGCGTTTTGCTTTTATTTGTTATTACAGATTCAAGACAAAGAGATTAAGCAGAACCACATTCGCATCTCAGACATCCACAGATATGGGGACCATTTGCGAGAGCAGCTGGAGGAGTTGCAGTAGCATGATCTTTAAGACAACCAAGTCCACAAACATTTGTTTAATTCATTAATATCTTCACAACCATCCTGAACTGAACTACAACACATTTCTCTGTATCCAAGTAAAAATATTCATGTTTATTTTCTGTATTTCATTCAATGACAAATAATAAATTCAAGAAATAATTTCACTATTCATCCAATTGTTTTCTGTCTGTTTGGGGGTAAAAAAAAAACTGGTCAAAACGTTGTAATTTAATCAAATTATTCTTTATTATTATTATTATTATTATTATAATAATAATAATAATAATAATAATAATAATAATAATAATAATAATAATAATAATAATAATAATTCTGGGCCTTCTAGACTCTGCATTTCAAAATCAGACCCTACTTGTTTAACCACAATATCAGACACGTTTTCATTTAATCACGGTTGTAGTCTTGTGGACAGCTGAATACATCTCCCAGAATTCGTTCTCGTACGTTATCCAATAAAATTCCTCCTCAAGCCGAGCATCTGTTTCCAGCCAATGAGATTGAAGGAAGATGGATTCTCAAAAGAGACGTCGCCGTACACGTCTCAGGAGCCAGTCCACTGACAGCTCAGACAACTGACCAAAGTTTTGGACCTCGGGGGGGTTTCTGCAGGTGGCAGATCCCCCGCTGTCAGTGCCCCCTTCACTCTACAGCTGTGGTGTGTGCTCATCCGCAAAGTTCATGACGGTTGCTGACGGTGACGCCTTAGCGCTCATCATGCCTGTCCGAGCAGAGTGCCGCAGTGCTACCGGCTCGGCCTGCTCATCCTCGGCGTCTCTTGTTCCCCCTGCCCCGTTCAACACCTCCCAGCCGGGTGTGACGACCTCGCTGTTGTACAGCGGCTCACAGTTTCGGGGTTACCAGAAGAGCAAAGGCAACTCGTACGACGTTGAGGTTGTGTTGCAGGTAAATTTGTCACTGGCGTTCACCAATTCTGACTGAACTTAACATTTTTTCATTGTATGTAAAGTCATCATATTTGTAGCTGTAGTGGCTAACTTGGCAGATGTTAGCTCCTTTAGCTTATTTTTGCTGTCAAACTAACACGCTGTCCCAATTTCGAGCTTTAGCGTTTACTTTGGCATTTAATTTGAAACCTGGACCAAATGTCAGTAATGAACGTTTTCGTCACCTCTTTCTGTAGAACACGTACTGCCCAAACACGTTAGCATTTAGTGCAGCTAGCTACCTAAAAAAGTGAAATTAATCTATGTCTGCAGCCCTTACTAACAGAAAATATGATGCCTACCTGCTTGCCCACTTCTAATGTGTGTCTCTGTTCACACTACTCCTACTGCCACTGTATACATCATACGAAAAAAAGGAGAACACATTTTGTACAACTGATTTCAAGGCTAACTCTGTGTTCTCTAAATCTGTTTGTCCTGGGCAGCATGTGACTGTGGAGGACTCATATTTGTGCGGATACCTGAAGATCAAAGGCCTGACTGAGGTAAGATGTGAAACAAGGTCAGATGCAGTAAGATCGACCATTATTCTGTCAAAGCCTAAGTACAAACTTGTTTATGCACTTAATCCTGTGTAAGCAAGTGAAAACTGGTTTCTACTTGATTGATTCGGGCAGAATTGTGATAAAGCAAACGAAGGTGCAGACTCCAGTCACTCGTTTAAGTGTGTCAACTGTATACCCGTTACATTATGTAACCTATGGAAGGGAAAAGGTCAGCAGGATCATGGAGTAAAATTTGGCTGTGGCAGAGTGGAGTGAAAGATGAGGATCTAGGTTGTGACTCTAAAGAAGTAGTAAGTCATGTTTGACAGATGTTTTCTCACATTTCTGTTATTTTAATCATGTGTCCGGGTGCATCTGTTTATTGCTGTAGACCTATAAACAGGGTAATAAATCAACAAGCATGTATTAAGGACATCAAATCATAAGGCTTGCTTTGGTCAAAGTTCATCTTCCTTTCTCACTTTATAACCTCTGTGTGACAGGAGTACCCCACGCTCACAACATTCTTTGCTGGTGAAATTATCAGTCGAAAGAGGCCATTTTTAACTAGGAAGTGGGACGCAGATGAGGATGTGGACAGAAAGCACTGGGTACGTTCTGTTGATCCTAATTCTGTTATTTTGCTTTGTTGTTAGTATGACTGTCAATAGTTTTTAATCAATGATCAGTGAATTAAGAATTTGATCCATGTAGTACATATTAAAAGACGTTTGCAGATGTATTCAGCAGCTGTTCTTGCATGAAATCATCGTTAAGTTCACCCAAACTGCAGCCTGCAGCTCATCATCAAACCACTTCACTGTCACTTGGTAAACTGTGCAAAATTAAGTTTAGTCTTTGTAATTTTATATGGTTAACTATTGATCAACAATCTTGAGCAAGCAGCGCTTATCACTATAAAGTGAGAGAAGGCCCTGGAAACTGTTAAGAGTTTTTATCCTGGAACAACAGACATCTGTTTATCTCATAAGCATGTAAATGAGTTCTCTATTTAATGTACCCTTAACCAGGGCAAGTTTCAGCCTTTCTACAAATATGCCAAAAACTTCAACTCAGATGACTTTGACTATGAAGCGCTGGACAACAGTGATTACGTCTTCATGAGGTGGAAGGTTAGTATGCGATCTTAATGTCATCTCATCGCTCTCTCTGGTGTGAGCTGTAAACTCCAACCTCCACTCTCTCTCCTGCACCCTCAGGAGCAGTTCCTAGTTCCCGACCACACTATCAAAGACATCAGCGGTGCCTCCTTTGCAGGCTTCTACTACATCTGTTTCCAGAAGTCCACTGCCACTATTGAGGGTTACTATTACCATAGGAGCTCTGAATGGTAACTACGTCTCTTTCTTGTAGCTCAGCAGCATAACAAGCCTAGTTCAGTGAGCACATTCAATTTTCTGTATGCTTATATTACTCTTTTTTACCTAAACCTGCAGGTACCAGTCTCTAATCCTAAACCATGTTCGAGAACACAGTATGCCCATTTATGAATTTCGTTGACACAAAAACCACGGGAAGACTGTGTGAAGAAAGAGACGGTTCATACTGCCCTGTGCTTAAATGGGACAAGAACGACTGAGAGCCCTTTTAATGCCAAGAACGGGGATGACCTGTTTTTCCTCGCTGTGAGGGGGAACGAACGCGTGGTAGGACGCTCTTGTGGTGGACTGAAGGAAAGACAGCGCAGTGAGAAAGAAGTCCTGAAAGGAAGAAAGATGGATAGCTGTCACAGTTGCTGTTCAGAACTTATTTGCCTCAGATTTGATTTTTAATCTGTCCTCTTGTTTCAATTTCGTGCAAGTGATTTCTTTGCACTCAGTTTTTTTTCTGCAAGGTCTGAGACAAAATTACAATCTGTTAATCAGGGATGGTATGAACTGGAAATGGTCATTAATAACCCATCATTTCCAAGCTGCTGTTTTTTTTAATTCTCTAAACAATGTTGTCTCAACAGAAAGTCGATAGATGGCTTCACATCACATTTTCTCTATGCAAGCCAAAGCTCACTAATAGGAAGAATTTTTCTCACCCCACTTAATTTATTTAATTATCAGATTATTTCTCTTATAAGATTTATTTATTCATTTTTAAATCAAGAGGGAAAATGCACATGACAAATAGGAATGATGGGGAAAAAATAAGGCGGCTTCCTTAATTGCAGTGAGCTTTGGTCAGTTTCTGGCTACTCATGGTCATACCCATCTCTCCCACGTTATTTCCATGTGTGGAGGCAGTTAAAATGTGGCTGCGTTTGTTTATTTTACTGCCATATTTATCTCTTTTGAAAAGGTCACATAAGTAGGACATGACACACATAGCTTCATGATACAATGTGTTGCTGTTCTGCCCTTATTGGGGTATATTATGTTAAGAAGCACCCCGTGTGGCTTGAGGAGCGTAACATTGGAAAAGGTGATGGACAAAGGATAACACCTCCACCCTTTGATGCTTTAGGGAAAACCTGCTGCCTTACAATTTTAAGTGTTTGTAAGTTTACCTTTTTTCAAGATAAGAAATGATAAGGTCAGTAATATTTTATTTGAAAACAATCATGAAAGTGTTTTACTTTGTGAGAAATTGTTCAAAAAAAGGGTTCTATTAATTTAAGTTTTGTGAAATTGGTTGATTTAACAGTTATCTGCTGAAGAGTGCATGAACTGTCTCCTTGTTGCTTGTAGACTTGCAGCCTGCAGCATGACATGTGGACTCGATGGGTGGTTGTGGGAATACTGTTGGTTCTGTTATTTTTTTTTTTTATAGTGGATCGAAGATCTAACAATCCAAATGTCACATTTGCTTCCTTTTTAATAATCATATAATAGAGAAATCAACAAAATGTGCAATGTAAGAAACAAGTGTTTGTTTGGGAGTGTGTCATTAAAAGTGTTGACTGAGTGCGATCCAAACAGGTCAGTTTAAAGAAGAGGATGTATGATAAACATGCTATGAATGCATTGTGTGAGGAGAAATAAAGAGAACTATTTGTATATTTTTGCTGTTATTTTTTTTCTTTCCAATAAATCTAGTTTTGGGGAAGTTTAATCATCCATGTAGGAGATTTTTAAGACCAGAGATTATGGCAGCCAGCACTAGATGTCAGCAGTGGACCATGAAAAAGTTTAATCCTTTTCTCTGTCAAACACATGTCAGGGAGTGTGAGCACAGTTCAAAAAAGGTTCAAACCTCTGAGGGTCATTCCAAGCCAACTCACCCAACTTTTGCTTCTTCCAATCTGTCATGGATTTTCTTGAAAACGTTCATTTAAAATCTTCTATTAAAATCGTGGGACCTTGCAAAATCCTGTAATTCTATGGCAAATCGTTTGAATTATTGAAGTTCTTTCAACCAAATTTTGAACACTTTTCTATAAAAGAATTCAAGGAAATTAAAATAACAGTTCTTGGGGAAATGTATAATCTTAAAAGGTGAGGTTGTCAGCTCCGATATAGCAAGTTCTGTGGCACAGAGTTTATAATGCTGGACCTATGCTATGCTAGAAATGTGTGGAATAATTATGGCAACGACTTCCTTAACTGGTTTTAATAATGCTGACTCCTGTCTGCACGGCCAATGAATTTTAGTGTCAGCTCATTTAAATCTGTGTTCTAGTAATCCATTCAATTCCGCTGTGTTTTCAAACAGACTAATTGAGTAATTGTATCAGATAGTATTAAAATACTGTATATACTAATATTTTAGCATTTGATACAGCATGGAAGCCAGCAACGATGAAACATGTTACTATGGATCCACAAGACAAATCAACATTACTTATTTATCTCAATAATTGAGAATCGCTCACTTTTGACTTCAACTATCATGGTAATGAAAACAGACCAACAAACAAAATGAGAATAAGCACAACGGTCAGAAACGCCAAAAACACCAATTCAGTAAATACTAAATCTAACAAAAAGGCATTTTCTGATATGACAGCCCAGAAATAAACTTCAGTATAAAGAGAACCTGCAACAACACGCTTCACATTCTCCAGCATCACCATTCTAACTTTTTGTGGAGGAAATTTGGAACACAGATATTTCCTTTGGCAAAGAAAAAAAAATTTGAACACGTCACCTCATTCAGAAGAACTCTTTTTAACAATGGGGCCATATGTTAACGCAACGCTGGAGTTTCCTGCACGTACGTTTTTCCACCTCTCTGTCTACGTGACACGCGCAGCCACACCTGCGCCGGCGAGGGAGGAGGGGCGGGGGATATAAACTCACCTGCAGCGCATCGGCGCTTCAGTCTCAGACCGGACCCGCCAGCCCGAGGGGCCCCTGCTGCAGAGCACTGTCGGATTTTGTCTCGTATCGAGCCCGTGCGGATCATGGAGGCCGAGCGCTACCCCATCAGTGCCCGCTTGATTGGAGTGATGCACAAGGAGAAGAGCAAAGTAAGCGCACGGGCGGAGTTGATTCTCGTACTGGTCTTGTGGGGCTTTTCTCTGCGATGTGACCGTATCCGCACTTTGCTTTTCCAGATGTACATGAACTCCGTGTTGTGGTCGGATCAGAGTGACATCGTTGTTTACAGAACTTTGAAGGAGTTCAAGAAAATGCACGTGAGTAGACCGAGCTACTTAGCTTACTGCTTGTTTTTTGTTTGTTTGGGGGTTGTGCTGGGCTTTTTTTGTAACCTTAATTCAAATTTGGTTTTTACAGAAACAACTGAAGAAAACATTCCCAGCCAGTAAATTGAAACAATCTGAAAGAGTCATCCCCAAATTCCGAGGTGAGCTCTCAATGCAGTTTATGTACGTCACAATATTCAATAACAGCCTGTTGCATTTTTTAACTTAATGTCTCCTGTTTTCTTCAGCCAACAAGGCGCAAGGGGGAGGCAAGAGGAAGGGGCATAAAACGTCTGTTGCGCGCCTTAAGTCCTTGCAGGAATACTGCAACGAGCTCCTGCGCTGCGACCCACGGGTCCTTCAGTCTGCAGACCTCATCCAGTTCTTCGCCCCAAAAGATCAGGACCTGCAGCCAGAGTTCACAAAGAACAGGTAGGCTGAACATGTATTTTTTTTCCCCTAGATAACACAAAACTGTCAGAATAAATTTGTGTGCACAAAATCCATTTTTCCGGTGAGTTTATTTGCCTCCAAACTAACCTGCGCCTCTCGTCTTAAGCGTCATGATCATGCTGTCAGACGACGAAAGCAGGGCCGACGCAGGACATGGCCACGGGGGCAACGTGACCCAGCCGTTCGTCACAGAGTCGTACAGGTGCGTGGCCCCGTACGAGACCAAAGACATCAAGAACAAACCTTTCAAAGTGGCGGTGGACGAAAAAGTGGACGTACTTATCAAAGACAAAGGAGGTGAGCAAACGCGCTTCGCTTCGGTGTCCTGTTAATGGTTGTTCATGGGTTCAAGCATACAAAACATGTTTGTCGTCGGTTCAGGGTGGTGGCTTGTGGAAAACGAAACTAAACGGATGGCCTGGTTCCCTGCCCCCTATCTGGAGAGGCTGGAAGATGATGATGATGGCAGTGAGGATTACATAGATGAGGTTTCTGAAAGAGGTACGATGTCCCGTCAGCGCTCTATCGCCGCAGTGGGTTAATGTCAGTCAACAGTGAGGTTATGTATTAAAGTCCTTTCCTTCTCTCTCAGGAACGTTGTGCACTGTAATCAGGAGCTACAAGGCCACCAAAGAGGACGAAATAAGCGTCAACATCGGTGTGGTGGTGGAGGTCCTGCAGAAGTCTGACAACGGCTGGTGGCTCATCAGGTCTTTATCAAATCCTTGACTTTGCTGATTTTTGGGGGTTGGGTCAGGCCTCTTCATTATAGGTGGACTTAACTAATATTAGAAACTTGTTCTTTGACCTGGGGGAAGAAAACTCCCTCATCTGGAGACAGCAATGAAAACATAACCTCCTTGGTGGAGGTGATAACAGTTGGTACTGAGTTACAGGGACTTCTGTGACATAGCTAGGATGGGTGAATAAGCCAGAATGAGAATAAGAAAGACACTGATGGAAATGGCAGCATAAAAGACATTGTCCATCACGTAAAGGAAAAAGGAATGCGTCTGACTCAGAAAGGATCAATGTGTATCAGTCAGGACAGACCAAGTAAAAAATGATGAATCATCTACTAAATACAATAGAGTGTCTGTGCTCATGCTGGCTTTACATTCATTTCTGAAGTTCCTGTATCCTGTAAACAACGGTAATGTGAATAAAAACAAAATCCAGAATAAACCCTGCAATCTTAACCTTTGTTATTACCCAACAGATACAATGGTAAAGTGGGCTACATTCCCATCATGTACCTGAAGCCCTACAACTACCCTCAACTCCGTATGTCTCCCAACCATCAAGAGCATGTGGGCTCGTCCCTGCTCCCGGTCCCCTCTCCAAGGCGGGCACAGTCCCCCCAGCTGCAGTTCTCACCCATCAGGCGTTCCTCACCCCTCCCACTCCAAGCAGACAGCAGGTCGAGGTCGCCCTCTCCGAAGACCCTGCCTGAACCAACTCGCGATCACCCTGCGGCCTACACACCTGCACCAGCCTACGCTACCAATGTTGCCACCCAACCTGCCGCTGCGATGCATGCCGCTCCGCCACCCACCATCATGGTGGAGATGAACGCAGAGGAGGAGCAGCGTGGCGGGAGCCTGAGAGCAGAGAGCGAGGGAAGCCTGGCGAGCAGCAGCAGCAGCGAGTTCAGCTTCGCCGACGACCTCAGTTCCTCCTCAGGGAGCTCGTCCCTCAACCTGAGCATCGGCACCAATAACGGCCAGCTGCGCCTCAGCCGCACGCCTGAGCCCACGGCGAGCAACTACCTCTCGCCAACAAGTGGCCCAGGGGGGAGAATAGTCCCCAGCGTCTCTGACCCCAACCTCTACAAGGGGCCAGTGTTGCCAAAGGTGCCGCCCAGGCCGCAGGCTAATGAGATCTTCAATCGCTGCACCACCATCACCCGCAAGAAAGCAAACCAACGTTTACCGTCACCCACACAAACTGAGATACTGAGCCACTGAAGCTTCTGTTGACACCAGTACTGGCTCTTTTTCTTCATGGATGCAGTTCTGCCATCATTGAGATGTTTTGATTGACTAAAATAAAATGTAAGGTGTTAAAACTAGAACTTTAGTAGTGCATTATATACCTGAGAGAGGACTGTGGGGTATTGGGAATTAAGTTGTGTCAATACTTCTTTAAAACCAAATTGAAAAGTGACTTCTCAAAGGTCGCCTGCCACGCAAATTCATAATTGACCTCTTCGTTATCTGGTTTTGAATGATTCATTTTTCCATACTGGAAACCTTGTGTTGTGCCTTATGTGCATTGTCGCCGTGTTATCTGGTCAGAGGTGTGTAGTTGACTGAAAGTACACACCCTGTTTAATAACTGGGAAATCTTCACATCGTTGAGGAACTTGGAACAAATAAAGCATTTCTGTCGTTTTCTGTGCAGCGTCTCATCAGCTCTCTTCAAAGCTTTAGTCGCTGAGCACGTATGACTTAAATTGTTTTCTTAGGTGACCCAAAAACGTAACTTTGTAACACAATATACAACTCATTCTAACTCACGTTAAATCACAAAGATGCATTTTTATTATATAAAAATTTGTGTTTGTAAGATAGGGGAAAAAATGCATAGTCGAGCCGGTAAAACAGGATTTTGCAACATCTTCAAACAAGACAATGGATGCTGGTATTTTTCTGAGGGGATATAGATCTTGGCTGTTGATGTAGCTTTTTTTTTTTTTTTTTTTTTAAACCTCCTCCTTTCCATTGCTACTTCCTCGTCTATTCCTCCCATCAGTCTATTTCATCTGCAGAAATCAGGTTAGAGAGGCCTTTCACGTGTGGTATCATAACCTGTCTCTTCCTGCACTGCCACACAGTCAGCCATCGCTCCAGCTAATGGTCCGAGATAAGAGCACTTCCTGTTTTGTTTTTTTTTTTCTTCAGGAGTGAGTCTTCTGATCTCTGTCAGCTGGCCAAAGCCTGGCACTGAGGAGCGTTAGGAACTGGAAGACGTTTCGCCGTTTTAGCTTGATCGTTCTCATCTTCTTCCACGTCATCTTCCTCCGAACTCTCCTCACTTTCAGAGCGGTGGTGGCCATTTGTTCCCGCGCTCTCTCCGCTTTCCACTCTCCCGGCGTTTGCGGAGGCTTTCTTGGTGACGCTGACCTCGTCGTCACCCTCCTCCTCTTCCTCTTCAACAGGGCAACCTGGATCTTCATCTTCTCCGCTATCGCCGTCATCTCCGGCATCTTGCCTCTCTCAGCGCTGCCCTTTCCTTTCTCCTGGTCCATCATTAAGAAAGGTTGGGTCTGTGTAAGAGGAGTGGTGTCCATTTCTTCATCCTGGCCCATGCTAGACAGATATAACAACATGGATTAAATTCATAAATTGTAAATGCGCTTTGAAACAGTATCTATCATGTAACTAGATGCATACGACACGTTTAGGCTCCAGATATGAAATAATTAGAAGACGTCATATACATTGATCGCGTTCTGTAAACAGTCAAAGCTTCATTCTGGAAGGGAAAAATGTGACAGCGCATGTGGTTCAAGGCTGAGAATGTGTTTCCCTTTGGCAAACACAGCCACTATTTCATCTTCCTGGATTCCGATCAGTAACAGAGACAGAGCATCAGTATTTGCGCTGTGGAATGATCATACTTCACGCCTCGGCTGACCCACATGAAAACTGAAGCATCGCCAGACAATATCTAGTTTGTTAGACTAAATGAGGGAATCCATGAGGCTCTCTCTCACCCGGACGGTGCTCCGGCCACTCTCATCTTCTGCCACATGTAGTTGAGGAACATGGACGCCTGTAGCAAACGTCCAATCCTTTGCATGTGTCTCTCTGTGGGAGAGAGGGGAAGGAATCGGTCATTTCAGCCAAAACGAGACTTGGGGTTGGTAAATTGTGTGAAGGGTAAGATGATACCTAGGTTTATGTCTTCATAATAATGTTTTAATAATTTTTCCCCATCCGCTATGACTATGTAAATATCATTTTTATCGTTATACCGCTGACCTGTGTATGGAATGAGCCCCTCCAGGTGCGTTCGGGCGCCCTGGAACTGCAGCAGCTCCTCAGGCGGCAGGTGTGTGAGGAACACCTGGAGGACCGCCTGGGCGTCCAGACAGTTTCTGGCGTTGGTGTTCCACACTACGCAGAAGCGCAGGAGCGCCTCTGGGTGAAGCCATCACAGGGTTGAGAGTGGGGGACCAGCCAGCGATGGAGAAGGAAGATGAAAAGAAAAATTGTTATTGGGGAGGGGGGTTCCCCACTGACAGGCAGCCAAAATTTCATTGTTTATCTTTCCAACCTCAACTATATTTACATGCAAAGAAGCCAGAGCCTCTGACCGATTGTTAAAATGTGTTTCAAACTTTCTTTGACTTTCACTATGAACATCTTCACCTTCTATTTCTCGTTGTTTCCGTCTTTGTTAAAAAGGGATTAAGAGCTTTATCTGACCCATTACCTTTCTGATCAAGCCGAAGTTTCAGCAGCGTATTCTCCAACAGCTCCCGGCTGTCCTCCCCCTTCCGGATTGCTGAGAACAACAGGGAACACATTGTGAATCATGCCCATGGAGAATAAACAAAGAGCTGCTGAATGAGACAGAAGTATGTGGCTATTTTTTTGCTCTTTTGTTAAGACGTCTCACCTGGTGCCTCTGAAACGCCTTGGTTTTAATGTAAATGCCTCTCGATAAACTGGACTCTATCTGTATATTAACAGAACTACATTGGTGCACAACCTCTGTAGCACAGGTGAGGAAAAGGTCAACAGGGCTGAATAATTTATGAAGACTGCTGGAATCTGTGCAGCTTGTTCGATGTCACACTGAGTTAGGATGTCAACAGTTAGGAGTACAGTACAGTACATGACCAGATACTCGTACGTCACACCTCGGCGCGCCATTGTCTTTTCAAGAGTAAGCATTACTAGGCGTGAGCGATACCACTCCGCACAATAACGCCGAACCCAGAATGCATCTGCCTTTTTGTCAAACACATGTGCGCTGACAGGTGCATGCAAAAGGAGACGTTCAGCAGAAAGATATAAGGTCATCGTGACCTTCGTCGCAACAGTACGACATTAAACGCAGCCTGTGATTTGTCCCAGAAACCTAACCTGCACTTGTGCTTCCCAAGGAAGTGAGGCACATGACAGCTATTCAGTTTGAGTGTGACAAAAGATCACTGCACTTATTTGTTTTGCAAAATGACTTTAAAATTTTCCTTTGTGCCATGGACAAAAGGGAGTCTCAAGCAGAGTCAGTGGAGCATGATGGTGTGGAGTTCTCGTGGGTGTTTAGTTTTTATGTTCACAGGCGAATCTTTTAAGAGAGCAGTGCACTGTGTACGTATCATCGCTGGGCTGCCTTAACTCGGCGAGCCACGACATGTTGTCAAGGCGACTAAAGGCAGAGATGAGCAGAGATGGACAATATGCAGGAGGAGGGTCCTATGTGTTCAGAAGGACACAAGAGAGTAAACTGTGGAATGAAAATGCTGAACATGCACACAACCAACGAGCATCAGGTTGGAGGAAGTGGAACAGACTTGTCAGATGAAGTACCTTTGATCACAGTGAGCACGGTATGAGGCTGATCCAGTGAGATGGCGAGACCCAGGGCCTTAAGATACTTCTTCTCATGGAGCAGGTTGGACAACTCCTGCTGCCTTCAAAACACAATTAACACTTTAACACAAGATCACACACGGGCAGGCAATGTGCACCTGTGCATACATTTCTGAGAATTTGTAGAAGGAAGCTCAAATGTTTACTGAAAATGATTGCTGGTGACCAAAATCATCAATAATCAAAAGCAAAAATGTAATTTTGCACATAATGGCTTGACAGATATCCCTCAACCTAAAAGAAACAAAGTCAAATGTAAATGCATTTTCGTTTTTTCAGTTTGCTATTACACAACAGTCTCATACATCATCTTAACGCAAAACAAATACACAAGTCTTGATAGAAGTTAATCATTGAGGAAGACGATGCCATTCAGTGTAGAAAAGGTGAAAATAAATCAATAAAAAGAAGGAATCTTCAGGATCTGTTTCACTGAAACCCACTGTTGCATAACGTGCGTTTTCTGTGTGCGGTGCTCCATGATTATAATTCATGTGTTAAGCATGTTACATGTTAAGTATGCACCTGGCTGTGCACGTAAGCGCATATCACACACTCACACCACACACATACAGCTCTGATCTGTGGCCCAGTGAGGTCCACATTAGCCTTGTGTTTAATCAGCAGACAGGAGGAGGAAATGTAGACCCAGGTTTGGCCCCAGACTGAGCGACTTCTCAGGGCCCTCGGACCTCCACCAAAGAAGACAACAAGGCCGCTTGTCCGCCACTTCAGAGAAAAAAAACGGTGAACTTAACATATCTGAAATATAACGTTGCGTGAAACTCACTTGAGAATCTGATCTTCCTGTTTGGCCTGCTCCTCTGCCAGCTCCACCTCAGTCACATCCTAGAGGTGGAAAGACGACAACAATTTTTTGTGATAATTTGCTGATCCCTGCAGGGGAGATTCCTCTACCCGTTTCTTATACTGACTAGACAAGCCCTGAGTGCACTGTTAAATTACCATGGAACATTTTGTTTTTTTTGTTTCAGCAGAAGTTTGATTGCTGATCATGTACGCCCTTCTCTTTGTCTCCTCTGTTCGACAGGCGACTATCATTCAAAACCCGCTTACCGCCCACAAGGTGATGTTAGAATCCGCCGACCCGGTCACCATCTTGTCATCTTTGCGGCTGGCGTGGAGACCCCACACTTTGTCCTGGTGGGCGTCCAGCGTCTTCACACACTCATTGGTCTTTATGGTCCACAGCTTTACAAGACCGTCTGAGCCGCTGAGGATCGAAAATCACAGGGAGCGTTGATTTGCAACTGTCTGTCACTATCGCAAAGACAAGTGATGAAGACGCCAGCTGTGCCGGTTTTTATTATTATTATTATTATTATTTTTACTTCACTGTATTATAGAGGAAAGCTTTACCTGGTGAGCAGCTGAGTGCCTCGGCTCACAAAAATCACCTTCAAAACTGATGCATCGTGCCCCTCAAATGTCTAAAGAAATAAGGGGGGGGGGGAACACAATCACATCGTCATCAACCTAAACGCTGCTCATATTTCAGAAGAGTGTTATCTTGACATGAGTGAAATGAAAGATTTTATGTCATAAGATCTCCAATCGCTCTGTCAGCGTGAAATTAAGCTTTTCAGAAACTGGAAACTAATAAATCCAGTCAGTCGTCAGTTCTTGTGATGCGTAACACAGTCACACAACCCGGTGGCGAACCTTGAGGCAGCTGAAGTCTTGCAGGCTCCAGAGCTTCGTGGTGCCATCTGCAGACGACGTGGCCAACACCTGGTCCACGGGGGAGAAGCAGACGGCCCAGACGCCGCGACGGTGGCCCCGAAACACCCCCAGCAGGCCCACGGCCCCTTCTGCCGCCAGCGACCACAGCTTGGCGGTTCGGTCCTGGGAGCCCGAGGCCAGCAGCTTGTCGTTGGGCGACACCGCAACACTGTTGATGTCCTGGAGAAATGACAAGGTCACACGACACATTAAAAAACAGCCCACGTTCATGTCTGCGACTTAAATCTTCCCGAGGGTTTTCCATAGTGCCGTTTTATGGTGATTACTGTGACCGGAAATAAGGGATGGTGGGGCAGAAAAAGGCACAAGCCTGTAAACCAGATTCTCTAAATTCCTCTCGTCACACTGCCTCCATTGTCACTTCCGTGCATTTTTACTGGCATCTCACGTGTTCGGAGCTGATATTATTCGAAGAATGTTACTCAGGAACACAAAAGAAAAGTTAAGTGACCAGGCTGCTGATGGACAGACACTGTTATAGCTGACGTCTTCAGGCTGGAGTGTGTGCAGGCATAGCCAGAAATAATGACTTTTACTTCCAAAGTTTTCACTTCCCAGCGTCTTGGTTACAGTATTAGTTAGGTGACATTTCCTTATGGAGAAGTACAGAGTATCACATTTCAAAAGTCACCAGGAAACTGACTCATGTGTGTGTATGGGTGTAGTAAACAGTACACGCACAGCAGGAGAAAAGAATGAAACCAGAGACAAATAGTGAAACCGATGCTTAAATAAAAGGATAATAGCTCGGTCGGCCTGAGCGCCGGGCTGTTTGTGAAATCCAGACGTTTTCGCATTGTAGGGAAAGACTTGCTCTCCCCCTGAATCACCAGTGCAAATGTTCTGACATGTTCTGGTTGTGTACCTTATCGTGTGCCTTCTCTGTGGCGCGGGCGCTCAGCTGGTGTATTTCTGCCCCCGTCGTTGACAAGTCTGCGGGCAGATCCCAAACCTTCACGGTACAGTCCTGACTGCCGGACACTAGGAAAGATGCTTTCATTCTAGACACAAAGACAAACATAGAGGATAATGCAAAAGAATCATTGAGGGTTTTTTTTCCACTAACTCACTAAGAAAACAGAAGTGACTGCTGGAATGTTAAGTTGCTGAAGTTACCTGGAGCAGGTGACGGAGCCCACAGCATTAGTGTGGCTGGAGCCCTGGGCCACACAGCGCACCTGGCCACTGTCACTGTCCATCAGCCACACACGCACTGATCTGTCCTGAAGTAAAACACACACATCATTGGGGCGAGTTAATGTGCCTCAGGTCATACAACAGCTTCTTCTTCATACGTATGTGTTAACACTTGTGGGTTTGATCAGACAAATGTGCACGGTCACTGCTTCTTTCTGCTTCCGTCTGCAGCGCGGCCGGAGGAAGCACAGATGCGGGCTCACCTTTGCGCAGCTTGCAAAGAGAGGCCCTTTTCTGAACACATCCAGGGAGAGGACAGTGTCTGGGGAAATAAATAGGTCACAGCAGAAGGAACAGATAAGAATCACAATGAAGAAACCTCTATCCGACCTGCTCAGCAAGTCTCCTCTCGACAACACAAAGCTGAGAGAAGCTTATTGTCTCAGATTCTGGCTCTTACGTGGTTTCAGTTTTCATTTTCACTCATCCTGCCATTGAAATTTTAAACAGCTTTCTTTGCATTTCTGCTTTCTTTCACCTAATTCTTCCAATGTGTATAATATGGATAAACAAATAAAACTGAGAAAAAAAATCCTGTGCCGTTTTTGCTATACATCTCTGAGCAAACGGCAGCACCACAGAAGCTTCCTGGCCTCTTGTGAATTAAAGGGCATATGCTGCCCTCTGCTGGTGACTGACCTGTGTGTCCGTAGAGGATCTGGCAGCTGTTGGTGAGCAGCTCAAACACCTTCAGCTGACAGCTGTTGGTGGCCACCACGATGTGACTGTCGTCTTTACCCAGGAACTTCACATCCAGCACCTCGTCACTGTAACCCACGAACTGAGAGAGGGAGCCAACAGAGGGGAGAGCGTCCACTCATTCTGCATCGGTGACAATGAAACCAGGCCGAGACTATGTGTACTTGTTACCCACCTGCTGCTGTGTGGTGAGGCAAGGCAGCTGGTAGAGTGCTATGTTGTGTTCCGCAGTGACCGTGGCCAGTCTGGAGGAGGTGGGCAGGTGGAGCAGGTATGTTAGACTGCGGGGGTCATCGTCCTTCTCATCCTCCTCCCCAGAATCGGGGGCGAGGGTTGAGGAGAGGGTCTGGGTGTAGACGCAACGTGCCGTGCTGGCCTCCCACACTCTCAACACACCTACGGAGAAGGACGGTGGAGAGGAGGTTGAGTTGAAGAAAGCGCAGATACACGATTTTGATTTCCAGAAGAGTGTCAAATCCAAACCTTTGCTGCCAGCTGTGATGAAATGCAAATCTTTGCTCTTTACTCCAATTTGAGAAAAGTCTTTGTTCTCGGGCAGCAGCACGACACCCTCCACAGCCTGGAGACCGAGATCAAACACAAAACGTTGAACTAGTGGTGCTCAGAGTCACGGCTGCTGCATTTACCCCACACCAGGAGTAAAAAAAACACTTATGTTTCAATTACGCAGTTGTACCTCATAGACAGGTACAGTCCTCTTGGCCTTCTGAGTCTTCAGGTCCCACACTGTACAAATCTTATCTCTGCCAGAACTATTAAACAGCAGCACATAGTTAAACGCAGTGAGCAAACAGCTTTAAAACACATGGCTTTTGAGCCAGAAAAACCCCACACTGGGGGAATGTCAAGATAACAAATAGGATGAGATATACAGTACACTACCTGACCATGGTGCCACCATCAGCGCTGAAGCAGAGGGAGGTAACAGCGCTGTAGTGGCTCTGCAACACACACACGCACTGACTGGAGCGCAGGTCCCACAGTCGAATGCCGCAGTCCAGAGAGGAGGAGAAGAGCTGCAGCCGGCCGATGTCTGGGTGGAACTGGACCAGGCTGCAAAGATGCACAAAGACGGTTCAAATAGGCCTACAAGCCCAGCAAAAAATGAAATAGCAAAGATACAATTGCTACTTCATTTAAAAAAAGAGGTTTGGCTGTTTAATTCAACCAAATGACATTTTCTCAAAACACTTGTGCCTGTAATTGCCACTTGTTGTCGAGCAAGACAACAGTACTACACGGGCCTTGCTGTTATATCCTGTAACGTGTCAGCAGATGTGATAATCAGACATGAGATATTGTTTGATGCAATATCTGGACTTACTGCACAACACCAGATGACCCTTTCAGGTTATGAGTGCAGTACTGCTTCACCACATCCCAAAGCTTTATGGTGCCGTCGCAGCCACCTGCAGGAAAACAAGAGGAGAAACTCTGGAAACTGTCAAATGTTTATGCAGCAGTTGTGACTGACTGCTATTAGTCCCGTGTCAGCTGACCTGTGGCTAGGAGCGTAGAGGTGGAGTCAAATGCCATACTGGCTACAGGCACAGTGTGAATGGCCCTCCATGAACGAGTACACTGGGCTTGCCTCCAGTCCCACTGCTTCAACAGCAGAGCCCTGCTGGCTGTTACCAGCAACTGTGGTGAGACACAGAGCAGAGACATACACATACGCTGAACACTACTTTAAGATAGTGATATTAGAGCATACAGCAAGTTAACGCTGAGGTAATAACAGGTGCTTTGAGTGTTTGTCTTACCTCATCGTCACAACTGAGAGCGAACGATGTGATGTCCTCTTGATCCTCCTGATTATGATATGGACAGACAACATGGAAAAGATCACAGGATAATTGAAGGCACACATTTATTATATACTCTATTATTAGAGGGGATATGTTATGTCACACTGAAATTTGTGATTTATTTCAAATGTGGTGATTAATGTGAAATGAGTAGTCGAGATATTTAAGGCTGCAACTACCATTACTTTAATTATAATCTGTGGTTGTTTTTTGTCTCCAGCTGTCAAAGACAACCACCCACTGTGGACTCACATGCTCAACGCTGTGGACGATCTTCCCTGTGCTGATCTCCAACACATTAACGCGGGAGCCACAAGTGCAAAAGATGTGCTTCTCATCTTTGCTGATCTGAAAAACAAACAGACGTAGGGGTTCAAGGTGGACGCACAGTCAAAGTCAACTCAATCAGCCTGTGAAAACAGATGATTCCGAAGGACAGTCTGTTTTTGGAGCTTGTCCCAAGCTCGGACCTCGAAATTAGAACCTTCCTCTGCTGCGTCGTTTTGCACCAAGTGCAACACAAATTCCTCAAAGACTTTACCGCAGCGCGATATGTGATCCCGTTTAAGATTTATGTAACAATATTAAATATGCGCACTGATTTTAACAACACGGGCGCTTTCCGAACAAAGCACGACACTCACCTGCACTTTCCCTCCTTTGTAAAAAGGTTCAATCTTGCTGGAAACAGCATAACTGCGAAGGAAGAACAGAAATAAGACCGTAAACTGCAGGAACGTTAAGTGACACTTTGGCTTAGCTTATGTTAGCTAGCCTGCAATGTTTGCAGCCCGGACGTGTCGTGTGACACAAAAAAAAACTTACTTTGATTTGAACTGCAGGTTAGGATTGGCCATCTTGCGCGTGGAAAAAAATGCCACAGAAAACAGATGTTTTAACAGCTAAAGGGACGAAAATGACTTATTTTTCTCTACACACGTTGGCTACAGTCAATACATCCATCCCGCATGTTGATAGCCAGAGTCGCACGCATTGTACGTCATCTGAGCGCACGGCGCTGTGACTGGCCAGAAGATTTTTATTGCTGTTAAAGCAGTAAAATCCCGCTTCCATTGTAAACATGTTAATGCCATGTAAATATATATAGAAGTCTATGACATGTAAACGTGTCATTTGTCCATCAGCATCAGAGTGTAGTCATTAATAATCATAACTACAATCTCATGGTTATTTTAAAATTCTGTCCCCGATGATCGCAGCAATCGAATCATTTGGAGCCATTCATATTTTAAAAGTTCCCGTTTGACATGTGGAGGCCCAGGACTGATGCTAGAACGGCAGGGAACTATCTTCCTCCGCTTTTTTATAATTTGTCGTTTTCGTTTGTTCGCACGAACACAGAGAGAAAGCGAGAGACACACACGGTCCCTCCTTCGTGTTTTGTCAGGAATGTTCATGTGTGTGTAGCATTGATAACAAGGGTGTGTGTGTTCCGTGTACGACCTGTGAGAAGGACGATATGTAGTAAAGCAGCGCTTGGAATGGAAACACGTTGAGGGAAGGAGATTACAATGGTGAGTAAACAGCTTCTTTTTTACACATTTATTTAATCAGGTTTTCTCTCTCTCTCTCTCTCTCTCTCTCTCTCTCTCTCTCTCTTACGGCGGGATGATCTCAGTTATTTTTGACCAAACTGAAAATCGGAACTACTAATTTTCTAATATCTTTGGTGATCTCTGAAATGTGTTTTCGAATTTAAATTTTTGTGTGAATATTATCGTTTTAAATTAAATATATAAATCGATTACGATGAAAATAAGGAAATGCACACAATAAAAGCAAACATTGTGTGTTTTATGACTTTCACACTTTTGTTTTGGTGGAAAAAGGTTTTTGGCAAGCGGATTGCACCTGCTTTTTGTAGTCATGTGATCAGTCATATGACGTTCCAGAACAATTCTGTGTTGTGTCCTCTTGCCTTTATGTTGAAAACACTATTGACAGGTTGTAGGCAGCTGTAGAGCCATGTTTTATAGTCACATGTCTGTCCATATCGGCTGTCGCATCTTTTACCGATAAAGTCTATATGAAAAACATAACAATACAGATGATAGCCCACAATAAAGTAGTATTTAAACTGACCACATCCAGGCTGACCCAGAGGCGTCAACACAGAGCGGGGGCTATGATGTGGAACTGTTTGTAGATGCCCCAGACTACGATCTCATCTGCACCATATGCCAGGGGGTCCTCAGGTGTCCAGTAAGAGCTGCATGCCACCACATCTTCTGCAAGAAATGCATCCTACAGTGGCTCAAGAGGTACTGAACACAAAATGGATCAGTACCACAAACCAAGAACACCGTAAAATTGTGCTCTGTTGGATTTCTATTGACATTTGGTCCATACAGAAGACCAGGACTGACTGTTGTTTGTCTCCTATAGACAGGAGACCTGCCCCTGCTGCAGAAAGCCTGTAAATGCGAGCTTGATCTTTATCATGTTCAAGCTTAGCAAATCTATTGGACGCATGAAAATCAAGGTGGGAAACTGAAGATAAAGCTGTATGCATTTTCGCTTCAATTATAGTCAACTGGGATGAAAGTCATGTCGTGTCATTATGACAACTCTCATTATAGTTATGGAGTGGCTACATTGTATTTCTCTGTTTCTGGACAGTGTAAGAATGAGATCCGTGGTTGTGCAGAGACCTTCCCTCTCTCAGAGCAGTATTGCCACAGTACAAGCTGTCTGTACGAGCTCATCCCCTGTCCATACCAGGGCTGCCGAGCGCAGCTCCTGCGCAGGGACCTGGACACCCACGCACGCCACTGTGAACACTGGCGTCAGCCCTGCCACATGGGCTGCGGGACGATACTCTCCCACCACACGCAGGCTCAACACAACTGCTACAAGCAGCTGAGGCAGGAGTACGAAGCCAGACAGCGGAACCATAGGGCCATTGCCACTGCGCTGCAAAGGAAAATGAGGAGGATGCAAAGCACTATGGCCCACATGAAGAGGCAGATTGGGCTGATCTGTGAGAGCCTGGAGGTCATGGACGATCTGCATGAGGTAGACGAGGAGGAGGACCTTGGAGAGAGCAGCGGCAGTTCCAGTGGGACTCCAAGTAGCAACATCAGTAACTGCTGAGGGATGAGTCAGTTACAGCTGCTGGTTGACTACTGCTGTGTATAATTTCTGCATGTGTTTATTCCTATGAAGGTGTGTGTTTTTGAACATAGGTAGGACTAAAATGCGTGGATTTGTCACAAATTTGTGCTATAGTTGCAAGTATTTTGTAAATAAAGCGTTTAACAATGCCATCAAACCTATTCCTAATTTTCATTCAAGAGAGAACTGAATTATTAAATGATGAGCAATGATAAATGGAACCTCTTTGATAACGATTAGTTGTTGTTGTTTTTGTTTGTGTAAATGTTTTGTTTTGTTAAGGGTCCTCTTT
The DNA here is from genome assembly GCA_016785225.1 of Psettodes erumei. Classification (NCBI taxonomy): domain Eukaryota; kingdom Metazoa; phylum Chordata; class Actinopteri; order Pleuronectiformes; family Psettodidae; genus Psettodes; species Psettodes erumei. The sequence goes on along the minus strand of JAFBJZ010000326.1, from coordinate 118,582 downwards.
ATAGTAATAAATGAAGTTAAAATAGGCTATTGAAATCTCTTGTTTTGACTTGTCAAAAGGTTTTTTTAAGTAAAAAAAATTACTACTACAGAAAAATAAGGAACAAGCAGGCCGTAGTGATTTATATTTGAATTTCTTATTTTGAAAACTATCCAACAGTTTTGTGTCAACGCCAAAGGTTATTTTTTTCCAATTCAACAAATATAGGTGATGTTTCAGAAAGCTACCAACAGGGGGCGGTTATTACGTTTCCCATTGGAGCAAATATCGCGATACTACCCCTCAATAAAAGCCAATGGAACTTCTCTCTGGCCTTCTTCCTGTTGTAATCATCACGTAAGTGAAATGCGGAGGCTTTTGTTGTGCTCCTAATCCGTCTTTATCTGACCCATCTTTTAGTCAAGCGAATTGAATCCACTCGTAGAAATAGCTGAATACATGTCAAATCAAATACTTAACGTATTTAGTACAACAGTGACGCGAAATTCGAGATATTTACAGATTTGAAGGGACGTCCACAGCTTTCAATATGGCGACGATTCTCGTGTCGTGGGAGATGATGTTGAAAGAAACGTTCGTAACAGATACTTTAGCATGTAAGCGGCGTCTTTGGTCAGACGTTCATAAACTAATTAATTTTAAAACGTGTATTGTCCCTGCAGCAAATGGCGGACGACGCCGGTGGTAGAGGAGGTTTTCGCGGAGGTTTTGGCGCTGGCGGCCGGGGTGGCCGGGGCCGTGGACGCGGCAGAGGCCGTGGTAGGGGCCGCGGTGCCCGGGGAGGCAAGTCCGAGGACAAGGAAGTAAGTTTTTGAAACCCCAGACCTTGTTTTAATCGTATGATGGCTAATGTGAATATCAAATGGACGCTACGAGTAACATTTAACGGAGACTGCTATTTTCTCTTAGTGGGTGCCAGTCACCAAGCTGGGCCGCCTGGTTAAGGACATGAAGATCAAGTCCCTGGAGGAGATCTACCTGTACTCTCTGCCCATCAAGGTAAGCAGTATGACCATAAGCCTGTTCTCTATTATCCTGTGTTGCAGTAATTATTGCATGCAAAGAATCGTCATCCCAGTATGATCCTTTTTTTACGTCGTTAAGATCACTACCTTTTTTGTGCCTTGGTACCACATCACAGTCGTAGAGCAAAGCATAATTTTCTAATCCCTGTTTAATACCTCACCTCCAACATGATTTTTCCCCAAAGGAGTCTGAGATCATCGACTTCTTCTTGGGTTCTGGTCTGAAAGACGAGGTTCTGAAGATCATGCCTGTCCAGAAGCAGACCAGGGCTGGTCAGCGCACCAGGTTCAAGGTCAGTTTGACAAACTCTGCATAGCCCCCCCAAGTTAATCAGTGTTATCCGCTCTGTAATGGTAATAACTAAATCTAATACGGTTGGCCACTGGTTTTGTTCACAGGCCTTTGTTGCCATTGGCGACTACAACGGCCATGTGGGTCTGGGGGTGAAGTGCTCCAAAGAGGTGGCCACAGCCATCCGTGGAGCCATCATCCTGGCCAAGCTGTCCATCGTCCCCGTCAGGAGAGGTTACTGGGGTAACAAGATCGGCAAGCCCCACACCGTGCCCTGCAAGGTGACTGGCCGCTGCGGCTCTGTCCTGGTGCGTCTCATCCCCGCCCCCCGCGGTACTGGCATCGTGTCCGCCCCTGTGCCCAAGAAGCTGCTCATGATGGCTGGTATCGACGACTGCTACACCTCTGCCAGAGGCTGCACCGCCACCCTCGGCAACTTTGGTAAGATTGGTCGCAACCCGTTGTGTCTTCAGCTGTTCAGTGTTTTTCTGGTTTTCTCCTCGCTCTGCTCAGCTCCACCTCGACAGTGGTGTAGTTGTCGTTATTGGGAGAGAAAGAAATGAGTATTGTAATGCACGGCAGAAAGACTGTTGCGTGGTCTTCTCTGTTCCCCTTTTCAGTACTCTACAGTTTACTCCAACACTCATTGTATTATGTGGTTGAGCGACATCTTCAGCATCTACTCACTGTTTTTCTCCTCCTCCCTCAGCCAAGGCCACCTTTGACGCCATCTCCAAGACTTACAGCTACCTGACCCCTGATCTCTGGAAGGAGACCGTCTTCACAAAGTCTCCCTACCAGGTACAGCACACTGCTTTAACTCCTTTTTTGCCTCATTTTTGTATCCTGGAAAAATGTGTTAACAGCCTTTCTCCCTTGTTCTTATTTCAGGAGTTCACTGACCATCTGGCCAAGACTCACACCAGGGTGTCTGTGCAGAGGGGACAGACTGTCCAGGCACCTACCTCCTAAACTTTTTATACAGAGAATCGTTGAATAAACGTTCTGAAACACCATGTAGTGGGTATTGCGTCTTCTGTGCATGTGCTGGGCTCATGAATATAACGTGGAGTAGAGATTAGAAGCAGCATCCTATGTATATTGCGAGGTATAGATACAGTCCACGTATGTGTTCGGTCACTTGGTATGATGGTAAAACTCTGGCATTAAAAACAATCTAATTCAAAGAACTGTAATTTTATGAATCATTTCTATCTCTTAGTCTTATACCTCCTGTGAAAGTTGAAGAGCTCCCACAAAGGGATTTCAGTGTCTGGTTTCTCCAAGTCACGCAAATCATGAATCTGAATATAAAATTGCCATGTCAGCTTCTGACTTGTAACTTTTATCACTGAGGACAAAGGCTAATTTAGGATTCGTGACATTTTATTTTACAATTATTACACAGGGCAGATAATAGAACTGTTAAGCGCTCTTGGCCTGAGCTGCCATCATTCGCTCTTTCTGCTTCATTAGACATTTCCTCCCGCTGGCATACGCTCCGAGGTCTCCATCTGAAAAGACAGGGACCATTTAGAGTTAATAACAGCCACAAAAGCTCCACTGAGATATGCCAATGCAATAAACAGTTATTTTCAATATCTATGAAATGGAAGAAAAAGCTTTCTCTGACTTCCTGAATGAAAGCTGCACATGGAGCACAGCAAAAAAACCACAGTCCTCTCACATGTTCAAGCTCCACACAGGGCAGTACTTACAGCGTGACATGAAGTTCTTGGTCACCTCGTTGAACTGCTGTATTTCCTTGGCACAGTTCTGTTGGTAGCTAGCCCCTTCCCGTTGATGGCAGGCCCTCATGCGCTCCTGGATCACCTTCACAATCTCCTGGTCCACTTTACTGAGGAGCGAAGAAGATGACAATGACGATATTAAATCTCAGCAGGGGGGTTGCGGACCCCATTATATCTGGAGCCAAAGATTTTGTATCATGATGAAAATAGTCCTACAGGTTTAGTACATCATTTAAAACAAGTCCTATACGTTATGTCACTACGATGATTAATCCTTAAACGGGTGACTTACTAGTCTCTCCTCCACTGCATCTCTGCCTCGTAGTAGCAGGTGTAATCTCCCTGCTGGCACTCAGTCAGGTCGGGAACACGGCGGAACTTCTGGTGGTAGTACACTGACCTGTTTTTAGCCCGAAAACTGTCCACAACATCTGGATGAGGGTAGAAGCACACAGTCCGGAGCTTAGTTAAAACTTGGCAAGGCTGAGTGCCGTGGATATCTAGCGCAACATGTGTGGCTGACGTTAAACCCTACCCTGCTCCTGTAATATTTTTTTTGTAAGACAGCTATCTGTGATATCATCGTTTAATATCTAAATAAAACCACGCGATCTCTGTGAAGCATCCTTTGGGTCCTGATAGCTGTGTTGTTGTCCTTTAGCACAATTAGCTCAGTTAGCTTCAGTTACCTCTAAATGTGGTGACAGGCACGTCCACGGTATAATGGAAGAGTTTCGACAGAATCAGGGCCGGGTTTGGCACCGCTGTCTGCTTGTCCACAACCGGAGTCTGCCGGGGAGGCACCGGGTATGCGTCTTTATCGAAGTCCGACGGCATTTTCGACCAAGACTAAAGAAATCCGACAATTCGACCTCGACAGCGCTCCTCTCGAGGTGGCGCATGCGCAGAACGCACAATACAAATGGCGAAACAGAGGGCAGCAATTGTAAAACTTTATTTGTATTTGCTTATTCATTATTTTGTTTTTATTATAAAATACCCAGTGGGTATACTTATTATGGTCAACGAGGAACATACCGCAAGCACAATAACAGTATTCTTAAAAAAAAAAAAAAACATGGCGGTTGAAGGGTAAAGGTGAGAGGTGCAGCTGTTGTATCAATCAAAGGCAGCAGGTGGCGGTGCAGAGCTGACCAGCAAGCTCTGTGACAACCTTCAACCATTAGTCGGGGACGGATTGTGAACGGGTTTAGGGGCTCGGGGTGGGCGATATTGGGAATTTTGATATCGATGCGATACCAAGTTAATACAGGGCTAGTGTCGCCGATACCAATACCGATTCTTTTTACTTGAAACGTCATGATCATTGAATAATTTAGTGATTTTGCCTTGAGTTAGTTGATTATGATTATAGTAAAACACAGCACAAAGATTTTAGGCAATAAAAATGCTTTTTTAAAATTTACTAACTACAACAATAGAACAAGTGTAACAGTATAAAAATAATAAATATTTCTTTGTTTCAGAAAAAAAGTCACTAGTGCAAAATAATGCAAAATAACAAAAAAAGCAGCAATGTAACAAAAATAAAAATGTGGGGGAGGGGCTAAGGGTGCCTGAGTGGGCACAGAGAGAGAGAGAGGGGTGCACTGTTTGCGCAGAGAAGAGGCGCTCTGAGGAAATTCAAGTAAATTGCTGGACGACAGAAGAGAAACTGCAGTAATGCTCTCATCATGCTAGTATCAATTGATACGCCTACCCCTATTAGGGGCCGAGACTTGGGCCTCTGTGTTAAATATTTGGCATTTCTTGTCAGAAAGTCAATCAGACTACTTAAGAGACACCAAAGAAGTAAAGCGAGACACAAATCAACCACAAAAACACAAAATACCTACACAGGTAACTCGTACGAGACACAAAACAACAAGGGACATAAAAAGACCAGAGTGAATTTCTGGAATTTCAAATGTTATGATACTATTGATTAAATGGGATAGCAATAAGGACACCTCACAAATTTATTCATATAGCTGCCAACATGTAATTAATAAAAGACAGTCCACAAAACGTAGCTGATAAAATCACATGGCAAAATCCCAACACTTATTAGGCCTCATTATGCATGCCACACTCTCAGATCACACATAGCCACATACATTTATACAGAGAAGAGAGGCAACAACCTTTTCCACCAGTTTTCCCAACACTGACTTCAGTGTTTTTGCTCTTTAAAGAAAGTGAAGTGTATCTATCAGTTCTAAAGTAGACCAGGTAGGCCACATGGAAATGAAAACTTCCTTACCCCCCTTTCTTAGTTTTGTTGTTCCTGTCCAGTGGGCCACCCCACCACCTCAGACCTCAGACCTTACCCTCTTCCTATCTTCTCCTGTCAGTACTTGGCAGAGATTTCCTTATTTGAAAGCAAATACGGCTCCTCAACTGGGCCAAACACCAAATTAGAGCTCTTAAACTGTGTATCATCTTATGTATAACCCTGACATCAGCACTGGTTCCTCTCTCTTTCTAACCTTCGACTGGACAGTGTGCAGACATGGTCAGTACCTGAATTTTTGGTTAATTTCTTCTATTAAGGGCACATCACAGGTTCATGTGGGGTTTTTTTGTCTTGTGAGCAAATTTGTATGATTTATGAGTTTGGCCATGTGGGATTATAAAGGTAGATAGAGTCTCTTGTAATGGTTGCCTTTGCGAAGACCAAATGAAATGCTGATATGTTCAGTACCTTCTTAATCCACTTCTCTGAGTTTTCTTTATTATTTGGGCTTGGCTGGACTGGCGAATCACATTAGGAGTGACATTTTAAAAAAATCACTGCAGTGCAAACACATGGCCTGGACAGAAAGACAACAGATTTGAAGATTATGGGATTTAGCTGCACTGGATGTCCTGTTTCACATTAGGATTACAAACCCCCGGAGAACCCACAGGAATCAGAGTATGTGAAGACATTTGGGAAATTAGATTAAACACAGTTTTTTCAAATACATGATTGATGCCAACATATATAGTATGGGGAACAATTTATTTGTCGTAGCATAACTTTTTTTTTACATGTATGGTACATCTTCAGTGTAACATACTATGATGGAATGCTGAGTAAACCTAGTATTTTCCAATACTGGTAAACATCTGGACCCCTTGCACTGTGTTACCCATTTCTCCATCTTTTCATATTATACAGCTACACTCTGTTAATGACAGACATGTGAGTTGCCTTGTGCTAAACGCCAAAAAAATAATCAGGGAAATTTTTTTGTGGCATTATTGTTAAAACCCACTTTATTACACCTGGGACTGTCTGAATTTTATGTTAATAACTTCTGAATTTGTGCGGATTATTTCTTCCTTAGTCTCATCGCAAGTTCCATGCACCCCGCCACGGGCACATGGGGTTTCTGCCCTGCAAGCGCAGCAAAAGACACAGGGGGAAGGTGCGTACGTGGCCGAAAGACGACCCAAGCCAACCTGTCCACCTCACCGCCTTCCTGGGATATAAGGCTGGCATGACCCACACCCTAAGGGAGATGCACCGCACTGGCCTCAGTATGTACGGCTGGACTTTGGGCTTGAGTGATTCTTGCTGTTTGCGTTTCAGGTTGTAGTTATTGTTGGGGAATATACTTTCTCAAGAATATATAAGACAAAGAGGATGATTTTATGGGGGTGTTATAAGATGTTATATGTTCAGGTGTTACATAGCAACTTGGTTAATGGCATAAATGAACCATTATAACATCAATACACTGTTTCAGGATGTTAAGAAGTGACTGTATAGTAGAAGGACTGATCAAGGAAGGATAAGGCTTGTATATGCTGTACTGTAAGTCTTGCTTTGTGGTAGAGCCAACCTCAACCTGAAATCTATGCTGGATGGTTTCCATGTTCCTCCTACAGAGCAATCAAAGCGTGAGGAGGTGGAGGCAGTGACCATCATTGACACTCCACCTGTCATCGTGGTGGGAGTCGTAGGATACATTCAGACCGTACGCGGCCTACGTTCCTTGAAAACCATCTTTGCCGAGCATCTCAGTGACGAGTGCAGGCGCAGATTCTACAAAAACTGGTGTGTGTAATTATACATTGCTCTCCTGCATATTCCATGTGCAGTCAATTTGCTACACGTGTGCTGCCTTACTGACACAACGTAGATTTGTTTGAGTTTGCTCAACTCAAAATACATCATTCGCACTACTGCCATTAAAACTGTGAGTAAACTATACTTAAGTTGGATGATTGGTTCAAATCAAAAGCTGTTCAGTAACACAGACAAATGACTTAATCAGGTTTGCTTTCCATTCTATATGTGACACAAAGTCCTCACAGCTGTGGTCACTGCGGCTGATTGTTTTCCTTCAGAAACTTAAGGTAATGAGCTCAGTGAACTCTCTGCAGGCCAGTTATTCAACTCATTTGATGTCAAGGGATACCACGTTGTTTTCCCAAGCACTGGTGTTTTCTGATATCTACATTTCAGTGTGTCTTTTTGTTTTGTGTTTCAGGTACAAGAGCAAGAAGAAGGCTTTCACCAAGTACAGTAAGAAATGGCAGGATGAGACGGGAAAGAAACAGCTGGACAAGGATTTTGCCATGATGAAGAAATACTGTTCAGTCATCAGGGTTATTGTTCACTCCCAGGTAGGCCAGTGTTTAACTGTGGTGCAAAGCAACTGTTTGGAGTGACTAATTGCATGAAATTACCTTCCAAAAGGGCAATCCAGCTTATAGAAACACAACAATTGTGGTGTCTTATCACATCAGTTTTCACCTCTCCTTCTCTTGAAACTTTCCCACACAAAAGGGGCAGCGGTGACCAGACCCTAGAAAATCAAACCATCTGGCTGCCAAGGTCCAAATAACTCTGGCCACAACCCTCTGTCCGTGGGGCAGCACTGGAGGGTGCCGTTTCAAATGGCAGTTTAAAAATATCTTTTAGGGCAGAACCTGGCTGCTCACCCAGGCTTTACTGAGAAGAAACCTTTATGTTGGCAGCAAACATGATGAAGATCAGCCAAGATCTCAACTCTGGACAGTGTTGCTAAGACTACTGTCTTGCTAAGACTGAGATCTGTGCAGGGGAAATTAGATTCAAAAAGTACTTAAATATCATAGATGGGGTAATTGCCTAATGTTTTTACCAAAAATCAAAAACAGGATCCGATGCTGAAAAATAAGTCTAATTTTAAGAATCACAGGATTTGTAATTAGTCATAAATTCAAAGCAAGATAGTCTCAGGCTTTTGAACCTCAAGGAAATGCATAGCTTTTCAGGTGTTGCTTGTCGGTTGCCAGATGCGACTGCTGCCCATAAAGCAGAAAAAAGCCCACATCATGGAGGTGCAGCTGAATGGGGGAAGCATCTCAGACAAGGTGGACTGGGCAAAGGAGCGTCTGGAGCAGCCTGTGCCCGTATCCGCTGTCTTCTCCCAAGAAGAGATGATTGATGTGATTGGGGTCACCAAGGGTCATGGCTTCAAAGGTAGGAACGATGCTGCTGGTTGGGCTGGCCAAAGGACTTGAAAAACAAGTGCGCTCAGACTAACTTCAACGATCATGTAAACCAATCAGTTGAGGCTTTTTTTGTTGTTTGGGCTGACAGGTGTGACAAGCCGCTGGCACACAAAGAAGCTTCCCAGGAAGACTCACAAAGGTCTGAGGAAGGTGGCCTGTATTGGAGCCTGGCATCCGGCCCGAGTGGGCTTCACTATTGCTCGTGCTGGTCAGAAGGGATATCACCACCGTACTGAGGTCAACAAGAAGGTTAGCAGATGGTTAGGAGTCCAGTTTTTCACCCACGAGACCACTTAGTTTCATCTGTTCTTGTAAAAAATAAGCTTTTATTGAATATCAGCGAAAAACCACAGGCAATATTATTATTAGTATATGTAGATTTACCATCATTATGTGTGTCCTTACTTGTGTCCTCAGATCTACCGTATTGGTAGGGGTGTCCACATTCAGGATGGAAAGGTGATCCGGAACAATGCCTCCACCAACTACGACACCAGCCAAAAGACCATTACCCCCATGGTACTCCCATCTTACTGTCACAAAATTATAAACAAAAGGATTATCAAACCTCCTGCATATGGGAATTCAAGTAATGCAACGAAGTAATATTTGTGTGGCAGGAATTTCATTCAGTCTTTATTAAGGAAGTCTTATTAGTATGACAGTCATAAGACTTGTAGATGCTGTAGCAATTTAGCAGGAAAGGCTATGAGGGGTTTTGAACTACATTGTGCTCTCTGTAACTATGAAGTTCTCAATGAAAAGTGTGGCGATGACTTGCACGGAACGTGTTAACATTGTCTTTTTTCCGGGTACTGTCGCTGTAGGGAGGCTTCCCCCACTATGGTGAGGTGAATAATGACTTTGTCATGGTGAAAGGCTGCGTGGTCGGGGCTAAGAAACGCGTCCTCACGCTCAGAAAGGTACCGTGGGATTTTTCTCCACTTTAAGATGTCATTTCTGACTCTGTAAGTCGATGTCCTCTCAAAGTAAAAAGCGAAGCTTGTGCAGAGGTTGCAGGACATGTACTGTATGTAAATTTTTGTTTGTGTGTCTCCCACCTCAGTCTCTGCTTGTGCACACATCTCGCAAGTCTAAGGAACTCATTGAGCTCAAGTTCATTGATACAACTTCCAAATTTGGTCACGGCCGCTTCCAGACTGCTCATGAGAAGAGGGCATTCATGGTAAGTGTGAGAAAAGTTTGGTGAGCACTCATGAGTAAAGCCAGTTTTTACAGAAAATGGGCGTTTTTTCTCTCCAGCAGCCTTTTTTCCCCTCAAGCATGACATAATAACTCCTGAATCATTCGGCACTATTTTAACCTTTGACCTCACGTTTGTCTTCAGGGGCCACAGAAGAAAGATGCCCAGAAGAAACTACCAGAGCCCCTGCCTGAAGATGCCTGAAAAAAGCATCATCTTATATCATATGTATCAAACAATAATAAACCTCAGTATCAAACACACTGTGTAGTTGTTCCATGTAAAATAACCGTGTTTGTGTTTAAACTGCATTATTTACATATTTATACAGTTTAATATAGATTCAAAATTTTAACAGTTTTTTTATTGTTCACTGATAAATCCATGAACATATTACAGTAACACTTTTCAGAAATGACATGCACCATGGCAGCTTGGTTTGACGGAACCAAACACTTCATCACATCATTATCTCCGTGAGCTGCAGTTTGTTTGACCTCACAACCCTTAACTGGATCAGCTAATTAGACAATGGATTGATGGAAATCGGTTGTTCAATATGCATTCATTCCACATTGTTTTTGTGCACTTATGACATCCATTTTTTTCAGTCTTGCAGCTGCTTAACTATCAGCATTTTAAAAATTCCCTTTTGTAAGGTGCAGTTCAACTGTCTCTGCAGCAGGGAGCACCCTAGCACCATTGTCACAGTCTTGAGGTCAATACCATATTCAGTGTGCCTTCAAAAGGCCTCTCTCCCACACTGGTTACGATAAACAGGATAAATGCCAAGCAGGTGCCCCGCTGCAGCAGCCTCAGAATCCATCCCATCAGATTTATGGCAATAGCTGCACAATGGTTGTTTTGCATCAGGGATAATCCCATCTATAGCCCGGAGGGGCACTACTCTGACATGTAGTCCTGGGACTCCATGGAGGACTGTTGAGATGTGGAATGTACTGAAGAGTGGTGGGATTCAGGTGGGTTCTCCAGGCCAGATGTCATCAGTGGCAGATATAGATCGTCCATATTGGGCATGACAAACACTTTCTGTTGAGCAGCAATGATTAAAATTAGGAAACTGTCTACTGTATTTTACACACTCCTCTAACTGTCAAAGCGTGCAGTAAAACTTGAACGTCTTCCATCATGTACTCACCTGGAACTCACACTGCAGTTTTTTCTCGATCCACTCAGTGACATGGGTGAAGGTGACCTCTCTCTCCCCGAGCATGGGACGCACATGAAGGTCTAACTTGGGAGGCACCCGGAAACTGTACCTGAGAGATTGAGCATTTGTAAAAAAAACCAAAAAACCCCAACAACAACCATAGCAGATCGTTAAATTACAAATGTGCAGTTTGCATTGAATGTGTGTGTTAAATGACAGTACCATATCCTGTCAGTAGGCGGAGGTGGGATGTTGATGGCCAGAGAACCGGAGAGCTCCAGGACCTCCACGCTGAGCATCAGAGGCATGTTTGACACCTCAGCTATCTTCTTCCTGATGTACTCGTTCTCTGTGGCCTTCTGGAAGTATTTGGACTTTGCTATCTTGTCCACAAATCTCAGGATTTTCCGACTGGTGCTGCCACCTGTGTGCCTGGGGATAAAATAAGGACAAGTAAAAATGTATTATACTACAAATCCAAAAAACTGTCTGAACTGCTTCACATGCCTATGGCCCATGCTGTATTGGATCTCTGTGGTAGAAAACACCAGTAAAGTTGTTAGTTTACCCATCAGTAGATATCACTGTGCTCTTATCTCCCACAGATCCCTGGGGCTCAGATGGAGGGACTTCCTCTTCATCAGATGAGCCCGCACTGGATGACTCTTCATCGCTATCAGCCAGCACGCACAGCCTGGGCTTGGAGCTGCCAAAAACATCAGTGTTACCTCTTAATAAAAACTATATGCTGCTTGGAAAACAAACTTCTTCTTCACACACTCTCCTTATCTACTGAGGATTATGGATGTGAGATGGGCCTCACCCCACTTGTTGGGTCTCTGGAACAGCGTGAGCCTCGTCCTCGCCCTCTTTACCTAGTTTACACAGGTTCATCTTAGTCTCTAGGGTCATCTGAAGGCAGCCAGTGTACATCAGCTCCACCTCCAGCCACAGGCCTTGGAAACAGAACAAAGGAGTTTAGCAGAGAGAACAGCTATAGAGTAGATAATGCTTCAGATTTGTTAATGAACTTTGATCTAAATCCAGACTTTTGTTTGGAGACTGAGCCAACGTCTCTTCTGGATCTTGTTTGGGACAATGTTGTTGCACAGGGAACATTAGACCAAAAGAGGATAGTGTAGGTGCGTTGTTGTTGGTTGAGCTTAGTCAAGGCTAAGAGGATTGCTAATCGCTTCAGTAGGAGACAAAGGAAAGCTTTTAGAGCGGGCACGACAAACTCCGTAATGACATAAATGAGATCATGGCCTGAGCTGACTGCAGGAAAGTGACTGAGACAGAGAGATCTGGATAGAGACTGTTTGGCAAAAAGTGAGTACACGCATGCACATATAAAATAATGACACACATACACATAATGTACCTCTGCGGTCCAGTGTGGGTTTGGAGGTGTTAAGGACTTGAGGTAGGCAAGTGCCCATGTCCAGATCAGCCAGTGTCAGCTCATTCATGAAGTATGGCAACTATAATGAGATAAACAGTCGTGAGTGAACGTGCTGCGTTCGTGTCAGACATAAATTTCAGATTAGATCTGCGTAAAACAAACAGAGAGCCTGCAGGCAAGCACTAGTGTGTGTGTGTGTGTGTGTCTGTGTGTGTGATTGTGAGAGAGAGAAAGAAGAGTAAAAAAAGGATGGCGTGTGTCAAAGAGGACATGAGTAATGGGATGCTGCGGTGCCATCGGTGCTCCTCTACCACCTGCTGTTGGAACCATAGGGAGTGCATTATCAGCAGACTCTCAAACACACACAGCTTGCTATAACTAATGACAGCTCTGTTGACCACATGTGGCACTGCTGATGTTAAGCTTCATATGATAGAGTGACAGTTTGTAGAGCTCTGACCTACAGCACACCCACTTTCGCCATGTCATTAGTCACTATGACACTGATGATGCTGTTGATGACGGTGTGAATATGAAGATAAATGTGCATGTGAGAAGCCCAATGAAGAGCATCAGTCAAACCGATCATTTTGTCAGCACTGTACTTCAGCTCAGGAACTCACCTTGAAAAAAAAAACATAAATTACCGTCCTCATCCACTCTCACCTTAATCTTGCTCAGTTTCTTCTGGATCTTGTGCGCCACCTGATCTGTCCAGTGCTTCTCCCGGAGAAAGTCCCAGAAGATTCTTCCCACCAGGGAGTTCACCCAGGTGGGCTGGCCCTCTGCAGAGCATCCCCCTGCCCCTCCCGGACCTGCATTGGACTCAGCTCCAGCCTGAGCGTCAGAGCTGAGCTCTTCATTGTGAATCTACAGGGAATTGCCGAGAAATAAATCACTGGAGGAAGCATATACATTTGCACAAACAGTGCTATGACCTGGTACAACCAAGAGGGAGGATACAAATCTTTGCCATGTCTATGACAATGTATAAGTAAGCCATATTTTCACCGACTCTCATGGAGATTCTGCATCTACCTTCTCTAAACATTAAAACTACCTTTTTCTACATGTGATACAAGTTTAAAACACCCAAGCTCAGTCAGTTATTGCCACAGCCTGCCCCAAGTGACTCTGTGAATACACAGTGTGTCTTGTGTTGCCATTACATCCTCTTTGTTCCTTTCCCACCTTAGATTACCTGCTCTAGCCCTAATGTACTTCACCTGTGACCAATGATCTCCGCGCCCCTTTTGTATTTCAGTCTCAGTGTTTCCCCCTGATCCTTGTCTGTTTTTGCCTTGCTGTCTTTTGTTTCCTGATGCTCCCCACCATCCAGCTGGATGATACCTGATATTTCTGTACATTGACATTTGGTTTAGTCAGCAGTGGTGTATTTAGCTGAGCCAGTATCCTGCAAAAGGCTGATCTGAGCACAGAGCATAACATTATCTGATATCGGCCAGCTTTAATCAATGGGAGTTATGTAGAGTATTAGCACGACATCCAGAGGGTAAGTAGGACAGAAGCAAAGCTGTGACATCTTACAGACAAGGCTTCTTTAAATGGGATGTGAAGCACCATGGAGAGTTAAAAAGTGTACAATCAATTTTACCACTGCCATCGCTATGATGCTGGATCTAAATGCAAAAATAAGTATGTTGATCGTGGACCTTCTTGTGGGTCGTGGGGCTGCCCTTGCCACTGTGGCAGGGACTGGGGGTGGGATTGCAACTCTCCGAGCCAATCAGTTGAGTCATGTAGGTGCTGTAGTCCAGTAGCGTTCTCGTTCTCGTGGCTCCTTGCAAATCCTGCAGCTCCTCTGTGCTTTCTTTAACTGCATCACCACCGCATAGTGTTTCTGAGTGACAAGTTAAACACAGATACATAGTGAGTGGGCTGTCAGCTCTGACATACTCAACCAATCACCGCGAAACGTATCGTCTTCTTACCTGTGTTCTCCTCGCCGGCCCTGGCTCCGACCCTGGAAGCGGACAGGAACTGTTGGAACCACTCTTCCTTCTCTCTTCCTGTGCGGCCAAACAGGTAGAGGGTGACAGGAAGCTGGCAGTCCAGTGCAGTGTGTCTGTCTGCCCTTTCCTCCTCCTGCCCTTCAACCAGATTCTCCTCCCTTACCTCTCCCTCAGCTAGGGTGATGCAGATGGGATACTTCTTGTTCCACACCCTCTTACGAGCCAAACCAGGAGGCAACAAAGTCACCTTGGGTGAGAATGAACAAAAAGGAACAATACAGAAAAAGTCATTCTTCAATCTATATTTTCTTTCCAATGGAGAGGCTGGCAGGCAGAAATAGTGTTGACAGTTCACTTTTGCCAAAGCACTACCCCTCATTGATTGATTTTGTGATAGCTTTATTCTATTACCCTACTGGAAGCTACTGTCGCCAGCCTCAATATGTGATTGGCACAGTGGAGGGGTCAAGTTTATTCAGAACATCATCACTTCAGTCGTAATCCTCCTGTGGTCTTTCACCTCCGTGTTGGATGACAAGGTGAGTGAAGAGAGATGACAGTGAAGGGTTCAGGCAGGAGGTCACCTCGCCTCTCTCTCTCTCTTTTACTCCCCTCTGAGGGACATGCTCGCTCTGCCAGAAGCCCAGAAATGAGAATATTTTTCTATGTGGACACACTGACCTTACAGTTTGCCAGCTGATAAGTACGTGAACGCAAGAAAACAGCCTCGCGGGGTGTCTCGTCAAACGCCGCCCACCGAGAGATGTTGGCGTGTGGGTGAGCCAGGTGTAGCCGCCCTCCCTCCAGTGTGACATAGACAGAGTGTGTGAGGGAGGGGTGGAAAGTCTCAGGGTTGTAGCTGTGCATCTCATTCATCCAGCCCTGGAAGAGAATTATGAAAGCAGCATCGCAAATCACTTCACTTTTTTCTTTCGGAATTGAACAATCTTGACAGCTGTGGCAAGGCCGTATTTAAACGCATTTAACTGACTTAGATGCTAATTGCAACCAGAAAATATATCAGCATGGCAAAGTCTCTACTCAGGCAAATGAAATTCACAGTGAGTGGTGCAAACTGTGACAATACAGCTCAGCAGGAGGGGAAACATGAGCCATGGCAGAACATGTCTGTCTCATTTAACACAGTCAGTGTGTCTTTGAAACCGCCTACAGGCTCACGGCAGTAACGCCTCTCCCCTCATCAACTTTACCTCATTCGAACCTGCTAACACTGCATTTAGTGAGGCAGGCAGCACCACTAGCTCAGCAGGGCTGTCACGAAGTGCTTTGTGAAAGCTACTATCAAAATAACCCACTCATTAAACGCTGAAGCTGCTGTGCCGGAGGGCAGTTCTTCATACAGTAATTACCTCAAAACTGATCCATTAGGCACCACTGATGGAACCGTCTTTATCTTTAGCACTACACAGTGTCTCGCATGACAGATGTTGTTTGTTGTTGTTGTCGTCGTCTCTCCCCTTGCAGAGCAAACACTAGAGCTTGAAGCTCATTTCCATGTAGCCGAATCAATCACAGGAAAGCAGAAAGTGTTGAGTTTCCAGAAGCGGCTGCATGTTCATAACCACATGCTGATTTTCACTAGATATAATGTCATCTTAATTTGGTGTGTTAGCGTGTTAACTTTAGTACTAAAGGACTGCCAGTAGGGATGGACATGGAATCATTGTGCAGGTATTTTCTAAAAGCATTGGGCAAATATACGTATATAGAAATTTTGTCTTGATAAATGGTGCTAAAAGTCAGAGGACCATCAAAGTTCCTCATGAGAGGACGCGAATGTACCAAAGTCAGAGAGCAGCATACATTGCAACAGTTCCATGAATGTCTCTACAAAATTTCATGGCAATCCACCTTCTACTGAGATAATTTAGCCTGGATGAAAATGAATTTCAGTTAAACTGATATATTTTAAGCTAATGAACAACGTAGAAGCATGTCCTAACAAACATGTGACCATGGGTTTTCCAAATCAGTGCCTGGCCTCATCCTCTCTGCTACACTCACATGAGTGCAATACTGCAAAGAGAAAAGATTGGCTGAATATATATATATATATATATATTACCTCGAGGATTTCTGGATCTGTCAGCTTTCCATCCAGTGGATCCATGTTGAACTTGAACTGAGAGCCCTGGTTTCCTCTGGCATTTGAGTGTCGTGGGGCAAACATGTATACCACCACCAGACCCAACATAAAGCCACATGCGACCCCGACTGACAGACCAGTTAGATAGGAAGGGAGGGGCAGCACAAAGAACCCATAAGCTAAAAGACCAACAGGGAAGAGCCAGTGAAAAGGCAGCGATGAGCATGGGCCTGTGCCTCGAGAACAGGTGTAAGTTTTGTTTTGCGTTCTTCTCGATCCATTTTGGAGCTCTACCACTTGAATCATATCGCCGTAAGTCTGAACTTCAAGATGGGTGTCTCTGCCGTGGGTGTGGCGCTCTGGGGAGACGGAGGATTTTAAAGATGAGCCCTTTTGGAGTCTTCTCAGTGGAGTGTCGCACACACCTCTGTGCTCACCGTCAGCCCTCCTCCGGCACTTAACGTCTGCATCTTCACTGCTCCCCTCTCTTCCGCAGCTCCATTGGGAGGCTGGGGAATCTCCAGCACCAGACGCCCTCCCCTGTTTGGGGCTGCCAGAGCTTTCGTCCCCCATGATCTTGCTCAGCATGCTCAGGGGATCCTGCATGGCCTCTGAGAACTTCCTCCGTGTGTCCTCCAGCTCGGCGATCAGCGAGCTGCCCAGGGGTTCAGTGGGAGACAGGCTGCCTGTTGAAGGAGGCGATACCCAGTCGTCATTCTCATTCAGCACTCCTGCTTCTGGCCTTATCTCGGTGATCTTTGGCTGGGTAAGCTGCTTCCAGGGATGCAGGTGCAGCTTGGAGTCCGACTTGGAGAGATTGACCTCTGGCTCAACCCGACGAGAGATCTCTGTGCTCAGGGACTTGACCAGACTGAGGAGAGGTTTGCTTCTCAGAGAGCTGCTCTCCCTCGGCTCCAGGTCCGTGGAGGACGATTTGACCAAGTTGGTGGTGACAAGCAGGTCTGCTGATGATGCTGACAGATCAGCTAAAGAGCCTGGGGAAGAGGGGGAGTGAGCCAGGAATGGGGGCTGGGAGCGGCGGCCTTGGCTCAGGTCCAAATCGATCCCAAGACCAAGATCCGACCGGCTCTCTCTGGCTTGTGGTTTGGAGAAGACCACGGTGGGACCATCATCATGGTGGTCCAGGCTAAAGATGAGCTTGCTTTCTTCCATGTTCACCGTCAACCACGAGCTATGGTGAGTAGATAGTCAACCAAGAGGTGTAGCAGACTTCCCAATCATGGAGCATGGTGCTAACACTGGGAGCCTGTAAATGCATGTTGACTTGTAAGATCCTCATTGTCAGGATGGTTGCTGCAAATGTGGCGAGAAGCAAAAAAAAAATATTAAAATGTGGTTATGCAGCTACAAAAAATCCTTGGCAATGTTTCTTCTGCTGATAGCATAACATGCTGCTCTCACGTTCTTATTTCCCTCTTCCTCTGTTCCCTTCTTCACCATCACTTAACTAATTTTCTCTCTGTTTTCACCTTGAAACCTTCCTTTTCTAATCTCCTCTGCACTCATTCCAATATCATTTTACTTTTCCCCTGTGGGTATTTGCCTGGTTCACTGTATATGTGTGCTGTCAATGCGCATACAGTCTGAGTTAGAGATAAGGTAGGGGTGACCGTGTAGTGGAATAATCTGGGGAGTCATTAGAGCACCGAGTGCCGTGGCCAATCCCAAATTAGATGCAATGACCCTTTCCATTAGCCAATCTGACACACACGTCTTTATCCAAATATCCGTGAAAGATACGCCAACAGCCATCTCTTCTTTCCATTTTAAATATTGGTGCAGTTTTCCTGCCACCTTGCGTGCAGGTGATGAAGACTGTTCCACATTCACCTCTTCTGCAAAAATTTTTCTGGATGTTTGTTTTGTGAAATTGGGCTTGTGGGAACACAAGATCACATCTTTAAACTCATGACTACCTCGGATTTGATTGCGGTAAAACAAGGGAGAAAAAAAACTTTATCTGTAAAGCACACACCCGCAACCATTTCTCTCTCTGAATCTATCCATGTGAGGACAAATAAATGCACACACACTTGACCAAACACTAAAGATGAATGTGCTGTAATATACCTCAGTGTGTTATTCCAGATGCCTTCATTCAGATAACAAATGATGTGTTATGACTCAGTAAAAGCTCATTTATATTAAATTGGACTTAAGATTCTCCATGTCATGGACAGAACTGGGAAGAACAAACTGCTGTTTCTCATCCAGAGCCAAGAAAGTCAGGGCTTTGAAAGTGTCTGGATCTAAAAGTCCTTCACAAGCGTGTTTACAAGTGACAAGCTCTGCCATGTATCATTGCAGCCGTGCTGCATGGCTACAGCACGATCCAGACTGAGAGTGGATTAACAGTAATCCTGCACATTAAAGAAGCTTTCACGACAGGAAATTGAACACACTCGGAGCATTAATTAAATCTGATGAATGGACAATCAATCACACTTGTATCCCTGTTTTAGTAAGTTTGCTCATGTATGTTTCTTCTTCTTGTTCTCAGAGCAAACGCTGCCAACAGATTCCTTACACATGACAAACTCAAACAGTGGGTATTATTGTCAGCTACAAAAAATGTTACAAATAGTCAGTTAACATGTCACTGGCATAATCTATTTTCCCACTCCCACTGATTCCCCACTTATCTCGTCACACTGTTCCCATGAGGAAATATTAATGTTTGGCACAAGCTGGGTGTTTGTCAAAACTAATTATCCAAAAGTGCCACTATGTCAGTGCTTGAGTTGCTCCAGGCAGACCCTGCACTATCCTAATCAATTTCTACTTCAGAGTCAATTTGGACTCGTACACGCTGACAGGGGAGAGGAAAACCTTTGCTGCCGGGTGGAATAGTCAGCATGGCAGCTTGGCAGCTTTCCATTCAGGAGTGTGCAGGAATTTCTGCACAAGTAAGGGAGGAAATAAATGTAACCGCAAGAGGAATGACACAGGATTTCAAGAGGAAAGGTCTGGAGGACTCCAGGTTTTTCGTTAAATGTATCACAGAATTGTGGAGCTTGAAGTACATGTTGCAATGTTATATTTAGTAATGGAAGAATTCTAAAATATAGTCATTCATATAGCATTCATAACAGGTTCTTTAGAACACACTTGGGAGAGCAATAATCTAGACAATTGAGCTGCAATCTGGCCCAGTCGAAAAAAAATACCGACCTCAGCAGGCTGTTACTTATTAAAACCAAGAAAAGTCACATTTTGTTACATCTGCCCCTGGGACATCATCTTCAGGGCCTCAGTATCTGTGTTTAACCGCCTGCAGGTGTGTCAGAGTCAGGGCAGTGCCACCAGCTGCACCTCGTTTCAAGACCTCTTCAAATACTCGGCTCTACTGCTGCCACTTCAGTTAGTACCTGCTACTTTCCAGACAAGTATTAGCTGATTCTGAACTTGTTTCTTTCCTTCCTCCTGCCCCTAACTTCAACTTCACGCTTCAAGAGAGGCCTATGTAGGGCCACTCAATATAGCTGCATTTTTTTCCCTCCCAAAGTGGTCATCAAAATGCCACATAGGAAAGTGAAATCAAATCCTGTATATTTGCATCATGATGGGAAAGGTAGATTTAAATGGACCCAATAATCCCATTTTTAATCCTCAAGTAAACATTGAATCCTGCCAAAAAGTCGCCATGTTTTACCCAGTCTGTCCTGCTCTGACATTTTTAATCCTGCAAGAGGGGTAAAAAAGGGGGGCTGTGGCAGTATTGATTTCTTTCTAAGAAGTAGTTCCTTAACAGCCCAATGTATGACTGTATATGCCATTTAGTGGCACTTTATCCTGTCCTCAGATCTCCATTTGACCCTCATGACTAACACATTTGGCTCTGAGCTGTGTGTTTGTCTGTGTATCACATGGTCGTGACAGGCTACTTTATCTCATTAAGGCAATATCTCCTCTGTTAAAAGAGGTTGATTGACCGATCATGGACGTTCAACTTTATTTTTTCTCCCAAGGGCTGCCAAATTCAAACACGGTCTCCGTCCTCACCTGTGGACGAGTCTTAGCCCGTATTTGAAAACGAAAGCAGCTATTCTGGTGCACTGATTCAGGACGCTTCACGATAAACAAGTGTTTGCCGCAACCAGCAGAACGAAATCACTCACATGAATCTGCCATGTTTTCCTGAGAGATCACTGGCGGATGCTGAGAGAGGTCCGTTGTAAACAAGGCATCGGTTTTGTGCTGATATGTGCTTCAAGTGCGGGCTGCAGCGATCGTTCTGGATGCTGCAGTGCGCGGTGCGCTGCGCACGGAGATGTGCACCATCCGGGAGCGCGGGCAACAAATATTCAGACAACTTTACTCAAGATCGCAGCCCAGTCTTTATCGCAAAATGGCCAAACTCCACGAAAGAGCTGATTCGGAATCAGTTGTATCTTTAAGGTGGACGCGTCATGAATGTTGGCACCGTTTGACGTCGCTCCTCCTTCCTTCCTCCATTCTCTCCTTCCTTCCGCTTCGAGGCGTCGATCCAACGCAGAATAATGTGATTATTGGAGGTCTGGCTGCAGACTGGACGAAACTCTAATCCCAGATTAGGTTTGAGGAGTACGGGGGGGGCATCCTGCTCTCTACTCAGCGTCAAAACACAGACTGAGCTCAACTCTCCCTCCTCTGACACCGCAGTCCTGTACGCAGACTTATGTAATTGCGAGACGTGTTCAGTTCACGCCAGAATTGTTACTGATCCAAAGCATCTTATTTAAATCCCTTTTTTAAAATATTATTTCCATCATCATTGTTATTATACGAACATTTTAGGCAGGCGTCCAGTTATCAGATCTGTATTATACTGTACAAGAATTGGATACTTTCTGAATTCCCCTCTCATGAGATCACTGAGAGAAAGCAAGCGGCATGAACACCGTCAGGCAGGTAGTAACCTGACGTTCAGTGTGTTGACATTTAACTGCTGGATGCTCAGACGAGGGGGATTTAATGGACACCTTAACTCACTTGGACTCCCAGTAGCATAAAAATGTTGCTGCAGGGGTCCGTGCTGTAAGAAGCAGAGTGACGCCGCAGGGATGCTGCTGTCTGCTGAAGCTGTGCTTGACATTTACTATGATACGTGATTTGTTTTGATTATCAGTGACACATGACCTATTCTCTGCTGTTGCACTGAGACATGGCTGCAAGTAGTGGAAGAAAAAAACTGTAGTAAATGTTACAAGACACTCCAAATACTATTATGAGCGCCATCCAGTTTTTTTTTTAGTTATCTCAAACATGAGCTCTTCGGCACTGATAAGCTCATCCTGATGTCAGTGTCAGTTAAGGTTACTGACAGTTGTGAGCATCATGTGCCCTTCAGCCCAACTCACAGCTTTGGTGTGTTTGCTACCATCTGCTGGTCATACTACAGAAGAAGAAGAAATCAATGTTGACGAGCAGATTGGAGATGAGCCTGAAGGAGCTGGAATTAATATTGTGCATAAACATCCTTGGAAATAAATGAAAAAATAATACAGTGGAGAATACGACACTACTTTCTACTGGTTTGATTCAGTGTCTCCAAAATCCTGTGAGGCATCCTTAAAAAGCCTTATTACATGGCTGAAATTAGATTTTTTAAAAATGATGGAAAGGTGTGTGCATCTCAGCAGAATGCGTTAATTAATGCAGGCAGCATTTCTGTCTGAACAAACTGATCCGTGATCTATGTGACGTATGTCTGGAGCTGACAGTTGTTAGCATGAACCTGAGCTTGAGCAGTTTGGCCCTGGAGCCAGGTCTGCAGGCCTGGATCTGAGAGAAGAAACCCATCTTCGAATGGGCACTAAAACCTTTTAGCACTGCACTCGCATTTAAAAAAGGAAAGGTAGACATTGAAGTTGCATAGACATATAGTAGATATGCTGAAAAATGGTCCAAAATGAAAAGAACTCAGTTTATTATATAAACCCCACTATGGTGTCTTACAGGGTACATTGTGAAATCAACAAACAATTTGGTGGTGATCAGTATGTAATGTTGATTTCTGCTAAGTCTTTACTTTCCATATATCGCTATTAAAATATAAAGAACAGAGTCGACTTTTTACAGTTTTGCTGAAAGGTTATTCACATGACAAGGTTTCAGTGTGCAGATAGAAAAAGTTGCGAGTGAGATCACTCATCTCAAACATCAACAACGTACTGCTTTGATGCAGTAATGTAACTGTATATGCTTTGTAAATACTAGTGCGTCTCAAAAAATTTGAATGATGAAGCCCTAGTAAACTGGAGAATGACCAACAGGTGAGCCTCTCTCTCTCTCTCTCTAACGGTTTCCGTCTCATTAATGTCACTGTTTTCAGTCTGTGGCTTCCGTTTCATGAGTTTGCAGGTGCACCTTAAGATTAGATGCAAGCCTGTATCTCATGCCGCAGACGTGGCAGGCATACGGCCTCTCTCCTGTATGTATGGTCCTGTGACTCCTCATCTGTCCTCTCTGGCAAAAACGTTTGCCGCAAATATCGCACTCGTACGGTTTTTCCCCAGAATGGTGCCTCATGTGCATTTTGAGGTGAGCGCTGGTCTTAAACAGTTTGCCGCACAGGCCACAATCATATGGCTTCTCCCCTGAATGACTTCGTTTGTGAATGGTGAGGTTCTGGCTCTGACTGAAGGCTTTCCCGCAGACGTCACAGCGATACGGTTTCTCCCCAGAATGGGTCCTCCCGTGGACTACGAGATGCTGTTTGCGGTTAAACACTCGGCCGCATTCTTGACACGTAAACTCTTTTATGCCCGTGTGTATTCTTTTATGCAGCTGGAGGCAACGATCACTTGCGAACGTCTTGCCGCACTCGTCACAAAAATGTGTTTTCTTGTGACAACCCTTCAAATGAGCCACCAGCTCTTTTGTAGACTGGTGTGCAATACCACAAACAGTGCAGTCCATTTTACTCTTGTGTGTTTTTATGTGCTTCATCAAGGAGCCGGCGTACTGAAATCCCTTGCCACATACATGGCAAAAACTGCGTCTCTTTTGACCTTTAGCAGAACATTTCCTTTCAGGCAGCACTGCTTGGTCCTCCTTATCATCGCTGCCTCTTTGTCTTCGCAACAGCTTCCTTTTCCTTTTCGTCTTTTTGGTCTGTTCTCCATCGCTGCTCTCCAACTCCTCATCGCTGTCCCTGTTCTCACTCTGAGCTGCAGAGCAGTCTGAAAAAACTGGCTGCATTTCATATGACACTTGCACCTCTGGCTGATCTTGCTCACTTTCCACAGTTTCAGGAGAAGGAAAAGCAATCTCCTGTGTTTGGCTCTCGTTCACAACTTCCTCCTGTTCCTCTTTTATCTCAGACATTTTCAAGTCTGTCTCAACCAGGCAGTAGTCCCAGTTATTGGTGTCCTGGCTCATGCTGGTTTGTGAGGGTTCCGGTGACTCGGTCCTGACGTTGGACTCCTCTGGTGTTGAGGGTCCTGGGTTTTCTAGCAACATTGTGGTTTCAGTTTGGTCTCCATGTTCCGAGGCACCACTGGTCAGTGGAAGCCCTTCACCTACAAAGGAGACAAACACAGAAGTTAATGTTTCCATTTGAAGGAGTCATTTTATTTTATTTTTTTAAAAAGTAAATTTGCATGGGTACTCTTCTGGGAATGTCCTGAAAACATGTTGCTCTTGCACTCTGACGCTGTACAGTATAGAAGTACTTCTACGAGATGCAGCAGAGCTCTCGACAGCACGTGGGCGAGTGGACTGTATGCGTGCCCGCGCAAACGCGGCGCAACATCCCTCGGGTACTTCTTCGGCTACCACAACACAACTCAACACGAGGACCAAAAACTCCACCACACAACGCATTAAAGCAGGGTCACAAACCTGATTTCTTTCGCAGGAGGCCCACCTGGTACCGCAGGCTTTGGATCTCCTCTATGGACCGGCTGACTTCGGCTTCATACAGCGCTATCTTTATGGTTTTCTCCACCTCTCCGAGGATCTCCTCTCCGGCCGCGTACAACCGCTCGTGGACAAACGATCTCAGCTGCAACACGGTGGCGTCCATAGCTCGGGAGGAGGATCAGGATGATCACGGCGCGAAAAGAAGAAATCTATCAGCGACAGTGGCTGGAGAGCAAGAAGCTTAACTCTGCTAAACCGCTAACAACATGCCAAGCCCTTCCGCCACCAGCCACAGTGCTACATCCGGTTGGAATCGTTCACAATAAAAGCGTCAAATTCAAATAGAAACGCAATTTGGATGAAATTAACTAAAAATAATTAAAATCTGAAAACAAAACAATTATACATTTATCATACATATATGTGCAACCTTGTTAACAAAATAAGTGTAGAAGACTCCATGAAGTTCTCAGATTTTAATGTGAAGGTCAGAAACGCAAACCGGAAGTGTTGTTGTTGTTGTTGTTTTAACAGACTGTTTCCGCTCAGAGCAGGAGGCTGGTCAAAGAACAGTTCAACTCTACAAACGAAGTAATGTCGTTTTGTTCCTTTCGCGGTGGAGAGGTCTTTAAAGACCATTTCAAACCAGGTACCTTTATGAATATGATTTTTCTTTTATTACTTTGTTTTAAAAAATCTCTGCGTAACAGGTTATGTTTAGCATAAGTTAACTAATACCAGCTAGTCATTGTTAGCTAACTATCCTTTTACGTAACTTTGTAGACATCCGTGTATTTCGGAATAAATGATCTATTCTCGTTCCTGCCGACTGTAGTTGCCCGTAAGAGCTTTTATTGGGCCATGACTACATGTTGTTGCAGGAAAACTAAGCTGATGGACACAGAAATACAGAATAACCTTGCTCGCTTTTGTTACAAAACTGGATCAAAGTTTGCTGTAGAAATCAGAAGTCGTCACTCCATTTTTACAATAACAGAAATACACCCTTTAACAAACACAAATGCAACGTCAGTACAGAAAATCATACGTGGAAACGTGAAAGGAAATCCCTGAAAGAAACAAGTATCAATGTTTATAAAAAATAACCAACAGAGCACCATTTATTGTTACCAACGTCATGGCAAACGTCCTAGAAAGACGTGTATTAAAATAGTGCTCTCGTCATGATCCGTTATCTGCCTCTCTTTACTCTTCAGGGATGTATGTTTGTTCCAAGTGCGATCACCAGCTGTTCTCTAGTCGCTCAAAGTATGAGCACTCGTCTCCCTGGCCGGCCTTCACAGAGACCATCCATGAGGACAGTGTGTCCAAACATAAGGAGAGACCCGGTGCATACAAGGTACACTCGCTCACTATGTTTATCTACTGAAACAGAGTGTAAACATAAAAGTTTTTTTTTTCTAGAAATGCGTGGAAATACAAAGTCTTGATTCAGGTGTCTGATGTGCTGCTCTAGGTGCTATGTGGGAAGTGTGGAAATGGACTGGGCCATGAGTTTGTGAATGATGGACCCGCCAAGGGCTTGTCTCGCTTCTGAATATTCAGCAGCTCACTGAAGTTTGTCCCGAAAGGTAAAAACAATCAGATTGTAACGCACAAGCTTCAACTTTGTGTTATGCGAGCCCTGGAAATGCCAATTTCATTGGTGGTATATTACACAGCATATTATTGCGTCCTTGAAAAATTGCAAGCACTTTAGACGCATCTCACTGTCACCCTGTGCTCCCCCTAGATAAAGTTGATGGACCATAAGGTGAGCTGTCAGGGACCTGTACAAGTTCCTTTTATGCTGCAGAAGGTGCGGTCGGTGGATGAAGAGTTCTGGTACAAAACCAATACAGGGAACACCGGGCCTCTGATGAATGATGGCCTCACTGAGCAGCAAGAACAGAGGACTGATCCCAGGTTTTTGTTTTTTTTTTGTTATGCAATCATCCCACACTCAGTAAACAGGTCTCATTAGTATTTACAGTGATTGACGCTTGTGTTTTGTCATGGGGCGAATGAACTTCTCATGATCCTGTGAGCTATTTCTTAATGGAATACTAAAAACGTTTGTTTACTTTCACATCATTTCCAGTACTTCTGCTGCTTTTTTTAAAAACCAGTCAGGTGCACAAACAAATATTTCAGAAAACAGTAGCTGACAAAACTGAATCTCAGCCTGGATGACTCTTTTCTGAAGGTGCCCACGATGTTTTATTTAATTAATTTGTCAACAATGCCCTCTGCAGTATTTAATGTGTTAATTTAAATGCTGATTTAGTCTACATCACCCTTGATGAGCTTTATGTAAATGAATCAAAATGACAATATGCAAAGAGCTGAAATAAATATATTTTAAATTAAAACTTTCTGTGTATTTTGGTGAATTCTTGCTGTTCTACTTCTCAGTGATGTAAATGCTGCCATCATGTGGAAGCAATGTGAATAAAATCAGGTGTTACACAAGCAGGACAGAGCTGTTGACACTTGATATGGACATGCAGGGTCTTTTTTTCTCAGCTCAGTCCTGGTGACTCTTTGTAAACATGTTTCTAAACTAACTAAAGGGGAAACTACTTTTGGTTTTAAGGGGCTGAGAAATTTGACATGGATGAAATGTCATATTGTTCTTTTTCCAGTGGAGAGGAATACAAAAATCACTTCCAGCCTGGTGAGTGACAACATGAAGAAGCACAAGGTTGCTCGTCAAGGGGAAACGATGGCAAACAAAATGTAGGGGGAAAAAAAAAAGTTTGTGGTTCTTCCTCTTGCCCCTCAGGTATATACGTGTGTTCTGAATGCGGGCACGAGTTGTTTTCCAGCGTGGCAAAGTTTGAGCACTCTTCTCCTTGGCCAGCCTTCTCGCAAACGATTCACGAGGACAGCGTCTCCAAACACCCTGAAGCATGGGGACCCTTAAAGGTAGATGACCTCTGGAAAAGTAGCACTGCTGAATGTCTGTTACAGTAAGATAGGTTGACTAAGTAGGATTTCAACATTGAATGGTAAAGAGAGATGATTTGATTCTTCTGGATTTATATGCTGTAGGTTTGCTGTGGAAAGTGTGGCATTGGATTGGGCCACGAGTTCCTGTGTGACGGACCGAGGGAAGGGCTATCACGCTTCTGAATATTCAGCAGCTCGCTGATGTTCATCCCTAAAGGTGGGCCCTCATCAGTGTTACTGTGAGCTGTAGCTGGTTCTGCTACATAGCTTACCCTCATTGTCCACCTTTAACCCACTGTTTGACCTGTCTCCACAGAAAAGTTTGAAGCACAGAAAAGTTAGGAGGCGGTTTCCTGCCGTGTAGGTGCAGACAGTGGATGAAGTGCTCTGGGATAAAGCCTAACAGGTCTCCCGGGCTGCTGATGGATGCTGGTCTGGCTGCACAGAGAGAATTTTAACCACTTTTTAAAAATCTATGAACCCAGAGAAGGGTCATCTAGGTCATCCAGATTGAGTCACATTAGTTTGACCTTTCCACTTCAATGTTTAACTTCCTTCTCTTGCAAAGTGTTTAAGTTGTTTAACAGTTGCATTAAAGTCTTACCAGAATATGTAGTCACAGCTTTGCCTGTCTTAGTGGCTCACATTGTTTGCAGGACTCACAAATCAATCTTAAGCTGTTAAAATATGTTGAGTGTATTGTATGCAACAAACATAGAATCCGCCTTCAAAAGTGCAATTACATGTTTCCATCAGTTGATGGTGCTACCTGCCGTGAAAAAAATCTTTAATGTTAACTGTTAACAGTGCATCTAATGCAACCCTGTGGACACATACAGTTGGTTGTGTGGTGAGTAAAGATGAATGGTGCTGTGCAAGTGTTTTAGGCACTCAAAGTAAAAAAAAATAATGCAATGTATATTTTTTATTTATAAATTACCTGGTGGATTTAGGGCATCTCAGTGCCTCCTGCAACTTAATGTAATGTACTGTAATCGCTGTAAAACATCGTGCTCAAAACATTTGTACAATACAGTGTATTATGGCAAAATCTGAGTGTACATAATTCTGTTTTACTAATAAAGGAGAATATCCTGCAACTGGAATGAATATTTTGATGAATTTATGGCTAACAGCAAAGCCATTTCTATAAACAACGTCTTTTGGTTGCTGTCAATTCACTTGTAGAAATTTTCCCTTTTAACTGAATGCTTTTTTGGTTTATTTGCTGCCTGCAAACATAAAATTTTTCATGATCTCCATGAAATGTGCCCCCTGGCCTTCTCCACTGCTCAAGGGCCTATTTCAGAAAGCAGATTCAGGGTTATCAGGAAAAAGACCTTCCTTTTTATGAGTCCAGGTTAGAGAAGTGAGGAAGTTCTGTGTTTTTCAACTCAGTGAACTTTTCATAGATAACTCAATTACCTTTTTCTCAGCCAGTGGAGTGGTGGAATTCTAAACAAAAAGCAATGATGCGGGGGTACGTTCAACAGCTATGGTGCTGTTTTAAGTCGTCTGGGATGAGCAGGTGTGGAGCTGCTCATTTCAAAGCCCGGAAGATCATTGGGGGAGATGAAAGCTTCACTGTCAGACAGAAGATTAAGAAAGGAAGTGCAAACATTCGTAGATTGTAATGCTCTGTAGCAAAGCGTTTTAAGCACAGACGATTTTTATTCATCTGACGTGATGGTGATTTCTGTCTGTAAGGTATGATCAAAACTCAGAAGGAGCACAATTGTTAGTGTAATGTGATTTTATGCCTTATGCCTTTATAGAGAAGTACATGTTTTTAATGTTCAGTGTTTTGCATAAAGTGAAGTTCAGTACATTCAAAGTTTCTCATCTCTCCAACTTTCAGGTCCAATCTCGAAGTTACCACACATCAAGCTCTTCATTAATTGAGTAAAACCTTCCTTCCACATAGACTAAACTGTCCTCAGGGGGATGTGGTCTGGAAGACTGGAAGCGGGGGGGAGGTTTCAAATAAGGATGAGCAACAAACCTACCAACAGACAGACGGAGATGAAAATACAAAGATAAACTAGATGTGAGAATGAGAGATGGAGAGGAAATAGTAAACTGCTCAAAACACAGGGTTGCAATTAACATTTGCTATCTGCAGGAACACTGTTTCTGGCTGGCATCTGAGTACAGCTGTATGGCCAAGAGGAAGTAAACAGGAAGGAGGAAGTGGTAATCCTCTGATAGAATCGCGAGACAGACCCCACTTTTCTACCAGTGACCTCTGGGGCTCATCCTGCTTGTAAAGCAAACATGATCCTTAATTACATTAATCCGCTACTTCTCCAAAACTTCTTTCCCATTCCTGAAGGCCAAGCCTCGGGTCCCCGACTAAACATGTGCGTCCCAATGACTCATTCACAGGACATCTTGTTTTAATTGTAGCCGATGTGAGCCTGACGCTTAGATGTGGATGTTTACGGGCACTGCACCTGCTTCTGTTTTTTAGCCAAAGAAAAAAAGTGTCTCACTCCACGTCCACATGCCATGACAGCATATCCAAGTTCTTTGAGGTAGTGTTCCCTAAAAAAACCATCTGTCATCCAGTGGCTCTGCCTCACGCACACCACGGGAGCTGTGATCCCTCTGCGGGAGGAATAAAGCTCCTGACTGCACGACTGTAACAGACATAGAGAAAACTCCTTTCATCAGGGTTGAAATATCTGCAGCGCGTTAGCTAACACACTATATATGATGTCTCCATCCATACTGTGCATCGCGGGACTTCCCTCCACATGTTTCAGACACACATGCTGTACGTTGAACAAACATCTGTCTCCCTTTGTGTAATGAATGAAAGAATAAACAAAGCTTTTTCAGACATGACACTGGAATGTGATTTGTGCTCCAGATCAAAGGAAAGTTCTGGAAAAACTGACGGCAGCCCAGGTTGGGTAGTGTTGTAATTATGCACGGACAATATGTGTTTGAAAGAGATGGAGCCTATGAAAACCAAAATGAAAATATTCTTGCCCATCCTCTCTTGACAGTCCCAGCAGTGAACCGCAACATGAAGTGATGTGTAGTTTACTGATCATATAAACAAATTCTATGTGGCGCGGCCATATGAAACGCATATCTCGACGGGCCGTGTTGGTTATAAACACTGTAAACGTGGAACGAGGAGTAATAAAAACACAATTACATTAAGGAAGAAACAATGGGAAACCTCAAATTTCTGCTCTTTCCAAGAAAATGTCAGCAGCTTTAAAACACGAGAGATCTCTTTTTGTTTTCGGAATGCAAACTTGCACAGCCAAAGTCAAAGAGAACCTTTCCCAAGTATGAGGGCACCCAGGAAGAAAATAAACAATATGTGAAATTTCAATGGCTTCTGCTGCTTTATTGTCATCCTTATCACATGGGCTCTACCAGCTTCAATAACAAAGGGGGGGGGGTACATTTGAACATATGTATGTGCAAACATCACTCGCTATCTGCACTCTGATCTGTTTCAGGGAGATAGAGACCCCCAAAAAGCTTCAAAGGAATACTTCAGGTGTGTGGCATCGGTATTGTTTGCAGAGATCAGGGCAAATGGTCTTTAGCTTTCAGGGATGCTGGGTTGACCAAGGGATAAGAGAGAAGGTTTAAAACAGGAGAATAAGAGTGGTTGATTGTGTGCCCACATGACAACTTCTTTATCTCCCTTGATCAGAGACTGGGTGGGGGGTGGGGGGTGGTTGAAAGGCCTCAAAGATAGACACTATAATATCCATAAAGAAAGTTGTGGACAAGCTGTGTGTACATTATGTCAAACAAGTACCAGAATCCTTTCAACTTTGTGTTTCCTGCATGAGTTTCAGAGTCAGGGGCTGGTAAGACCGATCCAGCGAAGCCTCAGATGAGCATATGCCAGAGGCCAGGAAACATTTATCAAATGAGTCGCCTCAGAGTATGGAAATATCAGGATGGCTTTGGATTTCAGCTAAATGATTTAAAGGTGGGCTCGGCCCACAGCAGTCATGGATTGTGGAAAAATGCTGCATTTGTGTCAGCACGTGTCCAGAAATGTCAGAGGCCTTTGACGTCTGGAGAGGTTTACGGCACGCTAAAAACATCGTCGCACAGACAGAGGCAAAGTAATTACCTCAGTCTTTCCCTGGGTACGATGCCACAGACGGTCTCCCCCCCACCCAATCAACAGCCACCCACCCAGCTAATCCCAACTCCCTGCAATTTGCGGCTGCTCATCCTCTGTCATCTTGGAGAGTAATCCCACAGTATGCTTCATATGAGATCCAGATCATGCGATGTGTGTGTCGGAGAGAATAAGACTGTATATTGTGTTTGCGTGTGTGTGTAAGCCAAAAAGAGGGCAATTGCACGCATGTTTGTGTGCACTATTTTCCAGATATGATCCCAAACTTTTTTGTTTATGTGTATATATGTATTTGCAACGCATCTATAGATATGTGTATATAGACATGACATAACCCCCCACACACACACACACAGGGCCCAGATTGGTATTCTTAATAGTCACAATTGCTCCTTTGGTCATGCTGATTGCTAACTTCTGTACAGAAAATGTTCAGGGGTGCCTGAGCCCTTTATCTCCTCAGTGATTATATCTCAGTCAGGACCTATAGCATAAATATCAGGACTTATCATCTACATTATTCCAAGTACTATGAGAAAGTTGTGTCGATGTTCTGTTTGAAGGTATGCTATATCTGTGTGTTTGATCTGTACAAAAAAATGGAACATAGAAAAAAAAAACTCCAACAGAGTTTATTTATTGAAAATGTATTATTTATTATTGTTTAGATGGTGAGTCCCAGGACTGGAGGAGCAGGTAGGCCATGAGACCGGATGGACCCGGGTTTAGCATTGGCATGGCACTCAGGGGAAAATGAAGACAAGGCAATCTGATGGCACAGGTGGACAAGGTCGTAGCTGAGGGAAAACAGAGCATAGAGCAAGCAGTCCACAAAGAACTAGAGAATTGGCCATTGAGTTACCATATGTATATACTGAATAATCTGTCAAACAGTTTTTTAATGTGTGTTTATTTGTGCAATCACATCTGGATCCCCCTCAGTGCACACACGGGGGAAATTCCACTTACACAGCTTTATGCCCCTCAGCACCTATTGAGCAACACACACGCGTACAGAGAAACTGATTACACTTTTTTTTCAGCAGCTCCTCAAAATATGCAACATCAGAGCCAATAATCTTTCCAGTTATTGCTCATTGACAGCATTAACATATGAAAAAAACAATCCTTGATTAGTAATATTTCTTCAGCATCAACACTTGGCTCACACAAACTTTAACTTTCCACATTTGCACTTTATTCTTTTAATTTGTGCCAGAGAGGTAAACATGCTGTAATCTCACCTGTCAGTCACCTGGCAGTAATTGTTTCTCTTGATCCCTCAGCCTCTCCCTGTTAGCTTGTCAGTGTCCTAGATTTGTGTGTATGACGTCAGTACTAAACATACAATGAGGATACAGGGTGTATCTTGTGTGTTCCTCCATGTCTATCTGTTACAGCTCAGCACAGAAAAGTGAATAATTGCTTGGTCAAAGCAGAATCCAAATGAATTTTAGATTTATTTTGGGGAAGTCCACGGAGAAGCCTTCCTGCTGTCATTTGGACGAGCAGCTACGTTGTGTCCCTGAAAACATAGACCTCAAAACCTAAAGTGAGACCAGATGAGAGCCACAGGAAGGAGAGGGAGATTTGTGCGTGACTGTTTGTGTGCTGGTCCCGTTCTTTTTTTTTTAAAGACTCAAAATACACTCCCGCAGGATTATATAGAATATAAGATATAAAATTAGAATTTTCAGCTTCATCAAGGTAATTTTCACACACATGGCTTCTGTGTCTGGTTAAAATTGAGCTTTGACTATCAATAAAAAGCAAATAATGCATACATATTTGTCCAAACAATTTGAACATTTTACAGCTCATAATTCTAATTATTTAAATTAAACAACATGTCAATCTCTGAAGCAACTTCTTCAGGTCCTACAAGGCCTATTTTTTCCCGGTAGGTCACATATTTGCTACTCTTCTGTCCCCTTTAGGCCAAAACAACCTTCAGCACCTTCAGCTGATGGTTTCCCTTGTTTGAGTCGCACACAATTTCACATTCCTCTGAAATGCAGACTGCCCCCACAGGGTAGAAGCCCATCTCCTGTTTCTGCGGCATGAAGCAACTTTGACACACGTATGCACACTCTCTCTGGCCTGCAGGATCCCACAAGACAGGTGATACTATTTTAGCAGACCTGAGTCAACAGTGAGGCAATGGACAAAGTTTTTTTTTGGAGGATGACAGCTCTCTTTTCTCACAGTCAATGTGACAGGTTGGAATTAAAAAACATGGGAAACTCCAGAGAGCGGGGAGACAAACTGCAGTGGTTTTACACTAGCAATTACAGTCTGTTAACACCCATCTGATGACTGTTTGTGTTTATATTTACTGAGGCCATCAAGGTTTGATTTGCTTACATAAATGTACACATAGCCATCGATTAAATAAAGAGACATTCACCCGGTTCGGAGCGAGTGTGAAAATATATGAGTGCATCCATTTCAGTGGTGGTTCTGGCCCTCTAACAGTAGTGCAGTGTTCCCTTCAAGCATTCGTGTGAACTGCATAGATGGAAAGAAAGTTGTTTTTCACACACTGGGCGGAAATAGATGGTGACAGTGACACATAAAAGGGCAAGGCTGTGGTTTGGAACTGACGTCATGGCGGCAATCAGCGCTTAAAAACGACGAGGCCTTTCAATGAGAGAAAGCCGCACAAAGCAGCCCACAAACATTTCAGTAAGTAACAGTTTGGGATTGGGCACCACAACTGGTAGTACATGATGCATGCAGAGCGGAGCAGTAGGCTTCACCCGGCACATGAACACTTGCATGCATACCTGCGCGCTCCATATGTGCAGTCACACACACACTGCAGTTCAAAACGTTTCACCTTCACAGCTCTGTCAGATTTGCAGCCACACGTCTTGAGTGAGCTGGGAGGCATGAAACTGTATACTGGAGTAATCACAGTTGTCTCCTTTTTAACCTCTTTCTCACTTCATTTCTCTCTCACTCACACTTGCCTTCTGTCATACAGACACACACACACACACACACACACACACACTCTCTGTATCTCCACCCTTCCCAACGCACCTAATATCACTTGGGAGCCACCAGATCCCACTTTTCACAGCAGAGCTGTGGATTAGAAAAGACGGCATTTCCCAAATGGTCTGTGGCTTGTGCGATGACATGATTGTCATTCAGATTTAATTCCCTCAGTGCTCTTTAGATTCCCCCCGCTTCTACTGCTACAACGCACCCAGAGAAGGTAAATAACAGTTTGAAAAAACATGGAGCTCCTGTACAGACTTGCTTCCTGAAAAGGTATTTTAGTTTTTATTGCCAAGATGAAAGACACATTGAAAATTGTTCTGTGCAGCTGCTTCCTAGCTGTTGAAGACAACTTGCACCCATTTTTGTTTATGTGAAAAATATCTGTGGCCTTAGATCTCTATACATGTATGTCATTTATGTAATTGAATCTCTTGGCTTTGGGGGCTGCCCAAATCTAACCCTCACGAGGCTGGAATGAATTTCAACAAACTATTCCTCAGATATAAATTACTCCCATGTTGAACTGGAAGCATTATGTGGGTCTAATGCTGTTTAATGCTTTCAAGGCCATTGAGGGTGTTGTGTAAGATTCAAACATCTCCCCTCTCAGATCTTAAGTACACGAATCCTTTCAGTGATGTCCCTATAAAGCTGCAGGGCATGTCTAAAGAGTCTCAAAACTTCCCGCTGGATCGACGCACCTGTTTGAAGGTAGCGGGACATGACGGATGGAGGGTGGGAGGAGAAGGGGAAGATGTGGGGGCAGAAAATTGTGTATGGATGGAGAGATCAGAGTGATTTTATCCCCTCCTCATTCTTTTCTTCCAACCACCATTCTTACGGACTTTGCTTGCGTTTGCAGATGAAAGTTGGGAAGGCTCCAGGAGTAGGGTGCGGCTTCACCCTTGCTTTGTTGTCTGCTTTTGTATTCAGTGATCCTCGCTACCTGAGGGCTTGACTGTTGAACATCTAACATGCTGCAGAGAGAGAGAGTGTGTGTGCGACATCTTTTATTTCTTCAAAGGAGCTGCACTTCAGACGCCACAATATGAGCATCAAACTGAATTGTTTTGGGATAACCCAGCTTTAATCTAATAACCACATCACTGCAAAGGCAACTAGATGAAAAGTGCATTTGTTTACAGTCCATAAACACTTATACATCTTCCATCTGATGTTCCTCATTAGTAAATATCTCATTGATATTCATTCCAGACACAAAAAAGCATCAGGTTCCAATTGTAGGAAACTACAGCCATGCCTCTGCTCCGCTAAATGAGCATCTCCTGGGCTGTGGTTTCAAAGATCTGTCATGATGGCTTTAAGGACTCTGACGGCTATCTTGCGGCTATCGCAAATGACCTACAGCTTCTTCCTCATACTGGAAATTACAGAATCAGAGTGGAACATTCTGCTTTTGCTCAAGCGGATTTGTAATTTGCTGTAATGGCTGACACATGTACACGCCATCGGCAGGCCTCTGGCTATGGAAATCTCTATCAGTGGCACACACGGATGCGGCAGCAGCGCACACCTGCAGATGCGACAGTGGGATATATAGACTGGACTGCACACACGCAGGCACAAATGCCTGAGCATGAATGTGAGCACACAGTAATGCACACAAAGACAGAGAGCAAAAATCACATCAACAGAGGTACACGTAACCCAACGTCAATCTTATACATAAAGACACAGTTCACAACTTGCAATTTGTATTTGTTTCCCCCAACACCACTACTGCCTGCTGGCTTCTTTAATCTCACTGTTTATATTTCTGAGTCCAAACCTGTCAGTGTAACTCCAGCTAGAGAAATTAGCGTGACGGGAAAAGCAAATAAAATGTCTGATGAAAGCAAAGCCTGGATCTTGACCTCATTGTGACTGAATCTACCACTAGCCAGCAGACAGTCATTTTCAAAGTTGTGAATTCCTCAGTGCCAGGCTGGCCTCTCTCTGGATGGATTTACAATGGCTGTTTGTGCTTCAAAACATATCATTATTCTATATTTGCCAGGGTCATGTCAGCATCTGCAGAGGCCTTTGTTTGAGCACAGTTAGATTTTTTCAAACAGATTTTACATCTCAGTAGGTGCAAAGACTTTGAAAACTTTACATATTCCGTACATGAGAAGTTCCATATTTTGGATTTAACACTTGTTCACTTTCATGTTGAAACTTAGACAACTTGCTCTCATGTAAACTTAATATGTAACTACAGCCAGCAGCCAGGCGTCAGATGCAGAGATAGGGGAGAAGATCGATACTACTCTCATATCTAAATAAATAATATAAAATATAACCTAAATAACTGACCAGAATGAGTGTGGCATCGATCTTTTCATTTGACTCAAAAAAAGCAGATAAGCATTTAGCATTTTAGAGAAATTTCTGTCAACTGGTCACCAACAAGATATGCTGTAAACTCACCTGGTTAAGTGTGAACTGTATATTAATTGAGAGTGCAAGCTGTAATGGCCCAGGTTCAAATCTCTCCCCTCCCTTCCCTTTCATGTCTATCTTCACTGTTGGTGTCATTAAAGGCAGAAATGCCCAAAATAAATACCCCAGTTCATACCCTGTAAAACTGTTTTGTCATTTGTCATTTTGGCACTTTGTGTTTATACAGACTAAACAAAGGAGATGTGTTAAGAAGTGAGCATTACAGTGGATTTTGCTTCCTTTAAACAGAGCCAGACGAGCTGTTTCTCTCTTTATCCAGTATTTGCGCTAAGCTACATTAGCCACCTGCTAAATTTCACCAAGAAATCCAATAAAATGTCAAACTTTCATTATTTTTTTTTCTTTAACCAAGCAGTCTGTTTTTTCAGGATACTGAGGAACAGAGCTGAATAAAATCCCCAATTATCCAACACAGTGAGTTTATCAAATTTATTTTTTATTTTTTAAACATGCTATGCCCCAGGGCTTAGTGTGTGTGTGTGTGTGTGTGTGTGTGTGTGTGTGTGCGCGCGCTTGCATGTGTGGGTGCGTACCTCTATCTCACCTCCTTATACCTCTTCTCTCTCTCCCTTCATCCATTCAGACCCCCACCCCCCTCTCTGTGTTAGGCAGGTTCAAAGTCTGAACTCTCGTCTCACTGCCAGAGGTAACCCAAAACCTGCTCCAGCTTTACAGAATCAGGGGAACATCCCAGTTCTGATCCTTCCTGTACAGCCCCAAAGGATGACACACACTCAGCCTCACATACTGTATTTATGAGCTGGAGACAGAGCAGTCACAGGGGCCCCTCCTCACTCCAGTCCTATTGTTTAGGAGATTTGTGTCGGGAGACTTGTCACTGTGTCGGCAGCTATGTGTTGGTTCAGCATGGAGTCTCAGGGTGCAGGGACAGACATCCTCGGGGCTTCTCTCATTCACAGGGCTAACTGAGACATCTCTCATATGGGTTCAAAGGGGCAAGGAGGATTTTCCTCTCTGGAGTCAGTTTACATTTGTAAAACACTCATGTGTGGCTCGTAACAAAGTGCTCTGGATATTTTGTTCATGTCCCACAAAAAGAGAAATTTGTGTTGCTTGTGTTACACATTTTACAGCAAAAAATCACCAAAAGTAATTTAAATTTATGTAATTTTTGGACACAGACGAAGTTTCCTAATTGAGGTTTAAAGGAGCTTCGAGTGCTTTCATATAATAATGCATAAGACATTTCTATGATTTTCCAATGGAAATGAACGCCTGTCCAAGTCCATGTTTACCCATGTTTATGCTATAGCTTGAGGAGGGAAGGGTGGAGACTTGGAAAAAAAGGGCGTGGGAGAAGCAGAGGAGAAACCTTGAATGAGAGATTAGCGTACGTCAGGGCGCACAGATTGCTGGACTTGAAGTCTCATGCAACTGCAAAACAAACGAGTCATCTTAAATGACAAAGCTCCCTTGACTGAGAAGGATTCACTTTGACCAGTCTCTTCTGAGAAAGAAAAAAAACGCAGACCAAGACTATGAAGATTATTTTTTGACAAATCCACCGTGCCATTCCGCTGCTAAGAGGAGATCTCCGTGTGATGCCTCACTTTTACGCAACAGGTTCTGCGAGACAAATTTCACACCAGCATAAACTCCGATCCATGTAGGAAGAAGCAGCAGCATGCTGTCCTCGTTTTGGCCCCTTGGCATTGAGCAGGAGATCAACTCATGGGATGTAGTGGATGCAGAGTCAGGTTCAACTTTGGAAAGGTGCTGTCCAAAGTCTCGGTGTTTTTTACCATGGTCCTGATCTTCACCTACTTCTTCTACTGCCTCAGCGGACTTTGCGATTCGGCTCCGAGAACTTTATACCGCCAGCAGGCTTTAGACAAGGACTATGCCATTCTGGACGACCTGCGACCGTCGCCGCGTCTCCTCCCGGACGCGCCGTCGCACCGGAACCGCACAGCCTCCGCGGATGCGGAGCAAATGGACGCGCCCGGGCAGCTGCCTGAGCACACGTCGGAAAGCGCCAGGGAGAGCGCCCAGAAAAACGGCATCCCTGTATCCAACACTTTCGGGATCAAAAGGTTTCCGCAGGCGATTATAATCGGCGTGAAGAAAGGAGGAACCCGCGCGCTGCTGGAGTTTCTCCGCATCCACCCTGACGTGAGAGCGGTCGGCGCGGAGCCTCACTTCTTCGACAGATTTTATGATAAAGGGCTGGAGTGGTACAGGTACGGACCAAATGCAAAACACACGGATGGGGAGGTTACACCTTTTTTAAACTTCCCGTGAATATATAAGCATGTTTTAGTAATGTTATGATCATGACCGAGTCTAAATGTGAACTTTAATGGCCCAATACAGTACAGAGTAGCCGTTCACTTTAAATCTACTAATGAATGGCACAGACATGAATTCCAGTAGGAATAAGACCAGGTTTTAAATCTTTTCAATAAAACCATGGATGGCGTCTCAGCCAATGCAGGATGATCTATGGCGGCAGGCTGAAAGGTCAGATGAGCAGCAGAGGTGTCCCCTCCATTCACCTGCATTAGCAGGAGTGCTGATGCCTCCTCTGATAGACAGGGCAACCATACACTGACTGGCTGATGTATTCAGCTCCAGCTCCATTCTCCCTGTGTGCTGCACTGTAGATCAAAAATACTGCTGGTGAGGTCCCCAAGGAGCAGTTCATCATCTTGACAGTCATCTAAACACCATTTATACACTTCAACTTGACATCCTGTTAACATTTTGAATGGTTCTGCAGAAGAAGCCAAACACACAAACAAAATGGTGATTACTCTAATATGTTTTCCAAATATAAAGGATATTAACCTGATGGATACAATTAGCTCATTACAGTTGTAATGAATTTCACATTTTAACAGTTCCACGCACGGGGCCTGATGAAACATTCATCAGCCACTGTGCCGTCACAGCAGCTGATTTTTGGGTGACCAGGCTGACCAGAGCTATCATTTGTGTGTAGTTAAGGCCCTAAAGAAGGATTTAGGTCTGGATGGAGCTGATGCTCATCATCTCCAGATGTTCTGCGAGCTCCCGGAGAAGGTCCCAACTGAGCACAAACTCATCAGCAGTGTCAGAATTCTATTTAGGATCTGTGAGTTCAGCATTAAAGATGCCATAAGGAGAGAGCAAGGCTTGACAGGATGAAAACCACAGATTACCAAGTACTTTGATAGCAAGACCGTGCTTGAAGCACCAAGGTGTAATTTAATCTTCTCTCGACTTTTTTCCCCTTAACCCCCTTAGCTGTGTTTTAAGTGAGAACACAAGGACACATGGAAACACTTTCACCATTGATAATTTTAGCATGCTGCTAAAGCTTCCTCTCTGTGTCTCTCTCGCTGTGCACACACAAATGCAAACACACACACACACGCACACGCCCCATACACATGCATTGACCCTCACACCCCTCCTCTTCACGTCTCTACTCTGCTGTCTCTTTATGCCACATTCTCAACCCATCCTTCTTCCCACCACATCATCCTGTCCCATTTTATTCGACCACCTCACAAGTTTTTCTCATTCCCTTAAACCCTCTCGTCTAGTTTCACTCCTCCTTATTATTCGGTCTTTATGTGGAAATACCTGTGGCAGACCTGGTGTTTCCAGGGCATGTTTTATGTGTGTTTCTGTGTGTTTTAATTAGCCCGACTGGTGCTGTAAAGCTGTTAGTGCTATAACACAGCAGCAACACTAACATGGCCTGTGAAAGTCAAAACAGTCTGTAATGGCTGAAAGTAATGATTATCTTATTTACTGAGCAATCTGCTAATTATTTTCTGAGTTAATTAATGAATGTGGTATTTTTTTTTTTACAAACTTTCCATTAATTTGAACCAAAGATGACATATTTAACTAATAGTGATTCCCTGTGCGATATTGTGGTGCCAGATTTTCTGTAGCCACAGACAGCATAAAACTATTATTATTTTGTCTCTTTGATTTTTCATTGATGTTTATATGAAGTGGACAAATAAAAATGTCACACAAAGTGGATATGACTGCAGGGCATGTGGGTTAGCATACATGATGTGTCAGACTTTTAAAGCGGGGGAATTTTCATAGAAGTTAATCTCAGTGGTGGAGGAGAGTTGGAAGGATTAACACAACAACAGCAGCAGAGACAGCAGCAACACGATCTTGGGTGAAATCACTGAAAGATGAGTCCCCTGTTGTCACTGAGTCTCAGAAATTGGGAAAAATCTGTTGGCTGTCATCTGCAGTGATCCACAGAGAAGACACTGGAAGTCATGGAGCACAGCGTTGTGTGTGTGTGTGTGTGTGTGTGTGTGTGTGTGTGTGTGTGCATGTGCGTGAGTATGTTAGTGTTTGTGTGTGTGCTGGTGGCAGAAAGAACTCAACCGTGTGGAACAAGCAAGTCCCCCTCACCTGACTGTCAGTGAACAGAGGGTTAACTCACTGTCACATCTGGAATCAAACACACACACACACACACACACACACATCTGATTTCAAACAAGGCTGCTGTGTATGACAGGCTCTGAAAAGCATCTCTGAACTTTGACATTTTATCTTGTCGAAGCTCTCTGCTTCAGTCTCAGTTCTCAGGTCTCAACTGGATGATACAGTATTGTTTTATAGTGTACGTGGATATAGATATTTCACTGCACCATTTAATCTACATTGTATTAATACTTTATTGACTCTCAGATTCAGGCATATATGACCTTTGCGTGCTTGTCAGTCGGAATCAATATGAAAAAAACTTTATCAAATGCCTCCAAATCAGAAATATATTAATCACGTTGCAGCAGAGATTCAGAATTTCATAATAAGCGCTAAAAAAACATAGCAGTCATCAAGACAAATCTGAATACAGTTTGTGCCTGGTTCCACATGTCTTGGACGGAGACACAAACACAAACTCTCGGCAATTTTTCGGATGGATGAGAGTCCTGCCCTCTCATATGTTGAATCTTTGCTGTCAGATGTTGGATAAAACCAGCACTGATCTGCCTACTGGAGACACTTCACAGACGTGGCAGTGTAGACGTGTTGTTCCAAACAGCATTGTCTTCTGTGAGACAAACTCAGACCTCATTTGTGTGTTTTTTCCATTGCTTTTATCTGAACCATCCAGTAAGTCAGTCTCCTCTTTTTCTTTCTTCTCAACCCCTTCCTCTCGTTTGCATGTGTGCATATGAGCCCATTACGGGAATGGAAAAGCCACAAATAGCGCATTCAAAATGAAGCAAAGATTTAATGATTTTTTTGTGTTGTTTTATGGCCTAAAAGGACTTCATGGAGTGATGGGTTTCATATGGGACTTGAGAGCCACCACAGAAAACAGAAAAACCTCAGCTTTCCATGGCACAATGGTTGTGATTGTCATGGTTTTGTCACTATGACGTGGCTTGGAATGAGTAATCCATAAATTAACCCTTTTTTTTGTATGTTTCTTCAGCTCCTTGATGACTTTTGAATTTGATTTTGTTGTCTTGTAGCAGAACAAGCAGTGGTTACTGTAAAACACTGTACTTCCCAAAAAAAGGTACACAACTTTGGATTCAAAAGCCCAAATGGCAAATGACTAGTTTCTGATTTATGAAAATATAATCTATAGATTTCTATTGGAGGAAAAACTCTAAGTCTCATCAATATTTTGAAAGCTTGTCAATTGGTTGACATACTGTCTTGACACCAAAGGCCATGCCAGATCGGATAGCCATTAAAACATAGTACAAATCCTTTAAGGGCAGCAGCACAAGGGCAGGCAGAAATGTCAGCACTACTGAAATTGACAGTGGCCCTTAAAAAGACAGATTTATGTAAATAAGGCTGTGAAGTGAGGTGATATAAGAGAG
The DNA here is from genome assembly GCA_016785225.1 of Psettodes erumei. Taxonomy (NCBI): domain Eukaryota; kingdom Metazoa; phylum Chordata; class Actinopteri; order Pleuronectiformes; family Psettodidae; genus Psettodes; species Psettodes erumei. Next base: position 75,926 of record JAFBJZ010000326.1, on the reverse strand, counting down.
AATAACACTGGCTTGTAGGGCATTTCTAATTCATATACATCAAGTTAGTTGGATTAGTTATATTAAGGAAAGAGTATGTCATCCAAAATAAAGGCACAAAGATATTGTCTGTCTTTGTCCACCTCTGATATTATTTTTTTCCTATAAATCCTGACCTCAGTGATTTTTTTCAACTGCTTTTGATATCTATAACAGAAAATGGAGAGGAGACATTTCATTTTATTTTGAAAAACTCATCATAATTTTTTGGCATTAGTATTAAAACATCAAATTTTAAGGACAGCCCATATGTTGAATTACTTTATTATAGTGTTTACAATGTGTTTACTGTCCTTTTCAGTTTATAAAACAGATTAGATAACAGTTACGGCACTCTGTATGTAAAATTTCCCATCTTTGCAATCCATCCAACTGAAAGAAAATAACATACATATTTAAGGACATTGATCAGGCCTAACAGAGTATTGATTGGGCAATATTTAATTTCCGTGTGCATTGAACATGAACTATGTTTGATGGCTTTAAAAATGCATTGTACTGGGGAATAGAATTTAATATTTGTTAAATACTTGTTTTAAATATTGCTTCCATGGTGTTAACTAATGATAGAACAAAATAATTTGTGTGAACTCCTTAATGAGCTCTTAAGATTTCTTTATATGGTATTTGTGTTACGTGAGACTGTGCTGTGTGTTGTAATTTTTTTAATTTTAAAATTATCCCAGTAATGCATTTACGCATGTTTTATTTCATTATTTTCTATTAGCCAGATTCAAATATTAACCATTTCAGTCTGAATTTTTGACAGTTAAATTGGTGAAAGTGGTCTCTAATGCACATGGCGCAACACTTTCCAGAGCGAGGGTGATTTTCCTGACACCTCATTCTGTGTCCAGCCCTGAGGCCATTAGTGATACAGGCCCACCACGGCTGATTGGTGTAACAGACCAGGAAGTGGTGTCTGTAGTGTTGAGCTGTATGTTTTAATGGTGGTGGGTTTTGGCTGGATTCGGGTCTAGGTGGTATTATAAGGCTTGAAAAGGCCCACACTCACACCCCCATATGGTGAGAATTATAATAATTTGAGGTGCATTGTGGTCCCTTTTGGGGCGCCTGTAAAATCTTGGGGAGATTTCAGTTGTGTCATTTTAGTTCTGTGCCTAATGTATGTCATGTGGTCAAGATCTCATTGAACTCCCATCAAGAAAACAAATAAGCATATGTCCCTTAATCTCAAACTATTTCTCTATTTGCTGCTTGTTGAGCTCACAGGACTTCTTTTGTTGTGCTTTTGTTGTTTCCTGGTCAGGGGAATAGCAGCATGTGTTTTATACAGGCAAAGAGGCGTAAATCGAGGTTCCCACACTCGTCCTGTCAGTCTGACAGGCTGTCCGTGACCCAGAGGCTCCTTCTGTCACACTCTGAGCATAGCAGCACTGCTGGGAAATGTTTTCCTCCGATTTGTTGTTCACTTCTCTTTTTTTTTTTTGGCCTTGATTTTCCACTGCCTCTTTAATTGGATCTCAGCTAAGAAAGTGTTTGGATGTAAAGACCAGAGCAGGAGTCTCCTTCAACACACTGGCATTTAATGCAGATGTTTCAGTAAATTATTATAATGAGCCATAAAATTTTAGATCTGTTTTTGTTGAAGAAATTGACATGACAATTGGCTTTTCTGGATCTTTTTTTCCTACAATCAGCTCTAATTTCAGAGCAAAACGCCTTGTTGTTCAGGCACTACAGGGGATGTAGCTGCAGCACTTCAGCAGGAGAACCCATAATCTTGTGGGGCAGGAAGTTTCTTGGCCACATCCTTGTTGCCAGTATTTAATCTTCTGATCCAGACTGCCTCAAACATATCAGTGGTGTAATCAGTGCTGTAGCACTTTAGGGAGGAAAGCTCTACATCCTTTTAACAGCAGGGAGTTCCAGACTAATGTGGCTAGTCAGCAAGGCCTTCCAATACTAAGCTAAATAGAAAACATCTTTGTGCCCTGAATTACTCTCTTTACATGTTTAGATGCAACAAAGGTAGCCTGAAATGCATTTTCCTTAAGATAATGAGAGAGGTGTGTTTATAAAGCATGTAGAGCATGAGAACAGATTTACATGTATGAGAAAATTGACAAGAAATTAATCATCACTGATCTGTTTACAGTTTCTCCTGACACCACATACAAGAACAGATTTATGATAGAAAATGGCTATTATTGATTGTCTGATAATGAGACAGATTGTGTTGAGGGAGATAGGGACCCGAGGAGAGTGGGGGCAAGAGCCACAATTCATTAACTATTCATGAGCATGGAAAGACAACTTATGGTCAATTACTGAAGTGACACTTATGTGAAGGAGTGAAGGGCAAATCCAAGACTTTGGATGGGAGAGGAGAGGACGGGAGCAAGAAGAGCGTTCACTTTCTCATCAGTAAACACTGACACCTCTGAGCCTGCACATGTGCATGTGTATGTGCACAAATACACACACATTCAACAATCTGTCATGCAGAGACAGACGTATTGATCAGACACAGATAAACAGGGGACAGACCGACAGGGATAGGCCATTTGCAGCTCTTGTAGTTGGATAATAATCAATTAATGGTCTTTTATTATAGGGATCATTTAATGGGGTGGATTGAAATGTCTTAACTTTCAGTAAAGTGGCGTAACTCAAAACTTACATAGGAACAACTCCAGTTAAGTCATGTTTCCTCCTTCACACTGACACTCTTTGACTCTGTGAGAGAACAAATACTATTTCATAGCCACTTAAGTACAGAAGGTTTCTTCATAGTTGCAGAACATTTGCTGCACCTTTGATTATTAATAGCTTAACATACAGGTTTACTTTTTTTCTCTCCTTAAGTACCTTCAAAGATTCTGTGTGACCTTCACAGCCTTGTTTTTGTAATGGTTCTGCCAAAAATTCAACTTGACATGTTTGTTACCTTTATAGGAATTTTGAGAAATAGAGCAAGACTTCAGTCTGTGGAACTGTTCTTTTACTATTTTTGTTTTCAACCACAGTCAATCATTAACTTGTGCTCTTTAAACTGTCGGTGGGTCTGTTTACATTTTTTTCAGCTGAAATGAAAAGCCTAAATGATGCTGGCAGACGACTTAAGATGTTTGCCAATCTTTCTGCATGGCAAAACAGTGCCCCCCCGACTATTTGGTTTCATTGACTGAAATCAATATCTTGGTTCTGTTGTTGAATTTTCATCTTTAAAGCTGCCAGCTGCTGTTTTTGTACCAACTTGTGCAAGTGAACAATGATGCCAGTGGACCGTTTCTCTATGATACTGCTTTTTAATAAACGTGGAATCAGAAAATCTCACCAGAATATGTGACGAAATGAGGATGAATTTCCTTTGGATGTTCATCATTCATCTACGTTTCTGAATGGCCTCTTGTCATTGACATCTGGACTTTATGCAGACTTCCAGTCTGAAGCAAATAAAGCGCACAGGCTCCATTATTTGTTCATTTTATAGGAAGCCACATGAAAGCTCTCTGTTCCCATCAACACAATATAAGATGTGTTTAGTAAATGAGCTGCAGACAATTCATTCGCTCTTTTAAAATAGGATCCTTTTGTCATGCATAGCAATTTGTTTCCAAAATCTAAATCTGCCACAACTCTGACTCACACAGCAATAAAACCAGTCCATGAAACATGCAGGACAGATACTCTGAACCGTGAGGGGATGGTGCTGAATTAAATCAATGAGGAAAAAAACTTCCTCAAAGACTGAGACAGCAGGTGCACGCAGTAACAGAAACTGAGAAACAAAGTTAGCGCAATATAAGAAGATATAAGAAAATCTCTAATTAAAGGTTTAGTTATAGACTATTAGGCTACATTGGATTATTTTGCTAAATATATCTCTGTGATATAGTAACACATAATTCCACATATGCCTTTTACTGACAAATTCTGCACCGCATCGCTCCTCATTGCAGCCACATGTTGAACAAACTAGCTGAGCTCAGCAGCTTGCCATCCTGGTTGCACTTCCTGCTGACTTTGGTCCGTTTGGGTCCTTGCAGGAACCCGTAGGGGAGGTGAGGGTAGTGGTGGTGGTGCTGGGGTGGGGAGGTGGGGGTGGCTGCTGTTGCAGGAAGAAAGGGGGGGTGGAAATCTGTGGGAAATTGCTGTTAAGTGGTTCTTGAGGCTTTGTGGTTTTGACTCATCAGGTCCATAGTGAGTGAATGGTCCTGGTGTGCAGGCCTTACAGTGAGACTCAGAGGGGCTGTCTGGGGCCCTCGTGCGTAAACACAGTGCTGTGCTTGAAGCTTTAATCACACAGACTTTGGGGTGCTTTAATGTTTAGTGTATGTAATGTGTTTACATTATCGCTGGATGTTATTTTCACTAAAGTCAGTATGCGATTCATTTAGCAAATACAACTATAGAGTTTACTGTCTACGCCTGTATTTAAAAAGTTGCTCTGGTAAAGTAAACATGTTAATTTCATGTGAGATCTTATACCATGCTGCTGCGATAGTTTTGTTTTATAGTAACAACTAAACAAGTGAGTGGTGCGAAAGGGGTCATTTATAGTGATGGATTAGCGTTAGTTGTACTCTGCTGGTTATGTATCCACTTGATATGGGCTATATGGTTATATCAGTGCTGGGTTTACAGCTTGTTTGGTTATCCCCAGTGGCCAAAAATAAAAATAAAAAAAGGATTAATATGTGGAAGCTGAACCAATCGAGCTTTCAAGCTTTGACTTTCCCCAGCTGGGTGTTTTGGAGTTTGAAATAGTTTCCACTTCTTTGGCTTTGAGAGATGATGAGTTCTTTGTCTGACCGGTTTCTTCTCTTCATTTAGGAACCTGATGCCTCGGACGCTGGACGGCCAGATCACCATGGAGAAGACCCCCAGCTACTTTGTCACTAAGGAGGCTCCTAGCCGTGTCTGCACTATGAACTGTCAAACCAAGCTCATTGTGGTGGTTCGGGATCCTGTGACGCGGGCTGTATCCGACTACACCCAGACACTGTCCAAGAACCCAAGCCTCCCGTCGTTCCAGAGCCTTGCCTTGAAAAACTCCTCCACAGGTCTGATTGACACCACGTGGAGCGCAGTGCGCATCGGTCTCTATGCCAAACATCTGGAGAACTGGCTCCAGCATTTCCCCTTGTCTCATTTTCTGTTTGTTAGCGGAGAGCGGTTGGTTACTGATCCAGCTGGGGAGATGGGCCGGGTTCAGGACTTCCTGGGTCTCAAAAGGGTTGTTTCAGACAAACACTTCTACTTCAACCAGACCAAAGGATTCCCCTGCTTAAAGAAACCAGAGGGGAGCAGCAGACCTCGCTGCCTTGGAAAGTCAAAGGAAGACCCCATCCCCAGATCCCCTCTGAGGTCCTGCAGAGACTGAGAGACTTCTACAGGCCCTTCAACCACCATTTCTACCAAATAAGTGGACAAGACTTTGGCTGGGATTAACAAAGGCAGATCCTGTCATAGCCCAGATAGAAGGCAGTCTCTTACAATATTTTTTGGAGAGAGAGTGACAGTTTAATGCTATGCCTGGGCTAAAGTTCTCAGGGACAGGTTAGAGGAATAAAAAGTCCACAAACTGGGACTGGGACCAGCTCTTGGACCATTCTGCCTCAGTGGAATCAACATGACATGCAGCACCCATGAACTGTCATGGTTTTGTTGCGGAGTAGTAGCTTACATAGACATGGTGCTGCCAGTATGCAAGTTACATACATAGTTAATGGCTTCGTACCATTAAACCATGAAACTATTCTCCTGTTTGTATGCTAATGTACGAACTTAAGAAGCCAACTTAGGCACCAAAGGGAAAGCAAAAAACGTTGCTTCCGAATATAATTTTTGTCTTGCTTTGTGTTTGTAGAATAAGCTGATATTTATAGTTTCTGTTGATTTTAAATACAACAGTTACAATATTTTTAATGAAATAAAGTATTTATTACATGACACTGCAAGACATTAAGACTGACTACAAGTTCATTGACAGGACATTGGAAAAAATGTCAAACTCCAGAATTAAACCACTATTTCTTCAACTAGCGGTGTTATTCATATCAAGCGCATTTATAGTATGTTTCATTACATTTACTGTTCTCAAATGGCCTTGGTCGAGCTACATAGCTTAATGTTGCAAGATATTTCTCTGTATATTGCAGTTAATACACCAAGGATACCTCATCTGTAAATATCAAATGTGCAACGATGATCAGAGAACACACACACATTCCCTCTGTAGGTATTTGTAGATATTTTTCCCTTCAAATCTACACCACTGTTTCAGTTGCCTTGGGCAAAAGCAACTGCATCACTCACAGTAAATTGCTACTTTGATCTGTGATTATTTTTGGACCATGTTTAATTCCACATGTAAAGTATGCAAAACACAGTGGTGTGTATAAATTAAAATAAATTCTGACTGATACTCTGTGTTGTGAAGTAAAGATTTATTTCAATCATACCATGTGTTATCCAGCAAATGTAAGTAATACATATAGCTGGTACCGACACTCAAACCCTCACAAACACTCGCTTAATTTTTTCTCCTTCCCCTCCACAGTCTCTCTCTCACGCCGCTTCTCATCTCGCCACTTCCACACAGTGAGGCCACATGTACAGTCTGAGGCCTGCGTGCGCTGTGGCCTTTAATTATAAGAGATGTCAGCTCACCAAGAACCCCCCCCCTCTCTGGGCTCTGAATTAGCAGCAGAACTCTTCTCTTTCATGGTACACTATCCTGTATGGCAGAAGAAAAAAAGCATCTGGTGCTCTGATGGAACAACCAAAAACAGGAACATGCTTAAGAGCTGAAATACGCACTGAGCTGCAGATGTTCTTGCAAAATGCATTGAAATATGCCTGACCAGTGCTTGCAGTCAATGATTAAACCAAAAATATTCAGTCAAATCGATTAGGATTGAGTGATGCCAATGGTTTGTGAGTGTAAAACTAGCATGCATGACTATACCTGTCTTTATTCATGCTAGGTTTTGCACACGTACACACACGCAAGCACACACACACACACACATACACACACACACACACATTGCTCTGACTCTCTCCATACATCTTGCCTCTTTTAATTCCAGTCATTATTTCTGCCACATCCTCATCTTTTTTAATATGTCTGGCATTAGTATTTTGTGGGGCTCACTAAATTTCAAACATGCCTGACTCACTTCATCTGTGCCAATTTTTATTACTCTGCATTAACAGTCATACTGATAGCTGCCTTTTGGCTGTGCCAGCTCAACAGCAAGCATTAAAGATAACTGATTTCCCACTCTGCCATCTGGGAAAGAAGTTAGTGTCAGGACTTGCAGGTCGAGCTTAAAACATTATGCTTAATTTTCATTAAATCAGTAGGACATGCAGCAGAAGTTGCAATTGTCACTAAACACTTGTAATAATGTGAGTAATCCAACTGAGGGGAATGAAAGAACAGCCAAGAAGAAGAATGGAGGATTGACTGATAATACATGCCCTGAAAGTGGGACTTGAACTTGTATGAAGATAAACTGCACATTAACTCAGCTATAACTTCATCCAACTCTGTGGTCTGAGCAAACAAGTCTGACAATATTGCCTCTGGTCTGTGTTTGCACATATGAGCTAATGAACAGCCAACCTCCACTTGTGGCTGCCACAAGAATCTGCAGACACCACCAGCATTTAGTCATGTTTTTATGGCTCTGTCATCAGCATTTTAGGTGTACAGCAAGTCACAAAATTCACGCTTTAATATGAGTCGTAGGGGCACAGTTCAACTAAAAAATGGGGCCCCTGAATGACTTGTACATTGTCATTGCCAATCTAGTGAAGTCTATACTCAATGACATTTTAGTTTTTAGGAAAAATACACAATTTCTGTAACATTTTGAGTGTTTTTCAGCAACAAATAACATATATTATATATGTAAAGACTGCTTAAATGATATAGCAGAATGTACGTTGACCCGAAACAGGTAATGCTGCTTCATGTTAGCTTAAAGTTCCCCTCAGCCAATGGCAGCCAATCCTGGTCCAGTATGCAAAATAAACTGAGACTTTCCAGTGAAGTAGGAGACATATTGACATCTTTTGCACACATCAAATGAATCCTTGTAATCAATCGTTGTATCACTGAAAGATGAAGTGCAATATCATACGGTGTTGTTGAGCTCTGACAATAATTGCAAACTAGACCCACTATCCAGTATCAGCTTTAACATGTTATGCCATTCATAACTCAGACAAAGAGTTTGTTGTTGCTCTAGATTGTGGTAATTCCATTTCACTTTGAGCCAAAGCCTGGAGGCAACAGATTGAAGTCAAAAAGAGATGTTAGACTCATGCCAAACCTAGATGATAGAAGGACAATATATTTTTTCTCTGAGTATCTCAGAATACAGGATATTCTTGATTACAATTGCTCAAAACAACTAAAAGTCAAAGACAATAAATTACAGGTCCAGAAAACTCCAAATCTTCTGTTCTCATGGGGACAGTGATTTGTTTAGCTCTGGCTGGCATGCAGCTTCCAAGGATCCAAGCCCACAATTTAATGCATGCCATCAATTCTTACCACTGTGGATTTGTTTGCATGAGTGAAAATCGCCCAATGTGGATCGATTTATACAGGCCACTGTGACTATTTGAGATAAGGCGTGATGAGGGATGTATATTTTGTGTGGTGGATCTTATTTGGGAATAATGGGCACATGTCAGACTAATTAGAAACACTCTGAGGGAGGGATGAACCATGCTGAGGGCCTGCACTGGAGGAAAGGGGGCTGATTTCTACTCTGCAGATTTTTAAAAAAGTAGGATTAGAGTGTAAAAGTGGTTTCCCTCTGAGCAGCCACAAATGAAGACGGTTCATACTGAGGACTCCACACATTTTCCACCCATACCGCAGTCTCCTTCGATTCAGGGAAGAAACGCTTGGGGATTTTCTCTCTTCTCTGTGGTTTGGGCCTCACAGCATCTTGTTAAATTGCAACTCCCGCTTTAATTGATGAGAGAGTAATTTGAGGTAGAGAGCTTTTCAAATGATCATGGTAGCTCAACACAAACTGGGGAAACTTTTTTGGGATATGGGATTAAGAACTTTTACAATAGGATTTTACAACATTATTTTCCTGGACACATTTCAGCACACACTTCTCTTGCCATTTTAGTCGACAGTGTAGCAGCTATGGTCTGCTTTTCAGGCTTTGATTGGAAAACTTGAACAATCAGAGTTTATAGCAAGGCTTATACTCAGTTGATGAGGTACTAACTGAGACAGTGCTGCCAAATGGATGGAAACCTTTCACACACAAGGGATAAAACTGCGTTCCTAAAATAAAAATACTACTCTTCTGGAAACGTATAATGCTTTTAGAACAACGTTCATTTTTATTACTTGGCTGAGAGGAATTCAAACGCACATGGAAGAAGTGTGCTTAAATCAAATGCTGCGTTCACTTGTTAAGTCTGCGTTATGTTCCATGGTACACTACCCACTTTGCTTTCCATCTGCGCCTTCAAACAAAAATGTTAACACACTACGTGTGTCAATCACTGTGAATGAAAGGGGCTCGCACCTGGCCTTCATGCATGGGTTCTTTTCATTTGCCAAAGACCCCATTCATTATTCTACAAGAATAAATTACAGCCCTATAGTTTGGCCCATAAAGAAATCACAAACTGGTTCTTGATTTGCTGTGTGACTTAATCTCCAAACACTCACATATTAATCTTATTCATTCAGTGGAAGAGACTGAGTAATTAAATACACTGTAACTGTTTGCATGCAGGAGAACCACTCAAAGCGTTTCAATAATTTCTGACACACGTGAAAAGAAGACAAGGCACACTGAGTACAGACATGCAGTAGCTCCTCTGCCCTTCCCAAACTGAAATAAAATGAACTTCCTGGCCTTGTGAGTGCATGTCGTTTTGATGCAATATGTCGTGTGCATCCTCTCTGACTCAGTCCCTCCAGTGGTTGCTTGTGTTGGTAGGTTTTTTTTTCTAAGAACTGCTGCACCAAAACACTGCCTTGTGACATATAGTGCAGCAGGCAAAGTGAGGTATCACAAATGGTCATTATCTGAACACAAGCACACACAGGGTTTGACCTCATTGTAATACAATTCATGTCAATGGGCAGCACATTAATCTGCCCAAAAAATTATAACCAAAAAGAGGCTGTGTGAGCATCCATGTGTCTTTTAAGTGATTTCACATTAAATTACATATTTCTTCATATAAAGACTGGCTTAACTGGATTTTATTCTAAAAAAAAATAAATAGATAAAAGCTACATAATTGCACTTCCTTTAAGGAACCATATGAAACAAAGATACATGTTCAAGCCTGCATTCATGTCCAAGTTATTTCCCTTGTAAAGCTGAGAGACTGGACCCATTCACCTCCAGCTACACAGATTCCACTGCACTACACCTACTGATGGACTGATGGCGATTAACATATGTTTAAACATGTCTGTAGTGATACTGCATGTCACATATGGCATGTTACATGTAAAACAAGCCTCATTCTCATCCATTTATGTACCCCATCTTGTCATTGTATGATCCCTTTTGGTCTATGTGTGCACCTCTGCTTTCACACATGGCAAATCTAAATGTGTTTTAATTGTCTTGCATCAGATGCTCTGGAGGCCTACAGCTGACACATATCTAAGAAGTGCTAACAAAGTGTAAAAGTAGCAACCAAGTTTAAAAATACAAAATTTCATGGCAATCAATTTAGTTTAGTATTCATTTACTTATGTCACACTCATGACATGTCAGCACTTCAGGAAAAGCCAGTGGAGGATCTCAAATATTGTTTAGATGTATCACCTGGGAACTACAGATTTTGTAACACTCCATCCAATAGTTGTTGAGACATTTCAGCCTGGACCAAAGTGGTGGACCGAATGACCGACTGAAAGACAGGCCAACATCGCTCCACCACAGGTGGCTCAGTTACCACCTGGCTTGAAATCATGTCACGAATGACGTCATTGTGAGTCTGTGTTAGATCGGAAGACTGAGGTCTCTGCGTAATCCCCTCTGCCTTGAAAGCATCAAATATACCTTCTCAGGCTCCTGCTCGATGACAAAATAAGGCTTCATGTGGTGAACGCTAAACCAGAGCTGAGTTGGAGCTTTGAAGCCATTGTTAGAACCTGTGAGGGTGTAATACCTTCAGTCACACGGGGACAATGAATAGTATGATTCATAACTCATAAAAGATGACACCTGTGAGCACATGCTGTACCGTGCGCTGCTCCAACCCTGTGCTAACGTGGTGGAGGGAAAAACAGGCCACGACTACATTTCCCAGATCCAAGATCTAATTGAATCTGTCAAAACTGTTCTAATGATGGACACATAGAAACTGGAGTCCCCTGAGGGCCGGGGGATTGGGTAGTGTGAGTCTTGGAGATAACGTGCCCTGCAGGTGTGGAAAGATGATGTACACAGACTCAGGTTACAGCAGACTGGCCTGGGACAGGTTGATGGAGGCTCTGATTGATCTTGAAAACAGAGAAGCCTGTGGGAGAAATGTAATTGAACCTGGAACAGATGTTAAACAGGCCAAGAAGAATGCAGTTATGGTGAAGGCACCTAGCCTGAAAGTCAAAAATAAACTGGATGAACAGAATCACCACATTCAATTCATTAAGAAGTGATGGCAAGGGGAGTCTTTTCGGGCATATTGGATTCTTAAAGATGAACCAGATAACATAGTATTTACTGAAGGACTAACATGGCTCCCCGTTTTCCAGGTATAACAGTGACCCCATTAAACATTCTTCAGAAAATGCATCTCAGCTAATCCGACAAGAAGCATAATGTGTTCCAAATTTAAGAGAAACCACTGGCAGCCAGCGCCAAACCATCAGTCCTCGAAACTCCCTCACTTAAATGACTATTTCCTCAACTTTCACTCATCCGGGATAAACTGTTTAACTTTTAAGCCTCCGAAAAGATACAACACATAAATTCCAACTGCGCTGTTTAAAGTGACCGGGATATATCCTCTTGTGTGAGATGGCTTTAATCAGAAAAATACAAGCTAAAAAAATACAGTCATGTAAAAAAAAAGCCATAGATGTTGGTTCTTTATATTATTATTATTCATCATCATCATCATCATCATCATCATCATCATTCATTGAATTTTGAGGTAACAACTTTGACCAGGTAATACTTGAATTATGAATGCAGTCCTTTAACTATGAACATATCATTGTATAATTTATTTGAATAAAAGTTCTGAAAACTTCTTTCATCACTGGTGAACTAAAACAAAGACAGTAACAGTCTGTTATTTCTGATTTTCATACCCCTGGCTTGAGGAAAAGAGTCATTTAAACAGTTCTTCACGTACACTGACGTTGCTGAAATGAAGTAATGTAACCAAACTGTGTACTGGACAAGGCAGCATTAAACTTGTCTTGATGGCACTGCACTGCCACCTGCTGATCCACACAGATAGTGAAAAGATACGTTTCCAGTATATTAAATTTAATCAGTTTAGGCGTTTCTTATGCCTCGTCATAAATGTCTTTTTGTTTTCACTGCTGGTCTTGTTTGTCTACTTTGAAGCTCATAGTAACTACGTCCTCGATCCCAGCCTGCAGTTCGTCGTGCTCCTGCACGGCGGAGACCCCTTTCGGGGTCCCGGTCAAGATGAGGTCTCCCTCCTCCAGGGTGATGAAGTCGCTTATATAGCTGATGAGATATGGGATGGAGAAAATCATTTGGGAGGTGCAGCCGCTCTGCCGTAGCTGGTCGTTCACCTTCAGCCAAAGCTTGACGTTTCCTGGGTCGGGGATGCGCTCCCTGGGGATGAACTCACTCACCGGGCAGGACGTGTTGAATGCTTTGGCCAGGGTCCAGGGAAGACCCTTGGACTTGCACTCGTCCTGGATGTCCCGGGCTGTCATGTCCAAGCACAGAGCGTAGCCTGCAACATGCTCCATGGCGGCAGTCTGAGGGATGGCAGTGCCCCCTTTGCCGATCACGACCCCCAACTCCACTTCATGGTGCAGGTTGCTGGTGTACAGGGGCACCAGGATCGGCGAACCCTCTCGAACATATGCAGAGGGAGGCTTCAGGAACAGGACGGGCTCTGTGGGAATCGCGTTTTTCAGCTCTTTGGCATGATCTGCGTAGTTTCTGCCGACACAAATGATCTTCCTCCCCCACTCCCAAAACCGAGATATATTTTGAGCCGTCATTGCGTAGAAATGTGCAGGTTCTCCCGCTTCGAAGCAGTCAGCACCAGTTAGACTAAACTTTGACCGAGCCTCAGACGCATGAAACCGGTTTAGTCAACAACGGCAAGCCTGGAGGGACATACAAACAACTCAAAAACCACATTATATATATACATATTATAAAATCGATGTTTTGAGAAGTTCATCGGGCCAAAAATCTGAATAACACATCAAGAAAAATCACCTTTGTATATTATTCGTTAAAATTAGTTAAATAAACTTTGATTCGCGTGTTTAAGCGATTATTAACGATCCACTCCCCCAGATTTGATTGGTGGAGCCTGGGAAGCTACAGTATAGGAGGGCGGAGGAGGCGGAACGGAACCAGAACCAAACTTTTCTGGTTTGCCTCCGAATATGATAAGGGTGTGAATGCTGTTGTTATGTTATTCAAGTCACTAGCAGGGAGTGCCTGCACTCTATTAGGAGCTGCGACAGCCTTAAAGTTTGGTACGTCGGCCCGTTAGCATTGCAAACCCTCTGCACGCTAGTTGGCTTGTGCATGTGAATGTGAGGTTCTTGCTCAAATGTTTCACTTATGATTGAGCAAATATCTCCTCTCTCTTGCATAACTTCTCATGTAACAGCTACGATCAAAGCTTTTACTGCTAGGTGACAAGATTTAACGTGAACGCATTTTTTTTGTGTGCAGGTAGCATTTAAGCTAACGTTGTGTTAATGTGGCCAGTTTCATTGACTTCTTTTTTTTAATCGGGAAAACGGCGCGAGTTATAAATCGAAAGTGTTTGTTTAAGAATGCAAAAAGTTGGTTATGACAACCGCAGAGTGTTTTCCTGTCGGCCTGTCTCTCACTGTCCTTGCTGTCCTCTCACGTCAGCACCTGTGGAAGTCCGGGCCCAGGCGGCCGCTCTCATTCACGGCGCAGTGAGGAAGCCCTCTCTGGTGGAACAAGCTAACATGAGGGTTGAACTTCTCCCAGCGCTCTCGGACAACTACATGTACCTCCTGATTGATGTGGACTCCAAAGAAGCTGCTGTTATTGACCCGGTGGAGCCGGTAAAGGTCCGTGTGTGTATTATATTACATATTAATATTAACGTTGTAACACCCCAAAGGACTTCATTCGAACATGTTCTTATAAGTCTGATCCCTCAATTGCATCCTAAGGATCGTATTTTTGTGCCTGTGTAGTTTCAGCCCTACTTCAGTTAGATGTGTTTGTTCTTTCATCAGGTTGTGGAGGCTGTTCGAAAACATGGTGTAAGACTCACCAGAGTTCTGACCACTCACCACCACTGGTAGGCTACAAAAATTATGTTTTTATTTTTCCAGTACACATATATATACGGACCAATACTGCTTGTTTGTGATAGCATTCTACAAACACTGGATAGCTCCAGTGTTTGTAGCTCCAGCCTAAAATGACAGTATGTTAAGAAAGCTTTGTATCTGCATGAAACTACCTGTGGTGGTAACAATGCGCACATCGTTTTCCGTTCTTAGGGACCATGCTAGTGGAAATGAGAAGATGGTGAAGATAATGCCAGGGCTTATGGTCTATGGAGGAGATGACAGAGTTAATGCAATTACAAAGAAAATTTCTCATTCCCACAGTTTCAAAGTAAGACCATCAAGTCATGTGTCCCACAATCCAAATACAAGCCCCGGACGACTCATTTTTTTTCTTCACTGGTGTCATTCTCTCCCAGCTTGGATCACTCAATGTCAAATGCTTGTTTACACCGTGTCACACGACTGGTCACATCTGCTATTATGTGACAAAAGAAAACAGCACAGAGCCACCAGCTGTTTTCACAGGTATGTGTAGTGGAGTTTTTAGATGTAATCAACCACAAAGGCAAAATAACAAGTTATATCTGATACATTGTAGTCTGACAAAGCCCTTTAATCTGTCGAGCTTGACCAATCAGTTTTGATTAATAAGTCAGCCCTCTGTCATGTGTGACATTCAATGCCCTAAAGACACATCTGTGTGTGTGGTTTTTTTTGTTTTGTTTTTTTTTATGCAGGGGACACGCTGTTTGTGGCTGGTTGTGGTAAATTCTTTGAGGGTACAGCAGAACAGATGTACAAAGCCCTGATAGAAATTCTGGGACGCCTGCCTCCTGAAACAGTAAATACATATACTTCATCTTTAAAGTCAGTGCAAGAGACAGTATTGACAATCGAAAAGCAATACTAAGGACATGAGTCATTCTTGTAATTGTTGATTGATTGAACTGGGGTTTTGGAAATGCTGTATTTTATTAGTATACTTTAGCTGTGTAAGAGACAGACTAACCATGGTGGGGGTTTTTGTCTTGTGTTTAAGCGCGTTTACTGCGGTCACGAGTACACTGTCAGCAATCTGAAATTTGCACGTCATGTGGAACCAGACAATGAAGTCATTAAGAAGAAGCTAGCATGGGCAAAGGTATTCGATTTACATGTCACATCTAAGCAATTATTGCCTCAATCAGACGATCATGCACTGAAACAATTAAAATAAAAAAAACGTGTTTGTGTGTGTGTTTGTATTTCTGTAGGAGAAATGCAGCAATGGAGAAGCTACTATTCCGTCCACTTTGGCAGATGAATTCACGTTTAACCCCTTTATGAGAGTAAAGTGTGTATAACCGGATTGAACACTAGTTATTATAGAAGAGTGTAGTTTGCCAACTTTACGTTTATGTGTTGCCTGACATATTTTTTTTATGTTTAATTTAGAGAGAAATCTGTCCAAGACCATGTAAAGCAGACAGACCCAATTGAGACCATGAGAAGTCTCCGGAAGGAAAAAGATGGCTTCCGGGTGCCCAAGGATTGATGTCCCTTGCTCATGCTGACTGTCTTAAATCAACTGCTCGCAACCCTGCAAGCTGTCAATAGTCTCTTGAAGAAAATGTCTTCATCTCATCTTCAAAGCCATTGAAAATAGACCTGCACAGTTTTTAATCCCCATTTTCAGCACTAATATGGCTATAAACCAATCACCTATCATTTTAATTGTGTTTACTTTAGTTGACTTCTGTTTGTGTGACAGGTTTGAGGAATATATGGCCATTAATTGAGTGCTTCAAATGAGAAATAAGTTTGATCTGTGAGTTTTAGAGTGTATAGTATTATTATGTCATATATTTATTAACAGACTGAAGAACCATTTTCTTCATTGTCTAAATTCAAAACCATCACCAAGACAGGGAGCCACTCAAGTAACAAATGTTTGAATATGTATAAAATTTCTGTAGATATGAGTAGAGTAATTTCTTTATCTGTAAAAATTAATATCAATAATTTATTTCCACCTAAAATGTTTCTTCCTGCAATTTCTTTTGATATTTGCTTCAGAGCTGTCCTTTATTTAAAGGCTTTCTGTGAGCACAGCATTGTCTGCTTTTTGGTGTGTCGGCATTAAATGTTAGATACCCTGAATGATGTTTTGCATGTTAAGTGCAACCTTACAAAAACATTGCATGACATTCTTTGGAAAAAGCAATAGAGCACATTTGTTGTAAGTCGGCAGAAATAAAAATACAAAAAAACAAAGGAGCAAAAGTAAAAGCACCCATACTGCAGAATGGCCTCAATTAAAGTGTTACCTAGATCTCTATCATAGAGATTATGTTGTTAGATGAGCATGCCAGTGGTGTTTTTGTGTAAGAGGTTGAGGTGTTTTTACTTATTCAGGTCGATCAGAACTCTGCTCAGTTTGAGTTCACCAAACATCATGAACCAAAAGGAACAATAACCTCATCCATCCTAATTGACCCTGTATGGCCTTTCTACATTGTTGGGTAGTTAAGTCTATATAAATACAAAACTTTTTATTGATGATCATATGTTTTACATGAAATATATGTCTGCAAAGTAACTAATAACGAAAGGTGTCAAAATGTGCCTCAAAATTATTCTAGTACATGACTAGATTACTACAGGCAATATGAAGTGATTATTTTGAAAAGTGACATAGAACATTTATCAATATAGATTATTTACATACATTAAGAACATTATAATATAAATTCGTAAAATTAAGATACGTTCTCCTTTCCAAAAATATTTTTTCATTCAAAAAGCAAAAATGAATCAATTCGTATTTTTTTGTTATTTATTTACTTGCGTTTGGTTGAAGGTTTCCGGCTCGATTACAATGTCTTAGTTTTGGTTTTGACAGGTTGGCCCGATGATGTCGCGATAACTTCCTACTCTGAGCGCAGAAATGTAGGAGCGATAGTTTGCGGCGCATCTCACAACTATAACCGGACTAATCGGAATCTGCTATACTGAGGTAAGGGTGTTTTTCCGTCCCTTGCGCACATTGTTGGACTGAATTGACCAATAGTGTTCAAGCTTCCTGACACATCGCCAGAGCCAGACAGACAGACGCTGCAGCCGCAGCAGCTACCAGCAGCCAGCGCGATAAGTCAACAGCTGGCTCAGTTAGCTGGCTGACTGTCGATACGTGCAATGCTGAATAATTACATAAACCTCTTCTCACAGTGTCGCGCACAGTGGTGCGCATGCGTGTAAGGGGTGCCATGAAGGTGAAGGTGATCTCCATCCTGGAAGACAACTACATGTACCTGGTCATAGAGGAGCAGAGTAAACAGGCCATAGCTGTGGACCCTGCAGTGCCACACCGGGTGGGAGAGATTCAGTAGTGTCAACTGATCTACATTTGATAAATGAAAAAAACCAACAGCTTAGAAGTTAAATAAATTACAAAGCACATTCTGTAAGCATAACATAGAGACACTATGGACAGTATAATTCCCAGATACGTGTCAGACACGGGGCTGCAGTTAGCAATTATTTTCTCTGTCGATCAATTTGTTGATTTATTATGATCCATAATATTTATCATAACGATGCCAATAAAAATAATGCTAATAGTAATAATAGAATGCTTAATTATTCAATCCAGAAATTGTCAGAAAAAATACAATGTACTAAAGCCCATGATGTCGACAAATTTGTTTTGTCCAACACCCATAGATTTTTAAGTGAGAATCACATAAAAAGTTACAAATTAACACAAAAATGTTAATGCTAACAGTTGCAATTTTTTTTTCTTTTGGCCAGCTGCTAGAAATAGTCAAGAGAGAGGGTTTGGCACTGACAGCTGTTCTCACCACACACCATCATTGGTAAGAAGTGTGTTTCGGCAATAATACCACAACACCCAAACAGATCAAAGCAAATGTAATAACTAGGCTTGTACTCTCTGATCAGGGACCATGCTCGGGGAAACGAGGCTCTGTTGAAAGAGGTCCCTGGGTTGAGGGTGTACGGTGGAGATGATCGGATCGGGGGCCTGACCGACAAAGTCGCCAACGCTCAGGAACTCAAGGTACCCACAGAGTAGCAGGAATAAAATGTCTTTTACTATAGACAGTGGTCCAGTTATGATAGAAATATTTCAGTTATACAACATGAGTTTCTCACGCTGTCTTTTTGATATTGTGTTTTTCTCCACGTGCAGTTTAACTCCATCAATGTGAGGTGCCTGTTCACTCCCTGCCATACCTCTGGTCACATGTGCTACTTTGTTTGGGAGGATGATTGCACTGATGCCCCTGCTGTATTCACAGGTCTTTGTCTGTAAACATAAAGAGCTGGAGAACTGGTTGAAATCTGAGATGTGAAATCTTCTCCATGCAGGTTCTACCTCTACTGTACACTCAGTGTGCAAACATGTGAAATAACTTTATTTTGAGTTGCTAGAGATATGAAGGCCTGTTGGCCAGCACATTGTGCATTTTTGTTATTTTGTGAGCTGACACGGACAAGTCCCTGTTACATTTCATTGCTGTCTTTTCTGGTTGTTAGGGGATACGCTTTTTATCGGCGGATGTGGGCGGTTTCTTGAGGGTACAGCAGAACAGATGTACCATAATCTCACCCAGGTGCTGGGCTCCCTACCTCAAGACACGGTCAGTGGAAGTAAAAGATGTTTGTTGTGGGGTGAGTGCAGCCCTTAAAACGGTTAACTACAGCTAACATAGCCTCAGATGAGAGTTGGAAAAAAACTGAATTTTCAATGAAGGGTTTGGCACCAACTCAAACCCTACTGCTGTGCATGTGAGGAATCAGGAAGGCTGACGTTAAATTGTGTTTTGTTCATCTGCAGAAGGTGTTCTGTGGACATGAGTACACCATAAAGAACCTGAAGTTTGCCATGCTGGTGGAGCCAGAGAACGAGAAAGTTAAAGAGATGCTGAGCTGGGCCAGGGTGAGAACTGTGACAAAAAATAATTTCCTCAAACAGCAGGGTGCTGTAGTTGTCAGCACTCCCTGCTCAGAAAGGAGTAATAGTCCATTTGTTTGAGACTATTTTTCTATCAGTATTTCCAGCAGCAGAATGGTGAATGCTGAATTGCCTGATAGTTTGATGTGTCTGCAGGCAAGAGATGATGATGATAAACCCACAGTGCCATCTACCCTAATGGAGGAGTTTGATTACAACCCTTTCCTTCGCCTCTCGTGAGTATGGATTTTAAAAATACATATGTGCATGTAACACAGAAATGTATAAGTGAAAAATTATGTCCTGATAAATTTAACTGTTGAAGAGGGGGTTTCAGTTCAAAATTGTAAACTGATCTAAAATGCAGATTAAAGAATAAGTGAGTTTCTAATTTTTAAAAAACTCCCACTTTAATCTTGTTTTTGTTTCAATTCAAATGACATATTTCCTGACACAATTTTGTCTCATATTTTGTTTCATTCCCGAATCTTTCTTATCCTCTTCCTTTACTTTAGGGAGGAAGGAGTGCAAAAGTTCACAGGAAAGACCGACCCCATAGAGGTGCTGAGGGTCCTGCGGAAGGAGAAGGACAAATTTAAGAAGCCCAAGGAGAGACTACCTCCCCACGCCATGTTGGCTTTAGAGTGGGGGCTTCTCAGACCCTGAGACCCAGTTTCAGAGATCTGAACACCTGACATACTCAACTGTCAAGGAGGAAAGTTAGAACAACTGAATGCAGCAAGACACAAGACTGTAGAGTGTGGTGTTTGTTGCTATTATCCTGAAAATAACCAATTTATACTGCTTGGTGCCTAGTTGACCCCATGGTATTAAAATAAAACCACGGGGTCAACTTGGCCTACACTAAAAGGCCAGTTTAATGCTGCTTCCATTAAATATTCCTAAATGAATGAAATTGAAGGCTGGTCTCCCAGTCCGTTATGCACAAACTAACTGCAAAAGCCAATTTCCATCGATAAACTGGTAAAATTGTAACATTTTTTTTATTTATTGTTTTAAATAAATGAGCAGGGGGGCAAAAAATAAGCTTAGGTTCTTTGATTTTGAATTAGAGTGTTTTATTTTCACTTTTGCTCATCTTACCTATTTTAATTTCTTGTCTTATAATCTTGCCACTTCTCTCTCATTTAACATTTTAACTAATTTGATGAGGACCTGCTTTTCATATTTTCCTGTGGCTATTTTTGCTTGTGTTTGCATCTGAGAGCTAGAAAATTAGTTTTCCATAAAAAACAATTATATAAATTTGCCTGTCAGTAATTAAGGCAGGTATCTGATACGTTATAAACTGCACTACAAGGATAGAGAAAGATATAGTGTACATCACTATGAATGTAAATTGTCACTTTCCATACCAAGAGTTTATGTCCTCACAGAGGGATTACTCTACATCAGAGTCAAGATGATTCATTATCCCTTTGGACAAAGAAAAGTCTACAATTACAATCTTTATTTTTCAAAATGTATATACATACATACGTATATGTGTAGCCATTGGGTTAAATAAAAGAGGAATGAACATATTTTGTTTTGTGTTAATTTAGCTCACATATTTCACAAGTATAACAGGTGACACACAAATGAATTAAGGACAATCAGTAGTGAATAGGAAAATGATCAACCCTTACACATAATTTGTCTATACCCTGCTCTTCTGCCTTGCCTGACATACAGGATTTTGACAAGGAGAAAAGTAGTTTTAAAACTTGCTGGCATACGTCAAACCTGATTATATCCGACTGTGCTCACTTAACCCTTCGCTTCTCTCGAAGGCGAGACAAAAAGCTGTCAGATCTGGACGGTTCTGTCGTCATTCATCACCACTTCATAACGAGCCCATTTGTCATTTTCTCCACTGTGTGGTACTGTGTATGCAGCAGTGCTTTGGCTCTCTCCTCCCCCACGCTGTGGAGCCAGGACTCATACAGCTCGGCCACACGGGTGTTGTCTTCTGGCAACAGGCATTGTTCTGCCTGGTAGAGCTCCTCCACTTTTTGGAGCAGCTCCTTTTGGTTCTGACTGGGTAAGGCCTTCAGCTGTCCACCGCCATTTAGACAACCTGAATATTAACAAGAAGTTGGGAGACTGAGACTGGGTTTTAATTCCCTTGCAAACATGAGGGACAACTTGATGTGGCAAACATATGCCATACCAGCATAAAAGTATAGCCATCACACATAAATATAGGATTTTAGAAATTCTCAGAATTTTCACCTTACCTGATGGACAAGCCATAACTTCCACAAAGTGGTAAGGCGACTTCCCCCTCTTAAGTTTCTGCACCAGATTCTGGATGTTACGGAAGCCATACGTGGAAGCAAAGCGCATCAGGACTACGCCATCCTTCTCAAGAGTCACTTCCTGGAAGTCTTTATTTCTGTAGCAAAGTGGTAGTGGAAGGCAAGCACACATGTAAAAAGTTTTAAAACAACAAGGATGAGGCAGGGTACTGGGTGGATGACATAATTCTGAGTGACTTGTGGAAAGCTAGTTAGATCACTAAACCTGTTTGAATCTATATATTTGGCACCGGTTTCGGAGCAGGTTTCATACTAAATTCTAGTTTAATTGATCCAGGAAGCCTAATTAACTTGTGCTGCTTATTATCATAATGCTTTTGAGCTTCTTGAAGCTGCTGAGACAGACTCACCTGAGGGTCTTGTAGGTGAGTTCCTTCAGTTCCTCTCCAAACAGATGCCTGGCAGCATTAGTGAAGACGTGATGGAGGTAACCCCCTGATCCGCTCCCAGCGTGGCTCAGGAACTCATTCCCACAAACATTGCTGAACCTGGTTAAGGAATAAAATGCAAATGTAAAGTTCATCTATTTTTCTGGGAATTCATGTTATGGTTTATTTTAAAGGTAGCAATTGGCAAATGGTCATTTTGACCAAAAAAGGTAAAAAAAAAATGGCACAGAACTTACATTGTATCTAGGGCTGCAGGCTCTATATCATTAAGGGAGACATTTTCCTCCTCTAGCATTCTCTGAACTTCTCCTGTATGAAACAGTGGGAATTATTTAAAAAACAAAAACAAAACAGGATACCCCAAATCCATACACACAAAAAAGCATCATAACAGTCAATGTAACATACCAGAGGTGATGACACAGTCCACTTCTCTGGTCTCAGCTGTGTTCAAGTAAAAGTCTGACCTCGAGGCTTCAAGTTTCTTGTCGAAGCAGGGCATTACTGCCACGTGGTAGATCTGCTGCGGACTCAGGCCCTAATGACACATCATTAGATTTGCCACAACCCATTGGCTTCATTACTTAAAACTGTATTTCTAATTCACATACAAACCTTACCTGTTGTTCAGCAAAATAGCCTTTAACCAATGAGCCCATCATCTGTTGGGGGGAACGGGTGGTACTAACATATGGAAGAATAAAATCCCCGTGTGTCTTCTCTGCATAGCAGATCCAACCTGAATAAAAAAAAGACACATACAAACTGTTATTGTCAATTAGCCTAATTGATGTCAGTGAGTTACGCGGTCCACCACTGATAAGAAAACATTCTTCCCTCAACACAGCTGCACACAAGTTAATAAAGTTTTACTCTACTGCTATGTTATATTAATAGATGGGATTTCAAATGGAAAGGGTTGAGGTATGTTTGTCCAGGTGTTTTTTTAGCGGAATACCTGGACAGGCAGATGTCAGCATGGGCAAGGCCTTGTTGTCCTGCTCCTTCCTCTGGAAACGCTCCACAAACTCTCTCTGGCTCTCCAGCAGGCTGAAGGTCCGACTGAAGCTTGTGTCCAACACATGATGAACCCCTGCAATAATGACGGTAATAATACACCTTCAGGGGTGATGGTGTCTGCCTGAACCGACCCATTTTACTGTCTTACTTTGAGTAAACAGAACAAGTAGCATTTTAACTCACCAAGGCCTTTAAAGAAAGAAGTAAGTCTCCTCCCTGCCTCACTGCTGCTGAGGTTGTAGCGTGCAGCAAGGGAGGCTCTGGACTGTGGTGACACGGACACCACCACGACCCTCTGCTCGGTCGCATTGGCCTGATGCACAAAATGTTCACGCTCACATTACAAAGACTGAAAAAAGCCATTTTTACCACTCGTGCATAATACACACAGATTCGTGGACATATAAGCCACATCTACCTTGTTGTTGCGCAGCACTTTAAAGAGCTCATCGTGGCTCTGCTGTGTGATGAGGACACTCTCAGCTGAGGTGATACAGCCACTGCAGGCCAAACAGTCATTCAGTGTGATCTTTGCTTTCTCCAGCTTCTTCTTCCCACCATCCTTCAAACACAAGGCTGATTATACTCGAGGAAAATGGCAGCGCAATACTGCAATTTTTAATCATTCACACACAGGTTTAGCTTCAATACAGACCTGGTTGACTTGGATGTAACTGCCATCGTCTTCTATTTGAATTTTGGCCACCGATTTACCTTGTTTCTTCTCTACTTTGACAGGTTTAACACATTCCTGCCAAACAGAGAAAATGGAGACAAGCGTAAACCAAATTCCTTTTGAGATTGACCAACGTTTCTAGCCAGACAATCAATCAGCTCATGACATTTTACAGATCAAAATGACAATAACTGACAGAATAACTTTTTTGTAGTATCAAGAATATTCAACAACATATCAAGTCAAGCTGCAGTACAGTATTGTCTAAAGTCAGTACAGTATTGTCTATTGTCAAAAGGAAGAATAACGTATATTATTCATTTAAAAATCTAATACCAAACACCGCTTATTTAACCGTTGTTGCATCATAGCTAACATTAGCAGGGAGCTAACTGCGTACTGGCTGTTTTAAAGGTTCTCGGCTGTCACACCTTACCAGCAACAGTTAAACTAAGCAGTACTTAAATATCATTAAAATGATATCCAGTCACTGATGAGGGATTTAATGTTGATGTTGCTCTGGAGGTGTTATCCCACACAACAGCATTGACAAGAACACCTAACGTTTAGTAAACATGCTCGATACAACTTCTTTACGTTTATCCGATTTTATGCGCGCACTATATGGAGCAAGTATACTGTCATATCGTGCTACAGCAGGTTTCAGTACCTGAGATGGGGTGATAAAATCATCCAGATCTGTCAGCTGCAGCACACCACTGAACTGCGAAGCCATATTGTACTGCCGTAAAGTGCACGCTGTTTACTTTTGTGTCGTGAATAGCTATCCTTAACTCAACTTCCAACCGGAGACTTCTCTGATGCAACTCCAGATGCTGATGTGCTTCTCTTTCGTCTCTGACAGTGTGGATTTAATTATCTCGACTTTTTCTGTCGTACATGCCTTTGACGAACTATAAACCCTACAAGTCTATAAACTTACGGTCTTAGCGACAACGGGGATTATAGATATAATGTTTTCTCTATCAAACAAAAATAAGGCATATTCACACTTTTATGCATCTACACCCCATTGAACAAACGTCGTCTTATTTTTGCACAACAGGAGCTTCTCGCTGGAAGTTTCTCTGTTTTTACCTGTTTACTGATTTGTTTGAAGTTGTTTTGAACTTTAAATTGCTGCAAGACAGTAATTTTTCTATGTCCATGTGGAGTATTAGTAAATCAGAGTAGTCAAGAGCTACAGCCAATTTCCACTGGAGTGTGTTTACTTGTCTAAAAATGACAACTGAGCCATGGGACATAAGCAGGTGACTAACCAAATACATATTTTGTATTATTTCGTATTGATAAAATGATGGTTGTATGTAAGGGAATATTTGCACATTTATGTGGACACGGGGAAAGAAAAATCCGATTTGAAGTTGGTTGTTGATTATTTTGCTGTTTTCTCCTCTCTGTCGGTGAAGGGACACACGCAGGCGCTCTTTTTGTTGTTATGACTACGGGGTCGTAATCCGCCATGTTTTCCCTCCGTGTAGCAGCGTTGCGACAGAGACGGAGTTCTTCGAACGACATGAATGTAGAAAATAATCATACGGCAGAAACAGAGAGGGGGCAAACGCAGAACGGCACAGAGACTATCACCATTCAGACTACGCTGGGAGATGAAGGTAAGTCCACTAAAACAACTCCAAATGTTTATTAATTGCAGCGTTTGGGCCTGGCTAACTTCTTCCATCGTGAAATGTTGCTAGCAGCTAGCTAACATTAGCGACATTAGCTGGTTTGCTTCCTAGCTGCAGCGCCAGGTGTCCAGCGACTTAAACGTTGGTTTACAAAAGTTTACATCAGGTAGCTGGTAGCTTGAGGCGCGCAAATACTGCACGAAGTTAAGTCATGCAGAAGTATTTGTGTCTGTGTGCCACCAGATGAGGATGTTCACAAATGTGGACGTTGTCAGTCCGAGTTTTCCACGCTGGAGGCTTTCATTCAGCACAAGCTTCACCACAGCTGCAAACGAGAGGCGACCAACCAGGATGTCAACCAAGAGGTAGGAGCTGCGAAGCGTTCGTTTATATGCTCACCGTAAACAGCAACTGTAATGTGGAAGTGGAACAAATGTCGACCTATGCGTTTTGCCAGGTTACTGCAGCTAATGAAAGTTCTTCATCAGAGTCGAAAACAGCTGAAGGTGCATCGTCAGATGAAGCAGGGAAGACTACAAATGGTGGGTCACATAAGGACTGCAGCTAATGCTTTATTATATACGCTCCACTGTCCGTTTTTTGGTACACCAAATGCAGTCTTAAGTCACAAGACTATCTGCTGCAGCTCCAGTCAACATGGTTTCAACCTGTGAATTAGGTCTTAGATCTGCATGATGATTACATTGTTTTGTCTGTTTTTACACGCAGCTGAAAGCGGTGGTCTGTTGGGTCGCGGTCGCAGGAAGAAAATCGCCTCACTTAAAGTCACTGACCAGTCAAATGGGACCGAAGGATCCACATTAGACAGTGCTGACGGTGACAAGCCTGTTTACAAAGTCAACCATGAGGGACGCTACATTTGCCACCTTTGTGAAAAGACATTTAAAACGGTAAATTACACATTTCATTTGTGTGCTTGTTATCGGGTGAATGCTGTGAGATTGCTTAATCGGTAGGAATCCCTTTGTTAGCTCTCGAAAACACACATACTCTACCTCAACAGACCAACATCTTGAGAACTCACATGAAAACTCACAGTGACCAGAAGAACTTCTCATGCGATCTGTGTGGGACCTCATTTCGTACGAAAGGCTCCCTGATCCGCCACAACCGTCGTCACACAGGTACTGAGAGGAAGCTTCGGCGCTGTTTTTGTACATTTGACGTGGACGCAACGCTGTTTTCTTCCCGTTCTCTTGCAGATGAGCGGCCGTATCGCTGTACCCTCTGCGGCCAGTCCTTCAGAGAGTCAGGTGCCCTCACCAGACACCTTAAGGCCCTCACCCCCTGCACAGAAAAGATACGCTTCGTTCAGTACAAGGAGATCCTTGTCAGCAAAGATGGAATGCAAAAAGGTCAGATTTATGCTGTAGGAGCAGTGATCTTAACTGGGTAGCTTAATGGATTTCCACAGTCTATTGTATTTGTTTGAAAGTGTACTCCCTAATCAGGCATTGTATAGATTTAATTTTCGCAGTAATAATTTGTTTGTGTAGTACTATATTTAAACAGAGAGTCTGCACATCTGAGGAAGTAACACTCCATTCAGTCACCAACAGGTCTGTGTCCATTGTGCAGGTGTTGAAGGTGAACACACTGCAGTGGCTGGCCAGCAAGAGGTGGTGGTTGTGGAGCAACAGCCACAGGAGCCGGAGGTCGCTCAGGCTGCCGTCGTCAGTGTGGTGGAGGCTGGCTCCCAGGAGGTCCTCCATCAGGTCCACTTTACAATGGAGGTTGACGGAACAACACAGGAGCAACAGGTGAGTGGAGCATGTCGAGCATGTCGAGCTAAAAGTCCAGTATTACCAGTCAAAATAACCACGCAATACATTGTGTACATTTCCGTTACATTTCTCTCTCTTTCTCTCGTCACTCTCTCCGCCCAGGTGGTGGTCGAGCAGTCTCAGGCAGAAGCTCTGGCCGCAGCTGCAGCAGCAGGCAACAACCTCATCTGCCAGGCGATCATCAACTCTGGCATCGCACTGGGGACGGAAGAAACGGTGGTTGAGGAGACCGCGCAGACACCCGAGGAGATAACCAAAGTAGATTCTTCTGAATGCCCTGATGTTGAGGAGGGTATCACAGAGATCCAGATTAAAGAGGAGTTTGTGGAAATGGAGGCAGAGGTAGGCGTACCAACGGAATTCCACCTTTTCATCTTTTAAAGCTAGTCTTCGCGCATCTCTGCTTTCCCAGTCATAATCCAAACTGTGGCAAACTATTTGCATAGCATCGATTTTTCTACCAGTCTTTACTCTTCTGTTTTTTTGTTGTTGCAGGAAACAGAGGATGGAGATGATCAGACATCCTTAAAATTGCACACGTGTCCACACTGTAATCGCTCCTTCAAGGGATTGAACTACTTCCGCTTTCACGTCAAGGGCCATATGGGTACGTCCACAACCATTAATAGAGACTCGTGGTATCAGTGTTTGCCCCATGTAATGTTTCCTAACAAATGTCTTCAAAAATGCACAATCAAAAGAAAGCTGTTCTTACACAGACTTTGTTGGTCCAGAGACAAATATGATCTGTTTTTGCAGGTTATAAGCCCTTTAAGTGCACACTCTGCCACAAGGAGTTTCTGACTGGCTACCTACTGAAGAAACACATGGAAGTCCATGTCAGTGAGAGGAGATATAAGTGTGGTGAGTGTGGCAAGCTGTACAAAACCGTTGGGCATGTACGTGAGCACATGCGGGCCCACTCAGATGAAAGACCCTACCACTGTGCCAGATGCAGCAAAGGATACAAGACCAAGGTGATTTGAATGCAATTTACCAGCACAGTGATTAGTATTCCTTCACTGAGGTATTTCAGAGACATAAAAGGCATGTACACGTCGAAACCTCCCTATTTTTCTTGCGCAGAATGCCTTGCAGGTCCATCAGCGGACTCACGGCGATGAGAAACCCTACGTGTGTCACTTCTGCTCGAGAGGCTTCAGGGAGAAAGGCTCTCTGGTGCGGCATATCCGGCATCACACTGGAGAGAAGCCCTTTAAATGCTCAAAGTGCGGGCGGGGCTTCGCCGAGCACGGGACCCTCAATCGGCATATGCGTGCCAAAGGTCGGTCTGGTTGCCAGAAATCGAAAACACAGTAAAGTGTCCCTTGTGTCGACAGGATTTTCCAGCAAGTGGTAATAACAGGCCTTAAAGCAAAAACCCGGCTTTAACTTCCACCAGGTGGCTGCCATAAGGAAGATTCCAGCGAGCAGCAGGGGGCGTCCGCAGAGGAGCAGGCGTCGGTGGACGGCCTCACTACGGCGGCCATCATCTCAGAGGACCCTCATGCTGTTCTGGTGGAGTTCTCCTCGGTGGTGGCAGACACACAAGAGTATATCATCAAGGTGAGAGTCCCATGGGATTAAATCTATGTGTGATGTATTATGTAGATTAGTGGCAGAACAAGCAGAGCAAGTTTATGTTTCCTTCCATCCTGGACAGCGTGCTTAATCACTTTTTTTTCCAGAAGGTTTCGGAAACACAGTTGAGAAATGAAGTTGAGTTAGCCACCTGCTTGATCACTCCTACATGTGTTCACTACGGTTGAGTTATTGCGGATTAAATGCACTTCATCAGCGTTGGTTGTTATTCATTTGAGCTGCTCCTCCCCTTCCCCAGACTCAAACAGAGGAGGAAGTGCAGGAAGAAGAGGTCACACTCATTCAAGACAGCCAAAATGAGGTCAGTACACACACACACACACACACACACACACACACACACACACACACACACACACACACCATCCAAAATGAGAACATCTTTATGAGCTGCAGTAGTTCCAGGATGTGAGAATCTCAGCATTTTTGATTCAGGTTAATGAACATCTCAAGTGTCTTAACTGTCCCACTAACGGATCTAAAAGCCGTTACTTGTGTTTTTATCATCGAACCGTTTACGTCACACCTCTCCCCGCCAGATGGGAAACCACATCATGAAAGTGGTGCAGCGAATTGTCAGCCAGTCACGTGGCGCCGGCGGCACGGGCAGCCACCAGATCATCGTGCGCAACGTGGCGGTGAACGAGGAGGGCCCGTCCATCTCCGACTGCGGCGACACCATCACCATCGCCACGCCCGAGAGCCTGACGGAGCAGGTGGCCATGACGCTGGCCTCCGCCATCAGCGACGGCACGCTGCTGGGCACGGCGGGCGCCGGGGAGGCGGAGGACGGAACGGTCACCATGGTTACCGCAGAGGAAGGAGCGGAGGAGGCCATACAAATGGTGCAGCAGCAGGAGGAATATGTCATCACGTCCCCGGAGGAGGTGGAGATTCAGACTGTCATTGTATGATGGAAGGGGGCGGCGGCGGCGGTGGACTGAAACAGATTGGGCTCGACTGTACCTGTGTAGCCGATTACTGTGGAGCTTCGTTTGTTATATTCAGCAGCAAAACAAAGGCCAAAGTGTTACATGGTTTATTATACGCGAGTAGAAAAACCTATAAATGAAATGTGCGCAAGGACTATTTCCTGTCCAATTTTTGTCGAGTTATCGAAATGAAGCACTGATTCAGTGAGCCCGCTCAAAGTATTCAACTTGTAGGTGCACACAGCTTGAAAGAATAATCGTTTTGTGAGGTTTTCTTTTCGAAGGCCCAAAGTGTTTTTATATTTCATGTTACATATAAGTGGAACAACATTTCCTTTTACGACAAACGGCATCATTTCCCTGCACTTCTCACTCTCTGCTCTCCGATTTCAGGGGTCGGCTACACTCGTGTTTTTAAAGTCCAAACCCCCAGTTTGAAACGAGGTGCCCTTTAAAGACCGACCGACCCCAAACCGCACGTGTTTTCCTGCGTGCGCCTGTCACGGACGCTGATGCTGTTCAATCACAGTGCATCTTTAAGCTTGACAGATACGCTGGTAAACAGGTGAACACGCTCAAGCCCCGAGTTTGCATCAAATAAATGCTATTTTCTTATCTATTTGTCTTCAGCATCTTTGTCAGTACCTTGTTTGTCTAAGTGATGCGTGTCTAACTTTTCAGTCGGGGATTATCTTGAGGGCTAATTATGTTTCATATTTACATACATTTGTTGTTTTTTTTGGGCAAATTCCTTCTTGTCTTTGAAAACAAAACAACTTCATATTTAACAAGTGAATGCATGTCTTAATGAAGCGGCAAATATCGGGGCATCTCTAGACCTACGTTGACTTTAGCACAGCGATTTTTGACTCCAGCTTTGTACCAGTTTGCTCAAAAGAATGTTTTCAATTGGAATAGTCTACTGCACTGTTGTGTAATTTCCCAATGACACAAATATTTCTCCGCAGTCTGTTCATACCAGGTTGTTCCCCCCCCTTCTTCATAGTTGTTTCCCCAAAGCCCCCAAACGTTCGTGAAAAATGTTTGAATGTCAGCCCATTCATTTCCTCTGCTGTATGTAGCGTTGTTAGTGGTTGTTTTTGTGTCATTCTGTTTTGCTGTCTTATTTCATGTCATCTTTGCTTTTAGAAGTGCCTGGCTGCAGAGTGAATGTCGTCTTCCACCTCATCACGGGAATGCCGCCTGCTCTGAAAGCGCGCACACCTGCCCGGTAACAGCGCGGCATCCAAAACTCCAGCTCCCTCTGGGACTCCTGTATGCTGCTTTAGGCTTTGCACCGGCTGATGCGCCAAGTCGTGCTGATAATCTTGCATCAGTATTTGCATTGCTCTGTCAAATTCGCCACAGCTGATAGACTTAGCTAAAGCGTTTTCCGTGCTCGCCGCGTGTAACCTTGAGCGTATCTGCAGGCTGTAACTCTGTAACTGGCGTTCCAGTGCTGAGGTTATAATCAGAGAAGTGTCCCTGGCTGGTGCAACACACAGTTTCTGGGTCACTCCTCCGCCCTCTGAGAGGGCCTCATCCACATGAGCAACGGAGGGAGACAGAGAGAGAGGGTGGGAGAGAGAGGGAAAGGTATTTATAGAAAAATGGGGCTTCGCAGTACCTTTTTCTCGCAAAGAACCATTTCAAGACCAAGTGAGCGTGTCCCAGTTTTCTGCTCATCGCTCAGCCATAGGGCTCGGACTGAGGCTGAGGCTGGACCGCCTCGTCCAGGATGGAGAGCCTGACTCCCAGACGCTCTCCCCGCTCCTCTGGCTTCCCCCGCCTCAGTTAACAGTCTGCTGATTCTTTGATTGAGAACAAGGGGAGGCACTGGCCTGTGTCACTTACAGATGTGACCTTTTAGGCACACTTGATTCGCAGAGCCGGGAAGGGGCTTTTGGAGTGCAGTGAGCTCAGGTGAGGAGCAGCACAGGAGTGTCCGAGGGCACTCTCTGGCTGCGTCGACCCCCACGCCGGGGGTGAAGAGAGGCTGGCTGGAACGTGCCCCGCTGCAAGCCGGGCAAGGATGAGGCGTTTCCTGAGCAGAAAGGGCCGCTTCTCCCTGCGCCAGAGCAAGTCCGGGACCCGCAGTGCCTCCAAAGATTTCTGTAAGTATCTTTTTCACTGAATTGGAATTTTGACATGATGTTCCTGAGTTGCTTCATCTGCTGGAGGTGAGCTACAGAATCACAGAGAGCTGCTTTTGTGAATCTGGGTCGCAGGCTGGAGAGAATAGGACAGAAAGAAGTCTTGACAAGTCCTCTGAGTGCCGCTTGTGTTCTGGCGCGGAGAAAAGATCATGATCCACAGCTCCATGTCGGTAACTTCCCAATCTGTTTTAGATCAGTAATCGGCTACAGTTTGATGTTTTTGTTCAGCAGGCTGAACCGAGTTCTGCGGCTCTTTGAGTCTTTGGGTTTGCTATGTTTTATTCACTCAGCCACATCGCTCCCTGAATATTTGGCCCCTGTGCTCCAGTAAGATCTGATTTGTTTTTTTCTGATTTGATGCAAATCTAACATTTCTACATTTCTTGGCAAAGTCTTGTGCAGACTTTTGTTATCCCACTTTTCAGACCCTTTTTTGTTACTTTTCATACTTTTTCATTTAGTCTTTCTCTGCCTGTCTTACTTTTCCTACCTCGCTGTTTCTCTGCCTCTGATCAACTACAAAAAGAAAAACAGAGCGGTTTAGTGCTTTTAATTTGATGGATGACTGTACAATTACCGGCATGTCTTGTTTTTTTTGTTTCTGATTCAAGCACACTCTCTCACATTTCACAATGTCAAGTTTTCGCTTCTAATTTTGCACCTTGGAGTTGGGTCATCGTATCACAAGACATGAGACACACGTTTTATTGAAGTATTTTTTTATGTTGTATTTTACATTTATATCTTTTTATGCATATTTTTTGCTAACACTGCCGTATTGTTAAGTACCCCCTGTTACAGATATGTGCAAGGTTTGAAGAGAGAGAGTGGAACGGAAAATAAAATTAAACCAAATTAAGGACAAGTGCAAGAGCTCAGGATGTAGATTTTCAGTTTGTGATCTGCACTATAGAACGAGGTTGCAGTGCTTGTTGCTTTTACTTATCCCGGTGGTTGTAGATGAGGAAATAAAGTGAAATGAGTCAGTTGGGACTCCTCTCTGCTGCAGTAGAATGAGGCCAGTGACCAGGGGGGAGAGCGGCCATTCAACATGTGGGTTTGAGAAAAAAAATAACCTCCTTGAGTCCATTTTTTTTCCTTTTACTGGCATTCAGTTTGCAGAAAACACATTTATTAATCTGAAAATGCTTTTCGACGTTACTGTGTCTGTCCGTGGCCTCATTAAACAGACCAGTGGCCCCCCCCTGCGACAGTGAGGCTGCTTCATCACTGAGCTGCCCTATTTAAACCAGTGGACCATTTGACCTCCATTTCACAGTCAACCTGCTCGCCTGAGCATCTTGCTCCAGATTAGCAACTTTCCTACATGTTAATATGACTTAGTTTCCTACGAACTGTAAAAAGGAGCAGTTTGCACATTTCACCTCCTTTATGAAAGTACACTGCCCTCTCTGTTGTACCATCCTGGCTACCATTTCAACTGAACATTGTCCATCCATCCATCCCCCCCAGACCTCGGTCTCCCAGCCACCAATCAGAACTGGCCAGAGGCGTTTGGTTTCCGGCTGGGCGGCGCTGGGCCCAGCTACATCCTTTCCGTGGTGGAGGGCAGTAGCGCCTTCCTGGCTGGCCTGCAGCCCGGGGACCAGGTGGTGGACATCGAGGGCCAGGATGTGACCAACCTCAGCACACCGGCACTAATCGCCCTGGCGCAGACCCTCAAGACTGTCCCACCCAGCATTGGAGTGGTGTCGCGGATCGAGCAGGTCAGCTGACACGCAGTACTCTGCGTTTTGTTGCGTTTTAGATGGCGGAAAAACACTGAAATTACAAATAACATTTTTTCTCCCCCCTTCGTTAGATTGACATCACTCCGGGCCCCGACGGCCGTTTCGGATTCACCATCGTTGGAGACAGCCCTCTGATGGTGGAGGACTGCGTGCCCAACGGTCCGGCCGGCCGCAGCGGCCTGAAGGCCGGGGACTACGTCATGGAGGTCAACGGCATCCCAGTGAAGCACCACGAAACGGCGGCGCCATGATCAAAGCAGCTCAGGGCCGGCCTCTGCGTCTGGGCGTGCTCAGCATGGCCCGGCGGCCCAAGCGGCTGAGCAGCAGCATGAGGGTGCTGTCGCAGAGCGGGGACAGCGTCAGGGACAGTCGCGCCCACAAGGCCATGGAGTTCAATAAGAAGGTGGATGTGAAGCGCATGCTTCCGTCACAGAGTGATTTTTAATTAAAGTGCACATTAGTTCATGTCAGCGTATTTATGCATGTGTCTGTCAGGTGGAGGAGGTGCTGGGAGAGGAGCCAGATGTGAAGGAGCAGCTGTTCGAGGTGCTGAAGCAGTACGCTGCTGAGAGGGACGTGGAGAGTCTGGCTGAGGCCCTGCCTGACATCCTGATCACAGAGGAGCATCAGCAGCTGATTGACAACGTCAGGTAGCCAATCAGCTGTGCACGCACGCTCAGAGACGGACTCGCAGGTTAAACGCCTATGTGCGTGTTTAGAGTTTTCATGTGCAGCTTTGATGAAAGGGGATACTGTGAATTTACATTTACAGTCCTTTTAATATATTGTGTGGGAGTAAGTGCTTCTTTGTAGGTAAAAATGGACAAAAAAACAAAACTCATTGTTATTTGAGTGGTCCTGCAGCTTTCTGTAAATGACTGGATATCTGTAAAACTCGACTGTAAAACATTAACTAAACAAGCAGGCGCAGTTTATTAAAAGCCAAGTAACACATTCCCACGAATCCAAAATGTGTCCACACAAATGATTCTTCTTTTTTTTTGAAATGCAAGTGTCCAAACACTGTCCAAATTATTCTACAGTTCTATAGCTGAATGCATTCAGTGGAAACTGGCAAAGATTGCATCATTTTCAAACCTTTGCTCCTAATCGTTTGTAAACACGCACCAGGAGGTGTTATAGTTCTCTGCATTGTAGATAATATTCAGCAATAGGATTCGCTGTGCAGCACATCCTTACGTAACAGCACTGCAGCGAGGGAGTAAAAACTCCTTAATTGCTCTATGAAATAAATAGTTCAGAACCCCCCCCCCCTCAGTTTTTTACCATGAGATACAGGAGAAGCGTGCATCAAGGGCATGTATGAATAACTTTGATCTGATGTCGGGGGCTGACTGCTGCCCTTGGGCCCCTGAGAGATTGAATGTCACTTTGTTCTGTTTCTTCACTCTCAGGTTCAGTACGCGAGGGTATGGTTCGACATTCACAGCCCAATATTGTATTTCTCCCTCCTCAGCATTGATCCGAAAATCAAAACCCAAAACACAATACCTCTGCGCGCATTTGCAATTTTTTTTTATTCCTGTCAGCCCCCCCACCCGCTTGTCTTTTCCTGTGACTTGTTCTCACTTTGACTTTCTCCCTCTGTTGGTCTCTTTCTTTCCCAATTCTCCCTGTCAGCTGTGATGTGCTCTTTGATATGTGCAGCATTTTTTTGTGTGGCTCACATTACTGGATGCCCCCCAGCATACAGCCTTTAGTTGGTACAGCTGCTGGTCTTTTAGATATGCACACAGACGAAAACAGAAAAGCATGCAGATTCTTACACTCCACGCACGCAGCACTGTTTCTCACGCGCATGCACGCGGTCCCTGCTTTGAAGCCCTATGCTGGAAGAAATTATGAACTGCTGCTTCAGGTGAGTGCTGACGAACGATTTGCGTGTTTGCGGATATTCTGACGGTAGTGTGGCGTGTAACCGGCGATCAGCTTCGGTGTCCAAGTGTCTGACGTGGTCACACTCATTCTTTTTACAGTCACGGCGTTCACTTCTTTTTCCCGTGACTCCCTCTTGAGTAATCACTTTTCCCTTCAGCTGAAAAACAAAGCTGCTGTCCAGACATCTCACTTTCCTCCGACACAGCCGTCTGCATCACAGCTCTGATTGCATGTTTCCCTCCTGAGAGAGCCGCCTGTGAAAATGCTTTGTAATGTTTATCTTGCACGGGAGTATCATGAATTATGCATTTGCTGTATCCACAGAAAGCTGAACTGTTTCAGTTGTTTTTCTCACCTTTAGGGAACGAGAAAGTACAGGAACCCTCCCAGTAAGAGTCTGAATTAGATTTAAGATACCTCAGTTGTATCTTCAGATTGCTGTGGTTATCCATAGCTACATCCTGGTATGTACACTTTAAGTGTGCTTTAATAAGCTTTGTGTCTCTGCCTGCGGTGTTTATGTTGTTATTTTGTGCAACAGTGTGCACCTTTCTGCCAGTTAGCCCGTGTAAGTCTTGCAGGGTGTTGTTGAGTTGGTATTCTCTGGAAAAGGGGCTACTCCAGGTTTTTCATTAGCCTCAGGACTGCTGCTTACAATGAGAAGTCTCAAGCATCTGAGAAAAAATGTCATGTGGACTTTCTCCGTTTTGCTGATGTTTGCTTTAATAGGCATGTGGTCGGTCGGTCCATCACTTTTTCCCCAGAGTGAAATGTCCTAACTTTGGGATGAATTGCTATCAAAGTGTGCACAGATGCTCATGGTCCCCAGAGGATGGAGCCCTCCCGCTGTGGCGCTTCCCCAGCTTTTCATCTCGTGCCACCAACAGTCAACTTTGTGCTCGATGAACTGGTGACGCAAATTTTGGCACCGGACATCCGCGGTGCGTACGTCTGGCAAACGTGTAGGGAGGAAGAAGTAAGTAGTCTGACAATCTGCACCAAATTACACAAGCTCGTAGATCTCAACTCTGTCTTCACCTGCACATTGTCTCTGGCACCACCCAGCAAGTGGCAGTTCACTTCCGCCTCACCGGCTGCCCTCTTTCCACATCACAGTTGTGCGATGTAAGAGATTGTTGGTGTGCTTTGTCAAGAGCTGGTTGTCAGCTTTGTCATTTGAGGCGTAGAGAATCAGCGTGTCTGCCGCTGGAGCTGGATCTCCCAAACTGTCAGTCCGCCCTCCCTCCGCCTCAATCACTGTCACTTCCCGTGACAGCTGCGCCCCCGTGCTCTCCAATAACTAGGGGTCGCGGTAAGAGGGTGTGCGGTACGCCCCGCAGAAGATATCACTCCCGTACCCTTTGTAGAAACTTGACCAGCTGGGCCACGCTCCGCTCAGTCCGCCTCGATCCCCTCGCTGGTTCTTCTCGCCCTCCCACAGGATGCGTTCTATTTTTAAGCAGCCTACTTCTTTTAATAAATTCTCTCTTTGGTTTCTGACGCACATGCCAGTGCCGTCTCTTAAATGGCTCCGAAACCCAGGGGTTAGCCAGCGCTGGAACACTTGAAAGTTATGCAAAAGATTATTTATCTGGCGTGTCGTTAGAGACGATCGTGGAACGCCTGGTAGCTCTTTTGTTCGTGTAGTTGTGTACTGTTTTCGTAATTGAAGTAATTGCAGTGAACCGAAGGCCTTTGTCTGTATCTATATACAGACTTCAAAGCTGTGAATTAATTACACTGGTGCAGCCCAGGATTTGGGATGCAGTGCATTTTAAAAAAAAGTTATTTAATGTTTGAATGGTTAGTGTGTTTCTGGATTCTTTTTTTAAAAAATGATTCATGAATTAGTGAAGTTGTTTTGAGCTGGGAGTATTTACAAAGACTTGGATGAACGCCATCGCACACGCGGAAATGAAAGTTAGTGAGAGTGTTGTGTTGAGCACGTGTTGCGTAGACATGCCAAACCTTCTGCGCACACACACACACACACGTTGTGCTGACCTGCCTATGTAATTCCACCGGGGCTCTCCTCTCCCCCTCCTTCCCTTACTCCTGTGTTCATTTCATTCTTTACTCCTTCCTCCTCCGCTGAGGGAAGAGATGATTTGTCACTCACTGCCTCTCACTGCCAAATGATGGACGACTGCGTGACGAGGAATATCCTTTTGCTGTAACCAGGGAGACTGCCCAGTCGTGACCTTGACCCTGCTTCATTTGGCACCTGAAGAAGAAGAAGAAGGACACACACGATGGGAACAGAGTGCTGCCCCAAACGTGAAGCTGGAGAACAGCTGATGATGCAGCCCAAGGATGTTTTGGAGGTGTGGAGGGACGTAAACCACAGCCACTCTTGCAGTTTCCTCCCTCCCTCTCCCTGGTTCTCCTTCTTTCTTCATCTGGCTGCTTCCCGAGTCTGCAGCAGGCGCCTGTAGAGGTCCGGGACATCTCCTTATTCTTTATCTTTTTCTTCTTTTCCCCCCCTGCTGTCCGGGAGAGTTGTCTGCTCAAACTTCATGGGGACTCGCCGAGATAGAGGGGAGACGTTTGCGTTGCTGAACTGAGCTCAGGCACTTCCTCAAAGCCCCGAAGAGCCATGGGAAGGGATAGGAGCCTTTCCAGACACTTTCGGTATGGCACTTTTTCTTTGATCTCAGCAGCAGCAGTGTTCAGTGGGCTTTGTGTTGTCTGGGCTGGCTTGTATCTGAAGTTGCTGAAGGATCGCTGTGCAACTGCTCTCTGTGCGTTTTTTATATCGAGGTTTGTAATGATGGTAATTTTCAAGTTTTTTTTTTTTCAGTATGTAAAAATCTGCATGGTCGCTAAATGCGACAGGGGACACGATGAGAAAACTGTAGATTGTGGGAATATCCGATCACTTTTTCTTGTTTTTATTCTACTCGCTGGATGAAACCCCACTGTGCCTCAAACTATGCTTTGTGTCTGCAAATTCATCCTCGCCCAGCTGTCAAGCCGGCTGATCAGAAGCGGGTCTGAAAATAATGGTTCTTGCAGTGAGTTTCTCAGCTGATTGCAGTTGTCATTCATCTCTCTGTGTGCCGTGTCCTTGATCCACCCCTCCTTCAGCCCTAATTATAGGCTCCTCGCCCTCCTTATAATTGAGGGCATCCCGAGGCCTACATCCAACTTCACCGGAGGTGGGCTGCGAAGTTCCTGCTCACTTGTGTGAGGCCGGGTTACGAATTTTGCCGATTGCAATGCTTCATTCACTTCGATCGTAACGCAGCGGCGCAGAGAGACCAAGCTTGTTAATATTTAATAGAGGGAAAATAAAGCCAGACACTGTTATAAAACGGTAAACGGCCTCGTTCTGTTGCCCGTTCCCTATCTGCCATTTGTCCGAGCAGCTGTGGTGATGTATGAGTGTTGTTTGGGGAAAGTTCTGTGGCCTACATAGCTTACAATGCACAGACTACCCAGCTTCGTTCCCTGTGGTTTCATGACCCTGGCCTAGAAAGAGCTCTAGTTCTCCAATTACTTTCTTTCTCTCGCTCTTTCTCTCTGTGGCTCTTTCATGGCACTGTATGTATAGGAGCTCAGTCAGTGTGTGTTAATGGGTAAATGTAGCTTCCAGTGTAAACCACTTTGTGTGGTCAATACGACAAGGAAATAATTTATCTAAATGCACTTCCATTTGTCTTTTACCAATCTCTCTCTTCTCTCTTTCTGTCTTTGCTTCCATCATTTTATGTGGTCGTGACATGTCTCTTATTAGAAACACCCTACTTGTCTGCTTGCTATAGAAAACTGACCATCAGGGAGGCACCACACAGCACTCTGGTGTAACAGTGGAGCCCTCGGGTGACGCGTTGACTTCTTGCAGCAGGAGCAAGCCATGTGCTCAATCACTATCACCTCCGCTCTCTGCTTCCCTTTATTTTTATGGTTACTGTTGTAAGCAAATAAACTGGTACTCTTTTCACTGATGGTTTTGGCTGCAGAGCTGAGATTAGACTTACTTGTTATGTAGCCTCTTGTTGTTGTAGTAAGATAGCCACATAGTGAATTAGAATCAGGATTGTCATTTGTTATGTGTGATTACTGGTCAGCTGGTCAGCTGTTAGGTGGAGGAGGCTTCCAAAGCCTTCCAGCCATCCAACAAGCACCTCTGTTAGCTTTTGTCAACTTTGGATGAAGATATTAGCATGGAGGCTGCTTATCCTTTGCTTCACTCTTGATTCAAATCCAAAACTTGTTGTATGTTTCCCTGAAACCACTGAACAGTGAATGATCTGATCCTCGCCTCCTCAAGAATATTCTCAAACGTACCTGCAAAGGAGCTGCGACAGCTTTGAAAACAACACCTCACCTCCATTCCCAGCAGTGGCATTTGAGTGAGGAGTTCTACTCTGGAGGGGGGGAGAAAAAACAAAAAGAACTCTTTTCTCCTCTGCTCAGCGGAGGTGCTCAGGAGAATCATGTTGAAGACAGAGGGGAAAGAGAGAAGCTCGTGTTGAGGATGGAGGCAGCGTCATTTTGTGGGTGGGATGGTGAGGCAGAAAGAGAAAAGGGACAAATGAGGTGTGCGTGAATGCGTATTTGATGGAGGCTTGCATCTGTATGTGTGTGCCGAGCCGCAGATAAAAGAGAAAGAAGCAGGGAGAGGGTGTCCTCTACTTAAAGGAAAAACACAACCTTAAATACTTCTTAAAAACACAGTTAGTGGCCAGGTTCCTTCCATTTCTGGGTCATTTATGTTGCTTTGTTATTGATTTTTTTTTTCCCTTTTCTTTTTCTCAGGGATAATTGGCCAGAAATAAACTCCGTGCAGCACAGCTCCAAGGGAGTATAAAACATCAGTGGTAATGTCGGGTTTGAGTGTTGGTTCTGGGAAACAAAACACTCCTTTCTTTACAATTTTGCACTGATGGTGAGAAACCACACGAGGAGAGATCTGTCACAGAGGAGGCAGCGATATCGCTTTCTCGCCACCGAGCCTCAGACAGCTTGTGCATCTGAAATACAGATGCACTACTTTCCCCAATCTTCATTTTATTGACTGGACAGCATCTTTGCAGCACACAAACCAGACCAGAGGAAAGAGCGTGCATGGAGCTTACAAAATCCTCCCCCTGGAACACACCAGATACCACAAACTCATATCTTAAGAGGATCCGAGTGTGGGTGTTTTTTTTCCTTTTTTTTCTTTAAGAAAGAAAAGGCGTTGGGAGTTGATGATGAGAGGGGAAAACAATGCTATTGCAGAGAGTGGAACTCTCTCTCCCAGAGGGGAAATAAGCTGCGAGCTGTCACCAAACACTTTTACCTACAGCTGCTAATGTGACAGGACCGCAAAACAAAGCTCATCCCTCATTTCTTTCATTTTCTCTCTCTCTCTCTCACACACACACACACACACAAACTTATGCTGGGCCAGTCTCTTATACCTGCCTTGGCACTCTCATGAGACGACTGGGCTGAGCTATTTTTGAAGCAATTAGGTGGATCCTGCAGCTGGAACAATTGTAGTCAGAACAAGAATCCCAATGTCTTTCAGTTTTTTTCTTCGATACTTTTGGATGATGGAGGCTTTGAGGGATCGTGGGTTTTGTGGATTTTGGCTGAAAGGCTGCTTTGATTTCATTTTGTGTTGTTGCTGTGTTTTTATGTAGAAAGCCGTACATGGTCTTTTTGCTGCCGGCGTGCACAAGAGAGGCTGAACTGGAAGCTGCTTTCCTGTACTTTTTCTAGTCCACTGACTAGGGGTTGACCCTTGATTCCACGATGTTTGCCAGGATCTTCATTCCCAAGAAGCACCGGGAGCGTTTTGATGAGGTGGTTTCCCAGAGCCTGATGAGCCGGCTCAAGGGACGGAGCTTCAGCGACCCCAGCCGTAACCGCCTCCGCCGCAGCCGCAGCGAGGATCACCCCGAGCGTCTTCTGGTCTCCACCCGCGCCAGCTCAGTGCCACGCACCCACGCGGAGGAAGGCGTGGCCCCCCCTGCCCGCGGCATGCGCAAGACCACCTCCCTCATAGCCGGCCACTCTGGTGGCACCACCACCACCAACTGCAGGTCTGTTTTAAGCGGCATCACAGATTTTTATTTGACAGTATTCTCTCTGCCCTTCCATCAGCAGGAGTCACAGCTTTTATTTCAGCATCACGGTGCTTGTCAGTTTCAAAGAGAAACCCTTTTCCTGAAATAGCACTTTCTCTCTCCCCTTCCAAATTTATGACCACGCCACACAAGAACTGCTTCAACGGGTCATTCTGTGTAAGCATGGAATTTATGTGAACTAAGATGTGAAGAGTGAATCAATGGGAGAGGAAATGGGAGCATAAACCTTTTTGGACCAGTCGTTCCTGATCTCCTGCTCCCTTTTTTTCTGCTGTGACATTTCCTGAGGAATCTGAAATGAATTAATGTCAGTTTTCTCACTGCTTAGATACCGATCACAAGTAAACGCATGATTCTAAACATCGTGTCACTGTCCCTTTAAACATCCGCCCCAAGAATCTGCTCATCTCCTCAGCAACTCTTGCTTATGAAGATGTTTACACAGCTCCCTGGGGATGTATTGTCCATATTTAAGTAGGACTGTTCATGCAGCGTTTGACTTTAAAATAGTCTGCTGAATATGGAAATCTGTAGGGGGTCCACAGTGGCGGTCCACATGTTTCACGGTTGGCAGAAGAATTGACCAGTTAAAGTGCGTTACTGATCTCTTTGCAGTTAGCTTTATTAATGAATAAACTGCCTCAATGAAGTCTAACATGGCTTGCATGGTAACCCATCTATTATTTCATCATAGAAAATGATAAACTATTAGCTATTAACTATTAATCAGAGCTCAAATTTGTCTCTCCAGGACAGTGAGAGTGTGCAAGGGCAACATGAGTTTTGGCTTCACTCTTAGAGGTCACGCTCCAGTGTGGATTGATTCTGTCATCCCAGGTGAGTTTGTGCACTTAGGTCTGTGTGTGCATTTGTGTCGAGCCGCATCAGACGCCTCTTTCTCTCTCGCTCTCTCTCTCTCTCTCTCTCTCTCTGTTCTGCAGGAAGCCCGGCAGACAAGGCAGGTCTGAAACCAGGAGACCGCATACTGTTTCTCAACGGACTTGACATGAGGTTGAGCTCCCAGTCGCACCAACCTGACGATTTGTTTTTGCAAATTTACGCCCAAGCTCAGCATAAAACAATGCACTTTCTAAAGCACATTTAATTCAATATGAAAGGCTTAGAATGACCATAAAATTTTAACATGGTAATACACTGTAATACGGTTACACACGGTTGTCTCCATGCATGTGTATTTGCCTGCAGGACCTCCTCCCACGAGAAGGTGGTGTCCATGTTGCAGGGCAGTGGTGCCATGCCCACACTGGTAGTGGAGGACGGCCCGCCTACTTTCACCCTGGCAGAACAGGAGCTAGCCGGGGGCGGTGTTCCCACAGAACGGGCCCGCTCCCCTGTGCTCAGCTCGCTGCAGTGGGTGGCAGAGATTCTGCCTCCCAGTATCAGGGTTCAGGGTCGCACCTTTGGACAGCAGCTGGAACACCTGCTGACCATCCAGGAGAGGTACACCATCTGCAAGGCTTTGGAGAACTTCTTCCAGCACAGGTGAGCAAAGGGGTTGGTCAGAAAAAAATGACCCCGCGGGATCATCAGGGG
Source organism: Psettodes erumei (assembly GCA_016785225.1). NCBI lineage: Eukaryota > Metazoa > Chordata > Actinopteri > Pleuronectiformes > Psettodidae > Psettodes > Psettodes erumei. The sequence goes on along the minus strand of JAFBJZ010000326.1, from coordinate 32,611 downwards.
TCAGACGACTTAACGGTTTTCTCTGGTTTAGTAGCACTCATCAGTGGTGAGTAATCTGGCCTTCATGTGTGAATTCAGCGAAAGGCTGTTTTGATTTTGTGTTTTGCTGTTTGCATACACGGGTGGCCCTACCTGTGAGCTTAACTTTGACTTCTAATTGGACAGCCAGGCGATCTCTGTCACCTTGCCTGTGTTTCCATGGCAACAGGAATGTTGACACTCTGATCGTGGATGTGTTCCCGGTGTTGGACACTCCAGCCAAACAGGTCATCTGGCAGTTTGTGTACCAGCTGCTGACGTATGAGGAGCAGGAGCACTGCCAAAGCAAGATTTCCCGTTTTCTCGGATACAAAGCACCAGGTGTGTGTGCGCACATTTGTCTATTTAAAATTCGGTGTATGTGGTTGTAATGTGTATGAATGAAAAGGAGTTTTTGTGTGAGATGGACACTGTCGTGGGGATCTTTTTAATAATTTCACTGGCTCAGTAAAGTGCAATCAGCCCAGGTGCTGCAGCTCTTCATACGCCTTCTTCCTCTGCACTGCCAATATGTGTGTGTGTTCCAGTTCCACCACCACCACCACCACCTCCCCCTCCTCCGGAGCCTGAGGTTGCCCCTGAACCCCATCGCCGTAGCAGCTCCATGAGGGTAACAGGGACCACGTACAGGAGCAGTGTGAGGGGACGTAGCTCTGATGACCTGATCATTGGCACACACTTGGGCATGGGTACAAGATCTTCGTTGCCTTCCTCATTGTTTTGATCAGAAGCAGCAGTAACACTGCCACCACCATGACACCTTTAATTCACATCAGCATCATCCCAATTTTAATCATTATTGCTTACATTGTCTTCAGTATGATCATGAGCACAGTCCTGTTTAATGCTTTCAACTTCATTTACATCACCAGTGTGGCTGACATAAATTTAATACTGTCTTTTTTCTGTAATATTTTGTATTTTGAATAACGTTATTGTCATAAGCCCATGAAATCAAAATAGCTTGGCGCAACACTGGACTAAATCCGATAGAACTTGCCAGAGTAACACCAGAGTCTCTGTAGTCACTGGCTCAAAACTGGCTTAAGCTGATTCTAAGGCCATATCAGATGAAGCCTCCAACCTGAATATCTTAAAAGCATTCTAAAAAGTGTGTTACCATAGGCATCCGAGCAGAGCCAGTGCTGGAGACAGGAATGAGGTTGGCTCCAGGAGAGAGACAGTCAGGGGACGGTACCTCCCTTCCTGAGACTCCTAACAATCTCACCAATGTAAGGCCCGTCTCAAAGGGAAACTAAATATCAAAGAAGGGTTCATATCGTCAGGACATGACGTCTCACTCCGGTCTCTCTGTACATTTCCACCACACAAGCTGTCAGCAGTGTACGCTGAGCTGGAGAACATGTACTCATCCAAGAGGTCCAAGTCTCTGAAGAGCCGCCCTCCCCCTGCCCCTGAGAGTTTGCTGGATCTGGAGCCTCCGTCACGCTCAGCCTCCCCTACAATACATGCTAACACAGGTAGCCAAAAAGTGTAAATGTATACTAAACATCATAGCAGCTGGAGTTAAATTGAACTAACATAATGTATAAAATGGCTATTGTGTGCATGAGCAAGTGTGTTTGCTTTGTGTGTCTTGCGTGTGTCTGTGTTTTAGTGGAATGGTGTAACAGACGGAGGGTAGCAAAATGTTAAAAAAAAATTCTGCAGAGGAAAAATGATGAATCCCAAGGTAGCCAATCCAATTCAAATTCAACTATGAATATCCTTGAATTTTGCGGTGGAAATCTGAAAATGAAGCTCTCCCAGCACATTTTTCTGCTATAGCACTGACATGGATTTTTGTGATTCCATGCTGTACATAAATACACAGACAAGGGTGTGTGCACAGAGAAAGTGCCAGGTCAGAGCTGGCATTTGTTGTGGAGAGGGGGATCATTTTAACCTGGACTCAGGTCATAAGCACTTTAGGTACAAGGTAGTTTTTTCTTTTCCCTCTTAAGGAGGATACGGTGATGGTGGAGGTGGAACTAGAAAACACACAGCTAAAGACCCCCTTTAATCAAACATTTATTTTCTGCAGCAGTTTGGATTTTTGTGCTGAACCTTTCTCTAAATGCAGAATATGTCAGTGTCAGTGACTGAAATGCTTTTTATGCATTTGTTCTGCTCATTTAAAGAACTCTAAAAATCAGTGAGGAGGCATTTCTGTCTGTGAGGCATTACACCTAACCTGATGCTTCAGACATTTATCCATCAGTAATATTAACATATGGTCTTTTCCTTATCTCAGGTAGCCGTAAAGGCCCCCCACCCCCTACATCCTGGCAGGAGCCTCTCCCTAGCCCCCCTCCAGCCCAATTCTACTCATCAGGGCTGCCAAGCCAGACTAGTGGGGAGTCCAATCCATACATTAGCTTGGACAGTCCACCACCCTCACCTCCGGAGCCCGCTGACTTTCCATCTAGTCCCCCGCTCCCTCGAAACAGCAAGCGGCGTTACACCTTCTCCAAACCACCCCGTTCAGAAGACACAGATCGCTTTCTGGACGCACTGAGTGAGCAGCTGGGACAGAGGGTGGCCATCATCGACGACTTTCTTACTCCTGAGAACGACTATGAAGAGGTAGAGTCAACACTGCACTGGGGTTATAGTATTTCTAATGTTTAGATTTTTTGAGTTCAAATGGTATTCTAACTTTAATGTCTGCGACCATCACTAAAAATAAAAAAAACATTTGATACCCAAAAGATTATAAGTATATAATTTACCACATACATGTCATCCTACCTTAACAAACCCTTAAGAAACAAACCACTCTTCGTTGTTTCTCATGAAAATACCCATTATATCATAGGTTATGGTAACGGTGGGTTAATTCCCCACAGGGAACTAATTCCCTTCAGTACCCTAATGTAAGTCTTACATCCAAATGTAAAATAGGACAGACCCCTTGATACACATACATACATAGAATGAGTACAAAACATAGTTTCCTTTGAAATGAAATGCAAAGTAAAAATTTCAACGTAGAATAAAATTGTGATTGCTGGTATAAAACTTGAATCAACACGGCCTCACATGAAAGCTACAGCTGATTTATTTCGCAGCGAGCTGTCCTGTAAGCTGTCATCACTCTGATCCACATGTAAACAAATAAGCACTAGAATCCGTCAACATCAAAAGCACGTCATTTAAACTTGCTTATGAACTGACACAGTAAGACAACAACTGAAATTTACAAAAACTGCAATTTAATGTAGTTTTATACATGATTTGCCATTAGGGAACCTTGTTCACTAATTTTAATGTTAACAGACTTTATGAAGTACAAGTCATCATTACTGTGGTGGCATCTCACTATTAAACCTGCACAATAACTGTATGTAAAGGATGTTGTTTCTTAACCATGTTTTGTGCAGCTTTGTACATAACATGGGAAAAAACATTCCATATGCAGTATATATGTGAGTATACAAGAGATCTGCATATGTGAATATGTATTTTAGGGGTTACAGTCTGATTACAATTGGACATTGATGGGCTAATGAGGTGTAATTGGTGTTAATGCCAGGATGTTGTGCAGATGGGCTTCCCAGATGAAGAAGATGAGGATAACGAAGAGGACCTGGGGCTGGACGATGAAGAAAATGGTGGATTTGTGGCCCCAGAGCTGAGCAGCCCAAGTGACGTTCAAAGCAGCAGCGGAGAAGAGAATGCCTCCTCTCTCACCTACTCCTCGTCCTCTGACCACATCCCTCCTCCCCCCATGACCCCTCCTCCACCTCCGCCTGTTCAGTTCAATGACCCACCTCCTCCCCCTCCTCCTCCCCCTCCCCCTCTGGCACCTGCACAGGCTCAGCCTCAGCACCAACAGCAGCAACAGCTTAACTACACACCTGAACAGTCCCCAAGAGCATACGTTCCCATTCGCCGCAAATCTGGACCCCCGCCACCGCCTCCACCCCGCAGTAATCCACCACCTAAACGCCACTCTCTGCATAAAGTGCTGCCTACAAGAGAGGACTTGCAGGTCCAGGCTACAATACAAGAGCTGAAAGCCTACCAAGAGCAACAAGCCTATCAGGAAAGACAAGTCTATGAGGAGCAACAAGCCTACAAGGAAAGGCACGTATGAAGAGCAGAAAGCCTACGAAGAACAACAACTGTTCCAAGAGCAGCAGGCCTATCAGGAGAAGATTTTCAAAGAGAGACAAGCTTATGAAGAGCAGAAAGCATATGAGGAGCAAAAAGCTTTTGAAGAGCAACAAGCCTACCAAGAAAGACAAGCATATGAACAGCGTCAAGCCTACCAGGAACAAAAAGTGTATGAACAGCGTCAAGCCTACAAGGAGCAAAGAGCGTTTGAGGAGCTTCAAGCCTACCAGGAGCAAAAAGCTTATGAGGAACGTAAAGCTTATGAGGAGCAGAAAGCTTATCAGGAGCGTCAGGCCTACGAGGAGCAACAAGTGTATCAAGAGCAACAAATGCAACAGATCTACCAGAGCCATCACTCCATGCCTATCCAACCAACACAGCAGAAAGCCAACTCACCACTTCCTCTCCAGCAACTCCACCAATCCTTACCCCCACTCCCCTCTCCAGATTCCAGCCATCACCACCCTAACCATCCTCTCTATATGATGCGCCAAGCACAGCAGCAACAGGCCCACCAGAGTCATCATCATCGCCGCCTGTCTCGCTCAGCCCCTCCTCCGCACCAGCCATCATCCCAACCAACAGCCCAACCCAGCCACCAGGGCCAGTTTTCTGAGGGCATCTACCAAAGTCATCAAGGACTGAGACCCCATCCCCACCATTCTTCAGCAGAGATGCTCCATCAGATGCACCATGCCCCAGCCCATCACTCCTCTGCCGAAATGCTCCACCAGTTGGAGCAAGCCCAGGCCCACCACCCATCTGTCGAGATGTTCCAGCAGATGCAGCAAGCACAGGCCCACCACCCATCTACCGAGATGCTCCAGCAGATGCACCAAGCACAGCCCCACCACTCATCTGCCGAGATGCTCCAGCAGATGCAGCAAGCGCAGGCCCACCATGCCTCTGCTGAGATGCTCCAGCAGATGCAGCAAGCCCAGGCCCACCACTCATCTGCAGAGATGCTCCAGCAGATGCAGCAAGCCCAGGCCCACCACTCATCTGCCGAGATACTCCAGCAGATGCAGCAAGCCCAGGCCCACCATTCATCTGCCGAGATACTCCAGCAGATGCAGCAAGCCCATGCCCACTACTCCTCTTCAGAAATGCTCCATCAAATTCACAAATCCAAGGCCCATCATTCTTCAACAGAGCTTCTGCACCAAGCTCACCAAATGCAGCAAATGCAGCCCCACCACTCCTCAACAGAACTTCTCCATCAAGCTCACCAGATGCATCGGGGTCAACCGCACCATTCATCCACTGAGTTGCTTCATCAAATGCATAAGTCCCAGGCCCACCACTCCTCTACAGAGCTGCTCCATCAAGCTCATCAAATTCACCAACCCAAGCCCCATCATTCCTCCACCGAGCTTCTGCATCAAGCTCAGCAAGAGCCTGCCTCCATCCCAGGTCAGCTGAAACGGGACAGCCACTCACACCAGAGCCGCAGAAGTCTTAAAGGGCATCATCAAACCCAGGTTTCACCTCAAGCAAGACACCAAGAGCAGCAGATCCACCAAAGCCATCACCCCCAGCCCACCAAACCTTCTCCCCAGAGACCCCACTCCATCCAGCAGACCCACCACCTCTCCAGCACACCTCAGATCCACCACATCCACCACATGACCCCACAGCCCCCTCCGCAGGACTACCAACATCAGATTCATGTAATCCACCCTCCCCAGCAGCCCCACAGGCCCCAGCCTCTTCTCTCTACCTTTCAGCCCCTCCAGCAACATCCACCCACCCTCTCCACTTTCCAGCCTCTTCCCCAGCACCACCAGCCACAGCACCAAGTCCAGTCCTCCACCCAAACCACCCGTCCACAGTCCCAACCCTCACATCACCTGCTGCAATCCCAGCACCAGCCACAAACTCAGTCATCCCACCAGAAACAATCCCATGGCCAGAGTCAGCCCCAGTCCCTCCCCCACTCTCTTTCTGATCCCACAGAGCACCTTGAGCCGCCACCTCCTCCACCATTGCCCCCACCCTGCTCCCCTCCACCATTACCAAGGCCCAATCTATCAAGAATGGACTCCAACCACATGAGTGTGAAGAGGTTGCGCTGGGAACAAGTGGAAAATTCAGAGGGGACTATATGGGGACAGGTGAGTTGCATGGGATTCAGACATGGGCAGCTAAGGTCTCTTAAAATCTAATTTACTTTGTACTGAAAAACAAATTTAGAACACTAAGTTAAAAATTTAAAAGTAAATCAAGAAATCATCATTTACATAGCACCATTTTTGCATGTCTTTGGTTAGCTGGGAGCAAATTCTGATTATGATAAACTACATGACATGGTGAAGTATCTGGATCTGGAGTTGCACTTTGGGACACAGAAGAGCACCAGTGAGTACAAGTGGCCATATGTATATCTACAGTGCTTTAATCAGTGGTTTATCTGACAGAACCTCACATAACTTTATTTTTTAGCACATTGTGTCCTGGCTTTTGGATCCCTGTATTCATGAGTGTTTTATGAGCATTTTACCTGCACTTATCCCACTTTAGTGCCTACTCCAGAGCCATCCCTCCAGCAAGAAACCTTCAAGAAGAAAGACGTGATAGAAATTCTGTCCCATAAGAAGGCTTACAATGCCTGTAAGTATAGAGTGGCATATTATTATGTGTGGCCCATCACAATAGTCCATGTTTTTAAAGGTTATTAGTTGTTATTCATACTGAAATATCAACAGATTTTGTTTTATGACAAAATACTGGCAAAAGTAATGGCATTCCTTCCTGCCTCCCCTGTACTTTGTGTTTAGTCTTAAGTAGCAGATATTAGCATGTTAAACATGCTAAACTAGCATTATACCAGCATTTTAATCCCTATTTAGCTTCCTTTTGTTCTTTGTTTTTTTTTGTTAACCTCCAGCCATCCTGATTGCCCACCTGAAACTGTCTCCTGGGGAGCTGCGTCAGGTCCTAATGAACATGGTGACTGATCGGCTTGAGCCGGCCCACATTAAACAGCTGCTGCTGTACGCCCCCGACGCAGAGGAGGTCAAAAAGTACGAGGAGTACAGGCAGGACCCCAGCAAACTCAGTGAGCCAGACCAGTTTGTGTTGCAGGTACAGTCCTGGCAGGGAGTGGATAGGCGGGTTGGTTTTTGTTGTTTTGCACACGTGTACAAGTCACCTTATCAGTGACCTAAACCTTTGTCATTGTCCATGTTGCTTTATTTGTGTTTTGTGTGTGTCCCACTTCAGATGTTATCAGTACCAGAGTACAAGACGCGCCTGCAGAGCCTTCTGTTCAAGTGCTCCCTACAGGAGAAGACAGAGGAGTTGAGAGGAGCGTACGACTGTATTTACAAGGCCTCCATGGAGCTAAAGACCAGCAAGAAGCTCGCCAAGATCCTTGAGGTAACCTACAGTTCAGAGAAACACTTAAAAATGTACATGTTGTTAAAGTTTAAAAGTTTAAAACACTTTAAAATTCTACTGCTGGCATAAGATTGCTGCTGTAATTGTTCTGTCTCATTCTGATAAGACACATGGCACAAAACCATGTGCACTGTGGGAAATGGTGTTTGTTATCAGATATAAAGAACAATAAAACGTGAACTAACTTCTTTGTTCCTTGAACTGGGACAGGATGTACTTAATAGCCTTCCTTTTTTTGATTTCTGACTTACTTTGGTGTAAAACTTAACCTCAAGAACAATAACAAAAAAGTCATACCTAATAATGAGAACTCTAAAATGTGTCATAAAGTTTTCATTCAGCAGTTACAGTTCTGTTTGCTGCATTCTGTCTTTCTTTAGTTTGTGCTTGCGATGGGAAACTACTTAAATAACAGCCAGCCTAAAACTAACAAGACCACAGGCTTCAAGATCAACTTCCTCACAGAGGTACTGCATGTTGTGCTCCAACAAATATCTGTTTAAAAAAACATGGCTAACTTTTTGAAAAAGAAGATTTGTTGTTTTCATCTAAGTCGGCTTGTGCAGTCAATAAATCCACTGTCTTCTACAGCTGAGCACAACTAAAACGGTGGATGGGAAGTCGACGTTTCTGCATATTCTGGTCAAGTCCTTGTGTCAACACTTTCCTGATGTGTTGGATTTTTCCAAAGATCTAACCATGGTTCCTCTTGCAGCCAAAGGTAGATAGTTATTTTTTCCTTTAACCTCTGCTCCACCACTTGAGAACATTTTCAAACAGACTGAGCAGTTATTGAAGTTTTTTTGTTATTGTTACAGTTTTTTCCCATGTTAGTCACTGATCTACAGTGAGCTATCCTTCTCCTGTTTTGTACACACGTATAAACGTCTACAGTAAACCAGAAGACTATCACGTCAGATCTGAATGACCTTCATACGACCATCCAGGACATTCGCTCAGCCTGTCAGAAAATGCCCGCGACTGCTGAGGACCGTTTTGCTGTTGTCATGAGTGTATCCTTCACAACATTGCCAAAGGCATAGCGATTATTTGTCATTTAGGCGCATGAGGAGAGAAGCAATGTAGTAGCAGACGTGATGAAGCGTTTGTGTCCCTTGACTCCAGCGTGTGTAGAACTTTTTGGAGAACAGTCACCCAGCAATCCAGTCTCTGGAGTCCCTGCAACAGAGAGCAATGGAGGAATTCAGCAAAACTGCCTCTTACTTTGGAGAAGACAGCAAAGCCACCAACACCGAGGCCTTCTTTGGAATCTTTGCTGAGTTCTTGAGCAAGTTTGAGGTGAGCAAGAAAGATTCAGCTGTCTATTCAATTCATTTATTAAAATAATTGCTGTTGTCCCCTGTGTGCTATTACAGTCAAATTATATGTATGTTATTCTCCTAAATTCTTTCTCAGCCTTCACCAAACTTTTTTTGCAGTTTTTGTCGCACAACTTAATTGGTTGCAGATAAACTTTTATAACTAAAACTTTTAACTAAATCTTTTCTGCTAATGTTTTGGTTTTTTTTATGAAGCTCCATGCATTGTGCTTAGTAATGAGCACAGCCTGCATTGCATTAAAGATGTGGAGATGCCGAGCTGTGGGGATCAGTATGTTGACATTCAAGCAATAGGTTGTCTGAATAATTTTCTCAGGAAGCTACTTCTTAATAAAGGAAGCAGAAATAATTATTTAACAATTTGCTTTTAAATTCATCATCTTCATTCATGTGAGCACATTTGTTTTCTATGTTGCTGGACTTGAATTCAAGGGGCACAAATATTTTCTCTGAAATGTGCTGTAATTATAATCCAAACTTTTGCCGCTGTCATAAGCTTTAGTAAATGTGATTTTTCAAGAACAGTGCTTACTTAAAGACATAAATACACAAAAGATTAAATACAATGGAACAAAAGAAAATATCTATAAATAAAGATAAAGTCACAGTATATCTTTATCTTCATCCCATAATAATTATACAGTATATGTTTTTCTAACAAACAGTGCTGGTTCTTTACCACAGAGAGCTCTTGGTGATCAGCAGGCAGCAGAAAACCCGAAGAGCCCCAGGAGCCCACGAATGGCCTCCCCACTGGCCTGGTAACACACATACACACACCCACACATGATTGGACACAACTACAGTGTACATAAACATGTACACAGGAAGTTCAAGACATGCGGTATACATACAGACAGGGCACAAATACACACAACTCAAGGCACATTTTTGAGCAAAAAACCCCTGTTTTTTTATGTATCATGTAAGTACTGTATTTTGTTTTTGTTACATTAAGAGAGAAAGAAAGTCTTTTGCATCAAAGATGGATAATTTTGCAGTAAACCAGTGGTGCAGTGTGTGTGTCCCTTCAAAATAAATCAATAAGTTTTGTTGAAGTCAAGACTTCCACGTAGAACACAACCTTGTTTGGCCATCACGAAATATCTGTACAGTTTAAAAGATAGTTACTCAGTCACATCCTATAGTTTTAAGATTTCATTCTCCAGGACTGAGTTTAAGTACAGTATAACAGTTCTACACTAAAACCTTTGTGATATATTCTTGAATAAGACATAGGTTAAAAAAATAAATTTTATCCTGAGATAGATGTTTACCTAAAACATACCCACATGCTGTTGGTGGTTTAGAAGAAACCACAAAAACAGTTTTAATAGTTTACATGTTCTGTATTTTTGTAAGCTGCCCACCACTCTGAATGTAATATGAGTTCTCTACAAAGTAGCTTGCTAATGCTCACTCACATCAGCTTTCCTGGGGATGAATTATTTGATTTATCACATTGTGTTTATGCCTCCATTTCAATGTCTTTTTTTTTTTTTTTTACCTACATCAGTTCAGTATTGCTCTTGTATGATCCCTCTACCAACTTGTACAAATGAGACAATGTCATTTCACTACTTGAGTTTTTAAAGAACAATTTTCATTGGTCCAAGGATCATTTTTAATGTGGCTTAAGTCAGTAAGACACTGGAGAAAGATCGACAAGGTGGATTTATGTGGAGCTCACAGCGGGCAGTGTGCAATACGTGAATGTTGACCTGTGTTACACTGTTAAATGTTATACTTATTGAGCTGTAGCAGAGATATATATATATTGTGTTTGCACTGTACAGAACGAGAGTGAATGTAAGGAAAACATATGCTACAATATATGAAGCACTTTTCATGTGTTACCCAAATCTTTGTTTTTTATTCATTGTGTTACACAGATACAACAGGAAGTTATACCACTATTCAGAGAACAGCAGCGACATAAAGTTCAGTGTAAGAGATGCAGCGTTTTACATCATTTTCCACTAATGATACAGCATACCAGCTGTTATACCAGTGCTTTGTAAAACTTCAAGCCTAGTCTCCAAGTGATATTTTTAAATGTTAAGATTAAGCTGTGCAGCAAGTAAAATATTTGGTCTTTGATTGTATAAGGTTTTTTTTTCTTGCTTAAATTACAGAACCTGAAAAGTGTTGCTGTCCATTTAAGGCCAATAAAGTGTTCAGTCTGTATTTTGTACTGTGTCATAGCAATGGTGACAAATATAAAGACTCATATGAAATTTAGATTGGCCTGACTGTGCATGATTTTTAAAAGATACATAAGTGATTGGTGAGTGGTTGCTAATACGCTCATGCAAGTGGGTGGTCTTTCGGAGAAATGATACTTATATTACTGTCGGCACAAAAAGAATCACATCAAAGGCCTCATACACATTTTTACTACATTTCCTGCAATTCTTAAGCTGTAAATAACATTACATGCTGACTTGGCTACAACTGCTGCTGACACACCTTCTATTGCTGCAGTATCTCAGATGAACATTTGTATTTGTGAGATAAGCCTGTATCTGTACAGCACGTCATTGCTCTGCACACAGCACCCTGTGTCCACTTTCTTTGCTTTTAACATAACGATGATATCTCTACCCACTTTCCCCTGTGCAATTACGCAGGCATTTAAAACTTGAATCATTTAGCTCTTCCACTGACAGCAGGAGTGTGTTGTGCAAAGGACAACGCTCCCGAGGAGTAATTTTCTCTTACATTTTAACTAAGCCTTGTAGTTCATGCCATGAGAGTGGAGTTTGATCCTTTTCACTGAGAGGAGGAAGCTCCAAGAAAAATGTGACGTTCCTGAGGTCGTCTTTGGGTTTGTGACATGCTGAAGACAACACAGGTCTGGTCAGTCCTGCAGGAATAATACACAGTGACCCCTTAAAGGTGAGTTTGTTTACTGAATGACTCCATTGAAAGCATAGCCTGAGGATACTGAGCTGTATCTTACTGTAAAACACATTTCAATTTATCTGTCATTTCAAATGTAACTCTGTAAATTTTATTTTTTACCTTTCTAGAGCAAGTCCCACAAAGTCCTTCACAAGTCACAGTGTTAAGTGCAAAACTGTTATGGCTTTGTACGCTGATACCACTACAGTTTTCAAGCCGAGATTAAAAAAAATATTGAGTTGTGTTAAACGGTTACATGCAACAAAACAGCACAGCATGTAACCTCCAGTAGCAATTGCGATATTATTTGAATGTATAAAAGAAATAATTCTGATTTTGATGTTCAGTTATGATACAGTGTGTCAAAATAGTGTTGAACTCACTTCTGAACGTCCAAAAAGACTTGTTTTAAATGTTTTACTCAAACAAACGATCTGAAGTTAATGTGAGGCTTCAGCAGTCTGAGTTAGACAAAGTGAGTGAGCTTTACCCCAAATTGGCCCTGATGGTTGCACCATCAGTGTGTGTACAAATCTGTGTGTGTGAAGCGCCGAATGGCATGTGGTGTAATGCGCTTTGAGCGTTCGAAAAGATCAGATAAGTGCTGTTTAAGTGCAGTCTGTTTTACCATTCTGGCTTTCCAGATGCCTTTTGACCTCGCAGCAGGGCACCAAGGGACAAGCATGACCCCATCTCCTTCACCTTCTCCTGGGGCCCGAGCGACCCTGGACACTGTGGATATAGTGGTGCTTGTGGTCTACTTTCTTCTAGTGCTGGCAGTGGGCTTCTGGGTAAGTACAGGAGAGAAGCACATCACTGCTTCAGTACTGACCGTCAGATGTTTTTACATAGTAACCTACGACTTGTTACACAAAACAAACATTGCAGAAGCTGCTGGAACTTGTGAGTTAGATTCCACTTCTGTTCTTGTTAAAAGACATTGCTATGTAGAAAGCATACACAAAACAGGTACCTTTCTTCACAGTCGATGCTAGGTACAAATAATCCACTTTTTCTGCTTCTTCCACTAAGAGAAAATGATTTGCTGTTCACCCTTTCTTTTATATGGAGATAAGTGACACCTTGTTCATCATTCATTCATTCGGATCTTAATCCTTTTTACTGAGTGGCACTTCAAATGGTCTACATCACCTAGCAGATTTTGTCAAGTTGCCATTTAGTTAGAGATCCTTTTACTCCTCAGGTCATGCAAATCAACATTTCTTCTGCACCTGTATTTTTAAGACTTTGGGGTTTTTTTCCATCTTTATGCCAGTCCATGTGGAGGACAAAGCGCAACACGGTGGATGGATACTTCTTGGCTGGGAAGAACATTACCTGGTGGCCGGTAAGTCAAACTCTGTGGAGACTTCTGGCGAAAAGAAATGCCCACAGACTGATTGGCTGATCACAACAGAAGCCAGGAACTTCCACTTCTATGCAAACTTTAAATTAAAAGTCAGATGCCAACATAATATTCTGTAGTCCAAAGTAATATTGTGATCTCTCTCATTTATATTTAGGTGGGGGCCTCCCTCTTTGCTAGTAACATTGGCAGTGGACACTTTATTGGTCTGGCTGGGTCAGGAGCCGCAGCAGGAATCGGGGCAATCGCCTACGAATGGAATGTAAGAGGGTGCATATAATCTCTTAAAATAGAGTACATTAATGTAATGTGTTGCTTGTAATATGAATCATAGGGTTTTTTTTCCCTAAGTCTTAGTGCGTTAAAATTCACAGGGAATGTTGATGGTGCTGCTGCTGGCATGGCTATTCCTGCCCATTTATATTGCCTCTGGGGTAAGGTTTCTACACATACAGTTTAATATCCCATGAATACACCAGTGCACAAGTGTGATTTTGTTCATTTGATCCCTTATAATTGTCTTTGTTTTGCCTTCCACAGGTAACAACGATGCCGGAATACTTGCAGAAACGATTTGGTGGGAGAAGAACACAGTTATTTTTAACTGTCCTGTCCTTGTTTATTTATATTTTCACAAAGATATCGGTAAGTTTCAAATCCACAGTAATTCTTTCAGCGCCGCTGTATGAATGATTTTGAAGCTGTTGTACAAATCCCAATCGCATCGTGTGTGTGTTTCTCACCAGGTGGACATGTATGCTGGTGCGTTGTTTATACAGCTTGCCTTACAGTGGAATATCTACCTGGCTGTGGTGCTGCTGCTGTTCGTCACTGCTCTCTACACTATTGCAGGTCACCATCCCTCATCATTTAAAAAGAACTCCTGCTAAGACATTGGTAGAGTGTAGACACAAGAGCACTTGTTTACTGGTTCTTCTTTATGCTTGTGCTGTACGTTGTGTCTCAGGTGGTCTGGCCACAGTCATCTACACAGATGCCGCTCAAACTGCTATCATGCTGGCAGGAGCTCTCACCCTCATGGGCTTCAGTAAGGCAGACACCCACGTGACACCCTCCCATCACCAGCACTATATGTTCTCTTCTAAATAACTCTGTTGTCCCCTTATTGAGGCTTTGCAGAGATTGGAGGCTGGAATGCTCTGATGGAGGGATACGCTCACGCCATCCCTTCTGTCCGCGTGCCCAACTCAACTTGTGGCATCCCCCGAGATGATTCCTTCCACATATTCAGGGACCCAGTGAACTCTGACCTGCCTTGGCCTGGGGTCATTATCGGCATGTCCATCCCCTCCATGTGGTACTGGTGTTCTGATCAGGTACCAAAATAATTCCTATTTATGTTGAAAAAATAATTGAATATGACAGAAATTGTCCTAAATTGTACACAAAAGTGTTAAATTGGACATCACAAACCAGGATAAGTAAAAAGTCTTTTACTTTAATTATGCTTGAATCAGGAATTTAAAATCAGGCAACATACCATCCTAATTTCTACAGGAAATGCAGTTGAGAGCATAGAGGCTTACTAAATTACACTTTCATCTTTCATAGATGAAAGACCTTTTGATATTTAGTAAAATATCAAAAAAACTGATATTAAGTTTTTATTTACTTTTATTTAACTTTATATCAGGTTTTTTGATATTTTACTAAATATCAAAAAGTCTTTCATCTATGAAAGATGAAAGTGTAATTTAGTGTGTTCCCATCTTGTTTATGCTGTTCTACAAATTCCTCTGAAGTTGGTACTGAAAGAGTTTTCATCTGAAAAGCCCCATCTTGGAGATTTTGGCATGTTTTGCTCCTGAGAGAAGTTAAAAATTCCTTTTTATAAATATCAGAGTGACAGTTTGCCATCCAGCTGAACCTGAGACAACAGAGGCCATGAGTGGTTTTAATGAACATATTTGTCTCATCAGCTGTATCCGATTTGTGCACATAAAAGCCTTTCACCCTTGATGACATGTCACACTCTTGAGTGTTAATAGTAAGCCATGTGATTTTGTTTTCCATGCCACATGGTTTAAAATGTGTTTAAATGCCAAGAAATATCACCATTATTCATTAACTGACAATCACTGGGAATTAGCTTGAGTTGACGGTTGAGTTGTGGCTGTGATTCTCTGCAGGTGATTGTGCAGCGCTCCCTGGCTGCCAGGTCCCTGACACATGCAAAAGGAGGCTCACTGCTGGCCGCGTATCTAAAGATTATACCTTTCTTTGCTGTTATGCTGCCGGGCATGATCAGCAGGATACTTTACACAGGTATAAGATGCACATGTTTATCAGTGAATACTGCAGCCACGTGTATACACTTATTCTTCTGTCACTAAAAGCATGACTTACATAACCTCATAAAGGACTTGATTTACAGAACACATGGTGGCGCGTCATGTGAATGCTGAGAGTTCTAATAAGGAATCCTGAATTTTGGCTGGTGGAATCTTAAAAACCAGACATCAGATTGGGTGACACATTGTGGACATTTGAGTTTGAGTCAATGCACTTTTTTTAACAATATTGTGCAGATGATGTGGCATGTGCAGACCCTGAGCTGTGCAAACAGATTTGTGGCAATGCAGTGGGCTGCACAGATACTGCCTACGTCAGACTGGTCATTGAGCTGCTGCCTGCAGGTGAGAAACTTCCAATGTTCCCCACTTACAGCTCCAATCCTGCCCTTTGCCTCTCTTTTACTCCAATCTCTGTTTTATTTAACTTGCAAAGGATTGAGGGGTCTGATGATGGCGGTGATGATCGCTGCCCTCATGTCCTCTCTGACCTCCATCTTCAACA
Source organism: Psettodes erumei (assembly GCA_016785225.1). Lineage (NCBI taxonomy): Eukaryota > Metazoa > Chordata > Actinopteri > Pleuronectiformes > Psettodidae > Psettodes > Psettodes erumei. The sequence goes on along the minus strand of JAFBJZ010000326.1, from coordinate 16,627 downwards.
GTGCCAGCACCATTTTCACCATGGACCTATGGAAGACTTTCAGATCCCATACATCTGAGTGGGAGCTCATGATTGTCGGAAGGCATGTGATCATATCTGCAGACATAACCTGAAATAGGGGCCTGGTAACAGCACAAGGTTTATACTGTACTCTACTCTGAATTACTGGTTTAAAACTGCATCAAATAAAGAATACAGATATATTTTATGTCAAGAAAGTTAACTTAATTTACAAGTATTAATTAAGAAGGATCCATGAAATTTCTTTTTTGAGCTAAAAAGCCTCTCCCCAGTAGGCCACCCTGCTGTCAGCTTTTTCCACTAAGGCCTTAAGTTAAAGATTAAAGGTTTTTACAATGAAGAATAATTTATTCCCACTTGGACCATCAACATTAAGAAAGTAACCTTGTATGGAATTGTACCACACTCTAGATGAAATCATCCATCAAATTGCATATTAAATTATTACATTTTCTGTCATGCTCACCCAAACCATAACCCGTCTTTTCCACAAGTACAAGCAAATGATTGCTTTACCAGATTTTCTCCTCTAGCCTTTACACAGGCACGGACACACACACACACACACATGCACAGCCTCATAACTAAATATCCATCAAAATTTTCAGTTTTCCATTCTCAGGAGCTGCACTGGGATCAGATTATGGCGTGACTGCAGAACTGAACAGCTCCATTTTGCATTCACAATGCGGATCTCATTTTTTCATGTGTACGCCGAAGGATGTTCGTGCTGGTGCTGGTGGTGGTGTCCGTGCTGTGGATTCCTGTCGTTCAGGCCAGTCAGGGGGGGCAACTCTTTATCTACATCCAGTCCATCAGCAACTACCTCCAGCCCCCAGTCTCCATCATCTTCCTTACGGGCTGCTTCTGGAAGAGGGCCAATGAGAAGGTGAGGACATGTAGCTTCAGAGTCTGTCTGTGAACGGTCACACAGGTCATTTATTATTGGAGTGAGAGGAAAAATGTCCTGCAGTATCAGTTATAAGGTATGTGTTAATACTACACAAAGACAGCCTCTGTGGAATGCTCACAAAAACAGGCTGTATCTCTATGTAATTTGTTCTATATGTGCACTGTGGTGTGACAGCAGCAAGACTGCATGGTATTCAGCAAATAATGTGAACCTAATGTCATATTTAATTATAGACAGACAGGCAGAACTTTCTGTTTTGTGTTGTGTCCAGACCGGTTACTTTCTGTGTCCTGATATAACTGGATTATGAAAGCTGCATTGAAACAACTGTAACCAGCTCTCTCTCTCTCGCTCTCTCAGGGTGCATTTTGGGGCCTGGCTGTCGGCCTGTTAGTGGGCTGCACACGCATGTTGTTGGACTTCATTTACCCCACACCCCCGTGCTACGAGGAGGATGACCGGCCTGGGGTGGTGAAATATGTCCATTACCTCTACTTCTCCATGTTGCTGTCCTTCATCACCCTTGTTGTGGTGGTTGTAGTCAGCCTGGCCACGGAGGAGCCCAAACCAGAGCAGGTGAAGTCAAATCTCTTCTGTTATCTCAGTTGTTGTATTTAATTTGGTTCTCTTACTGACCATTAGAGGGCACAGAGAGGCTTCTGCTCGAGTCACAATTCAAATGTAGAAATTAAAGTAAGCTTGTCAGGTTTTTATTCTTTATTTCTTTAATTTGATGTTTATCACCAAAGCATATTGTGTGCATACTTAAATGTATTCGATATATATTCCCACCTTTGAAAAATGTTTTTGAACCACACATTGTTCATATCAGTTAATGTTCAGTTGGACTTAGTTGACACCTCACTTAACGTGTTTTGTGTCCCAGCCAAACATCAAATTATCATCTGAATTGTCTACAGGAGAATAAATCTGATTTCCTTAGCTCTTTGAGAGTCAACTTTTTGAATGGTGTGTCATGTCGTTGTTTGCTTTTCAAAACAGATCAGTCGCCTTACCTGGTTCACGAGGTTTGACCCCGTGGAGCCCAAAGAGCAGGTATTCACAGTGGAGCTGAGCAGTAAGGCCTTAGAGGTGATCAGTGGCCAGAGGGATGAGGTGGGAGTTACAGGTGGAGAGCAGGAGACCAGCAACAGAAAAGGTGAGCAGTGACTCTTTTTTTATTTTGACTTGAGTTGTTGTTCTTGCCAGGGTTTGAAGTGGGAAAAAATAAGTGCCAGTAGTCCCCTTGTTCACATGCAGCCTTCACATCAGCTGGCATTAGGAAATGATAACTGTTGCGTTATGAATTTTTATAGTGAATAAAAGATACCAGGGGATATTAGGTATGTTCACGTGTACTTAAATGTCAAACATTTATATGTTAAATTGCCAGATAATTCAATTAATTTAGTTGATTCAAACTTTTTTCCAACAGTGTTGCTAGTGATGCTAGTAAACACACACCCATTAAACAATTCAAAATATTCTCTCTCCCTCCATCTTGAACTCTCCAGACTCTTGGTCCTCTGTGTCCAGCACCCGTCATCAGTCCAGGCTGATGTCTGCCCTCTATTGGCTGTGTGGGATGGAAAGACAGAAGGAGGGAGGGAATAATCTCGTGACTCCTCCCGCACCTGAACAGGCTACCTGTTCTCTGAAGGAAAAGTCACGTCTACGACTCATCGTCAACGTGAACCTCATCATCTGCCTCTCTGTAACTGCCTTCATGATTGGATACTGGGCCTGACAGGCAGGGTATGACACTCTTAATGGACACATGGTGTGTGGTTTGGGTGAAACGGGTACAGATTTTACTATTTTGTTTTCACTGAGTACGAGAAGACTGTTCCTTCTTTTTTCCTTTTCTCTAGAATGAGAGAAAGTGAGAGAAACACTTCAAAATAAACAATTTGTACTTTACTGATGCGTCACATTAGGTCTTATGTATTTTGGTAACATACATGAAGAAAATATGTCAAAGAAGTTTAATAAAAAAATGACATTCAAAATCTTTTAGGACTTTTTAACTTAATTAAAGATCTACCTTTGTTAGAATGTTTTTTTACATTGACTTGTTGAATGTTGATAAATGAAACTGAAAAGAAATTGACTACACTGTAAAATGTTGAAGTATTTTATTAATAAGAGTAATGATGCACAGTATGTTGCGATATGTGCAGAAAAAAAACATTAAAATGAAAACATAATCAAAAAGATTGAAAATACCCCAACAAGATTGTCAGCTATAGTAAAAAAAAAAAAAAAAACAAACTAAGAGTTTAAGTATTTGGCTGCATTTGGTCATCGATTTAAGCATCACTAGGAGTGATCACTTTCAAGCTGTATCATAAAAATCAATTTCTTTTAATTACAATCAATTTGGTAGAAATAAAAATCCTTTTCACAATAAAAGTTAATCTTTGAGCCATTTGAAACTTGGTTAATCAAGTCACCTGAAATAAACTTCAGATGGAAAACAAAATCTTATTCTACCATACTGGATCAGATATAATGAATGAAAGGAAAACTGCCTGAAATGCAAAAAAAAAAAAAAAAAGAAGAAAATGTCGAGATGACACGACTAGACGATTACTGCATTTTTGTATTGCACTCTTGCCAAAACTATTTGGTCATTAACAACTTTATTATAAAACAAGCAGCTCTAAATTTAAATTGAATTTCCTTTGGCCCACAGCCATGTCTTTGGTCCTTTATGGCATGATGCTTAAAACGTTATTCAAAAGCTCTTCTTAGCTGAACGTCACATTCAGCCACTTTTTCAAATTTACTAATTGGCAAGTGATGAAACAAATATCTAAATGTGATTCTGTTTCATGATAAATAGATCATCAGTGGCTGGCTAACACACAACTGCACTGCTGACTAAAAAAAGTACTAGTCATCGGGCCTATGTGGTCCGACCTGGTGTTGAAACCACATTCACAGATTCTCCGTGAGCACTGTTGTTTTAGTATCACTTACACAATTTTAAAAAGAAGCAGGGGGCAAGTTAAAGCATCAACACTTCCCCGGCACTCTTTGTGTTCAGCTGCTATATTGTTGAGGTTATATGTTTACATGTCATTTGCCTTGTGTCTAGCAAGGCTCTGCAGTACAATCTCAAAATACCCAGCAGTATATAGAGCAAAATATGTTCTAGGTGTGAGAACGGGGTTTGAAGTTTAAACCCATACTGTAAAAAGATGAGGTTTCTGAGCCAGTAGAGCAGAAGTAAAGGCAGCCAGGCATCGTGTGAGTGGAGCGTGAAGAGATGCATTTTGGGTTACCTCTCTCAATTTTCATTTGAAACATTAAAATCTGGACCCAGCTCAGTGAAGGACGATATCGATGAGAGGGATCCCTCTCTTTACTTTTTCACAAAATGGTACTCTCTGTCTGGATGTGAAGGTCTGGGGTTGGGGCTGGGTTGGAGGCGGGCTCTTGACCAGCAGAGCTCTCCCCTTGTTGGTCCACAATCACCTCAGGGATGAGGGCTCGTCCAATCCCCTTTAGAACCAGGCCGCCATCTGTACAGGGCAGTTATGAGGGGGGAGGCCAGTTACATCAGTGCAGACATGCCTTGAACTTGAGTTCAAGTAATGAACCAAATTTAACCATAGCCACACGCACACGGTATCACACACATGCCACCTTTACATACTCAGGAAGACACCAAGGACTGCTCTCATTATTAAATCTAGTCAATATTGTATATTTGGAACTGGTTAAGTAACATTTTTAGAGGTAAAGGTAGGTATTAGAGAGGATCCTTGGTGTGTTAATCTTCAAATTTTCTACAGAGATCTGTTCAAAGAGAGACAACACAAGGTTGGTTTAAAGTCTGTTTAGTAGCATGTTACAGACAACTATCAGCAGAGGATTGGTGGGAATCATAAGCATGTTAGTGCCGAGTTAAAGCGGGGTTAAAGTGCAGGACAAATAGATACTAATATACATAAATATATGTATACAGTATAAGCATTGCAACAGTTACACACTAATAGGAGCCAAAGCCTGCATTCTAAGTTTCCCACAAACACAGACACACAAAACATGCATTGACATGAAAGCGAGGCTAGTGCTTCAGCCAATCAGACCCTTACCATTACCTGCCTTGCAAAGCTCATCTCAGGCTGGCAGCTCAGACATCTGCAATATTTACACATTTCCTGTCATGCTTCAGAATCACCACAGTTCAATTTAGTGTGTGAGGCTCAAAGAGATAGAGAAACCAAAAGCCAGAGAGCTAAACACAGTAAAACCCCTGAGAGGATGGTTGAAATCACACAATACTGAATACAGTATCAGCAGCCAACCAGCAAGTGATTTCAGCCGGTGCAATGCCTACACAAAGAAACAAGGTTTAATAATGTTAAATATAACTGAAATATCTGAAATTATAACGTCCTTTCAACAAAATATTGTGCAAGAGTTGTTCACTAAATGCCTAGTTAAATTATACTCATTTCAGTTCATTCTTTGGCTGTCTTCAGATTGCCATCAATATTGCATCAATATTTTTGTTATGAGTGAAGTACATGGAAAACTTGTTATCCTGTGTTAATTAGCTTGAAACTAGTTGTAAAATATAGTTCTCTTCTTTAAAGCTATTTAATTACAATGATAATACACATGATTCCTGGCCCCAATGCCTTACTATAAAACTAGGGAAAAACTGTTCTACCTGTTATGATCTTGGAGGCGGAGCTGCAGAGGCTGTTCCCATTGTCGTTTGCTGCGGGCTGTGGGGGCGGCGGCATGCTGGGTCTGGGACGTGGCTTTGGAGCTGGCCTAGAAGGGCGAGGGAGAGATCCAGAGTGGTAGGCAGACAGTGGGTTGTAGTGGGGTGCGTCGTGAGGTGGGGTGTCAGGAGGGGTGGGAGTCCTGGGGGGAGAGGGCTCTGCGTCCCCTTGGGCCGGTTGGGGTTGTGGAGGCTGCGGGGGCGGGTGGCTTGGGGCATGGATTGGGCCTTCTTTGCTGGAGTGACGTCGGGGCGTGATGGGTGGGTGATGAGGGGAACCGGGTGTCTGGGTGTTAGCGGGCTGGGAGGCGAAGGGGCTGGCCTGTTTCGTGGGGCTGGGGCTTGCTTCTTAGTGCCTTCAGAGGAAAATGTAATTATTGCATGCCTTTTATAGTATTAATAGCATGAAATGTACATAATGTACATTCGCTCACCTCTGCGGGTCATGTGTGGACTAGGCCCCCTGGACCCACCCTGGGATTGGGGCGTGCCAACTGCAAGATGGACTGAACCATTCCTCTGGGGAGGGGGGGTGGAGATGAGTTCACGGGCTGGACTGTGGAAATACAATAAATCCAAATCCATCATCATGTCATTTACACTTTGCATTCAATGAGCAAATGATACATCAGTGCAAGAAGTCATGCGTTATTTAAAGAACAAACTGCACACATTTTCCATTCCAATGCTAATTACATTAGATGAAGATTATTGCATGAGGAATAACAAAAACAGAAACAATATAAATACAAGTGTAGAGATGAGGATGCAAAATCAGAAAATAAGACCGAACAAAGATTTGGTAATGTGTTGCATGCGATTTCAGATGACACAAAAAGGTAGGCAGGCAGGAAGGAAAGATGGCAAGTACATTTTTAAACAAAGACTGTGTGTTCAATCATCACAACAAGCAGGGGGGGAGGATAAAAGTTGTATGTAGACAAAACACAATGTGATTTTGATTACTTCACACTTGTTAAATTGAAGCCAAATTAATAGCTGTTGACACTGTAGACATTGTTACTCATATGATGTTCTTTTTTCTGACTTCCAGTATGGGACACCAAAACTCAACAACCAGTCAAACACATGACAAACATAAAGGGTGGGTAGAGCTCCGGGTTGGCTGATTGGCTGCGAGCAGGCGGTGGAGTATTGTTGCTACCTCAGCTCGCTCCTTACCTGCTCTCTTCTGTGCTGAGCTGCGTTACAATCTGAGGTTGCACTGTGGCTACCTGGACCCCACCACCCAGACCACCACCACCAGCACTACCAGCTCCACTCAAACCAGGCTGCTCAGACTCTGCAGCCGGGGACAGAGCCTGGGGCTGGTGCTCAGGCTGGGTCGGACCCCAGGCTTCCAGAGGGGGCAGTGGGGGTTGGAAGGTGGGTGAGGTTAGGTGTGGCTGCTTTCTATTTACAGCGCTGGCTCTACGTGGAGTGGGTTCCGGCTGTTTGTTAACAGTGCTAGGGAGGGGGCGAGAGGGGAGAGAGTTCAGGACGGCAAACCACGCCATGAGACAGAGTGACAGAGGCCGAGAGAGACAGAAAAACAGCGAGAGCAGAGACAGACAGAGGGAGACGGTGCGAGAGACAGAAAGTGATGCCATTTCCTGAGTTCAATGAAACCAGTTCAGAAAGAAGAACCCACAAAGGACATAAAACCCGACGACAGTGACCTTTTAACAGAACAACTTTGAAGTGCAATGTCGCTGCAGGGACAGAGGAAACAGATGCCACACCATACAACAAAATGCAACAGAGGAAGCCCACACAAAACATAAAACCAGCAACCTACAGTGTGACCTAAGCTTTAATTGGAAATAAAGGAGATGACACAAGAGTACACAAGAGTAACACAAGAGAATTATAACTCAAGACAAAGCGGTATCCCAAACAATATTGAAAATGGATTGTGTTTCATTAAAATAACTGAGAGAACGGCACCAACCTTGAGGAAAAACAACTGATTAACTGATTTGTGCTGAAATCACCTGAACATAACATCACATTTAACATTATTCCCTTCTTTCACTTATAGGTAGCTGGATTAATGGGAACTACATTGGACTATGGCAAAGCTTTGAAGTCTGGACTGGGCAGATCTTCAGTGGGCGTTTCAGTGACTGTGATGGATTCGTTGGCCACTACATAGAGGGCCGACACTGCTGTGCCCCGCGACTCCTGCCTGCTCAGTGTCTTGGGACGGGACGGTAGGTTGAGGGGCAGGCTGAGGCTGAGGTTGGGGCGAGACAGGTACCTGTCTTTACGGGGAGTGTGACTTTCCCCCTCCTGCCCCACTAGGCTGCCAGGGCGTTTCCTGTCCAGGCCGGGCTCAAGGTCGGGGGTGGCTGGGTGGGTGGGCATGGCGAACATGCCTGAAACATTGAAGTCCACCTCTGAAAGAGGAAGAAGCAAATAGAGAAGAGACAATTGCATGATGAAATTCTGCTAAAGCTTGTTGCACTCTGTGATAATTGCTCTACTGTTGCTTGCTAGCTATGAATTGTGGTCCAGACATTCATGTCCTCCTCATAATTGCAAACATGCTTAACATTATACCTGCTAAACATCAGCATGGTCACTATGAGCATGTTAGCAGGGTAAAATTAGCATTGCTGCTATATATATATATATTTGAATGCAAGTCTTTTACTTATAATGGAGTATTTTTTATAGTGTGGTATTGTTACTTGTAATGAAGTAAAGGATACTGAATACTCCAATATACCACTGCCAAAATGTCCTCTGACATCTGCAAGAGTATGAGCATGTTGAGCTTATTAATTGTACATATTGTTGGAAAGAACAAAAGGAGGAGGAACAGTACGAGTACGGTCCTCCATCTGCACTCAATATATTCAGATAAAACACCACATTGTCCATGTTTGTGCTGTCATCAATAGGAATAAGTTCACCACCCCAAACAACATGCAAGGGACATTGCAGATTGATTGCAATGGTTCAATGCTTCTGCAAAGACAACAGACAGAGATCTTTCACCTTCAGGAAAGAACCAATCAGCATGCTGGATAATGGGCTCAATGATGGCCACCACATGGACAGAAGTAGCTGCTGCCATCTCTGCCAGCGTCCTGAATGCAACCGCAAAGGGACGAGGAAGGTCAGTTAGCTTGATCGTTGTTACTTTTGTTTTGGCTCAGAGAAGTAATATGAGGTGAACAGTGGACAAGGTATTTTACCCCTCCGTCTTTGCCCAGAGCAGGTTCGGCCCCAGGACTATGGCGATGTTGCTCGGAGTCATCTTATTGACGTCACTGTCTTGAGCCAGTTTTGCAAGAAACTTCACCAGATACCTGCGACAAACACCATTGGTTTAAAATCTTCAAAAGTGCAGCTATGGGTTTATCTGGAGACTTCTGCCTGGTTATGATCCCAGGCTGGGAACCTGTATTCACTGATAAGGAAACAACATATCAAAAACTAGCACGACTGATTTCCATTATTCTACCAGACAAAATATCTACTGTATCAATTCTGACAGCAAAAAACAACAGTGTATTGCATAATTTGAGAACATTACACGACATGTATAGAATAGCAGAGAAGAAAATACAGTAGCGTTGAAGATGCTCCTACCTGAGGTTGGCTTTATGAGTCTTTGGTAAGCGGTCACATGTCACCCACAGGGCCTGGAGCCTCTTGTCAGGGTCTGACACACTGAAACCACACACACACATTTAATATTTTTTGTTACATAACTGCCAGAATATCTAAGGCAGTCTATGAGCACATGCTGCTCCAAGTGTGTGTTTACTGGTTTTACAGGATACAAAAAAAAGAGTGTTGTGTGTGCGCTGTCCTCGTACTTGGATGCCTGTGTCCACTCGTCATACAGGCCAAAAGTCATTAGAGGTTCAGGAAGTTCCCTGAGGTAGGACTTCAGAGCTCCTGTGTGTAAAGAAAAAAAAAAAAAGAAGCCGTAAGAAAATGATCTGGACCAGATGGTGTCGCTTTTTGTGGATTTGTAGAAGAGGTTGTACCGGCGACAGCGTGGGGATCAGAGTAAAATTCTTCCAGCTGTGATGTGGAGCAGTCCAGTGCTGCTTTCAGCTTCTTCAGCTTTGAAGCTCCAGCGGCTATTCTGAAGAGACCCTGAAAGTACAACATAGGAAAAAAAATAACTGAAAGCTGCTATATTGGACACTTAACAAGTGTCTGGTTTCTATCCTGAAATTAAAGAACTGTGTCTGGGCCTGTATGAGGAAAGGAGAAGTAATCCAAAGTGACCCGTCCATTATGACTGAGAAAGTCAGTGGAGGAGGGATGTGTGAAGAGGGATGTGTCTCTCTCAAGTTGAGTATCAGACAGAGAGACGTACGACAGTTTTGTTTCCTTTTATGAATGTCTTCAAATTGTTCTCCTTGGGGAGTCTAGTGGAACGGTTACGTTCAAAGGGTGTAGTATCCAAACATGCTAATGGATTACAGATGCCAATACACACAAACACACACACACACACACACACACGGTGCTTAATCCTGCAGCCGCAAGGCTGACTGCCACAAGTTGGCCACAGATGTTTCCAGACTGTACGTGCCATCATTTCTAGAGAGCAGTCCACATGACCTATGTTTCCTTCCAGCTCAGAAAAAGTGGAGCAGCAAAGTTTTACTAGCACAGTTCTTAGGCCCAAATTCTGCTCAGTTAACCCTCAACTTTGCTCTACTTTACCAAAGTTTCCCTCCCCGTGAGTCCAGCCGTACCTCCTCCCTCATGCCAGTTTCCAGCAGCATCATGACACAAGCTTCAATAGGCAGAGCAATCTCACGGTTACTCCTCTTCAGGTGCTCCTCAAGGGCCGTACCAAACGCTGGTTTCTCCATCCAGGAGTCTGGATGAGAAATAATTCATTTGGACCCTTGCATTAATCAACCAAGTATTTGACATTTGCATTTCACATTTGCTCTGACCAGTTTTCATCAAATGATATCAATTTGAGTTAGTAAAGTAAATTTAATTCTCTCCATTAGGAATGTATAGTATAAACTATGTCAATCCATTTATTTATGGTTGGTTTGTCTAACCTAAGCTATCTGCCTCCAGGAAAACCTTGGATGCTTCTCCAAAATAGACCCTCAGAGGGAGAGGGCCAGAAGATGAGAAGATCCACAGGACCTCCAGCTGGCTACCTGATTAGAGTGGTGAGTCTTTTGTGCTAGATCAAATCACATTATTCTAGATGAATTCTCTCCAGGAAGGGAGACCTTGTCATTAACCATGACCATCTGCAGATCCTGACGTAACTGTGGAAGTATCCATTGTTTCCCATCTTGTTTTAATTGTCATAGTGTGGTCTTTTTTTTAATTTGTAAATTGTGAACAGCATAATATAATTTAGATATTCCTTTCTGGCAAATAGCATACTTGTAGGCTATTTGAAAAACATAAAGGGTTATCCTCTCCTGTTATGGTGGAGTCATATTGTTTTCTGGAAAAATGATCTGAACTGAAAGCACCATCAAAAAGCAGATGCCACAATACATACATGTAAGACTATGGAGCTCCCATTCTAATTCCATAGGGAAGATGAAAATGTTATGTATTTATATTGCTTGCACATTTAATAAATTACTGTTTCATTTCTTGCTACTCACCTTGCTGTATTTGGATTGATGGTATAGCTGCCTCCAGAGCTGCCAGACACCTCCTGTGGTAGTCTGTTTGGGCCTCTAGTAACTGGTGAACACAAATAAACAAGAGGTCATCTTTACAAAATTCGGGCATATGGTGAAGCAGGCACTTGGACAGTATCACCTAATACTGAGGTTACAGTTGAACAGACAGTTCCCACCTTAGTTTTAGCCCATTTCAACTAAGCTGAGGTGCACTCACCAAGACATAATAGCGCGCATACTCTCCCTCTTTGGATGCAAAGTTGTACATGTCTGCAGAGAGCTGGTCCTGTGGATGAAAAATAAATTCCACAAATGGCAAACCCTGAACATTCTGCTGTAGAATCTTTTCATGAACAGATGAACTCCAGATGACAAAGCAGTGACCTTATATTGCATGTTCCTAATAATGTGCATACAGTTTTTTTGCTGATCTAATCCTGCTACAAGGCCTCTATTGTTCAGCCAGTTCATTAGATATGATCCCAACCTGATGAATGGCCCTGGCTGGAATGTAAAAGCATTAACTTAAACATGTCTCCATTAAATACTGCATAAACTGTCTACCTTAACCCCCCACCCAAACCAGTATAGCATTGTACCATTGTGTGACACCATTACAAATCATATTTTGAGGAGTAAAGATCAAAAACAAAGTCTACCTTGCATATTTCTACTTTATTCAGGGCCTCGTCCATCTCGTCTTTGAGGGAGTCTGCCTTAGCTGCCATTGCTTGGTTGTTGGACTTTGCTGCTTGGTACCACCTGCAGGCCAAGACATTATTGAGCCACTTGGGCATGTTTACAAAATGCATGGACATATTTGATATGAAAGGTTCTCTTTCTTCACTGGGCAAACTTTTGCATGTATTCACATTACAAAATGTAAGAATGCAAAAAAACCAACTGTAATTATATTTCACATTTAACAACATTTAATACAGTTACCACAAAATACAGACTGTATCAACCGCTAAGTGCAGACTATAAGCTGTTGCACCTTGTCCTCGCTGAGTCATAGTCCAGAACCAGCTTGGCTAGTTGCTTCCTCTGTTTAAGTATATTGGGAATCTCCACCTGTATGAGAAACAGAGAGGATCACAGCTTGAGTACATACTGATATACATTTTACAGCCCCCAGTGGGAATAACTTTCCCATGGATTCATTTTGTCATTATGAATGATGCAGGGTGGTAATTTAACACAAAGCGATGCCAAAAGCTGTGTTGAATTTGAAACAGTCGTGAGATTTAACACACAGCATGTACAGATTCTGCACAGACATACTGAACACTTTCAGGCGATAGAATTTTTTTCTTAAAACATAAAGCAGAAATAGAATTTTTTTTTTAAAATGGTGCCCTAATTCTCAAATTTATTTCTCACTGAAGCATGATGAGGGTATAATTTCTGTGTCTGCCTGTGTCTTTACCTCTGCCAGCTGGTTAAGAGGTTCCAGGATGTCCCTCTCGATCTGCAATTCATGCTGCATCAGCTCAGTGGCTAAGGTGCTCTCTGCTTCCCCACACACATCCATCATCTTGCTGTATGCACAGACGTGGACAGCATGTGTGTAAGTATACAAATAAAGAGAAGAAACACAAAAAACACTCACTGTTAGCCCTTTTATATTCTTTTCCCTCCACTAATTACTTTTAATGTTGTCTTTTGGTTAATTAAGTTAAATGGAATTAAAATTTTTGAGACAAACGGTCGTGTCTAATCACTGACTGTGCCTGCGTAAATGTAAGTGCTTCTGTGGGCTGTTAGAGCTAACTTTCCCAACTCACCCGATCAGACTCTCTTCTCCCAGCTGATTGCCTCCCTCCTGCATGGTCTGGAACAGTGCCGTCAGGGGCAGCTTTTTCTGCAATGAAAACAGCAAATAAAAGTTCAGCTTACTTAAAAATGTGCAGAAGAAAATGACTGAGAGTATGACTGAAGACAATTTTTGTCATCTATTTTTTGCTTTTCTGATCTGGCTTTTGGTAAAACAGGGATGAACAGATGGCCCAAAGATACCCCCCAATGATCCATGGATTGGGTTTTAGGTGATTGGATAAAGTTTATCATTCAACCATAACTATCAATTGTTGTTGAGGGGTTTACTTATATACTTATTACACAACATAGCTGCAGGTGAGGTGTGTCAAACTATACAACATTTAGATGATTTAAATGAAAAAGTCATGAGGAAGTATGACACATTAAAAGTGATTCCTCCAGAGGTTTATCAGTTTTATTGTGTGTGTGGCTGAGGTATGTCTGCTACACAGTTAGAGTCAAGCTGGCAGGAGGCCAGTGCTGAATAGTTTTCTCCTGAGTCCTGCTCTCATCCAGTATCTATGTGTTACGTAAGAAGAAATGCTATGTGCTGATAACACAAGATAGCAGGTCTTTGCTAGTACTGACAAGGGTGTCACAGTGACTCTTCTTTACTTTATTTCTGTATGAGCTGCATGCTGCACTAACATTTCCATGAGAGGCTCTTGGAAAAATGTGAAAAGCTTTACCTTGAGCTTCTGACTGTAGCATTTTGAGAATATATGTAAATAATATATAAATAACATGCTAAGATAATACAATGAGTTTATAACTGGACTATTCCAAGTTGTGAGTGTACAAGGTGCAGCAGCAAACTAAAAGTAAAAAGCAAACCACTGACAAGAGAAATTAAGCATTTCTCACATGTCTCTTTTCGGTGTCTGTGCCGATTTGACCCTGCAGACAGGATGCCAGCCTCTTGTGGGTGTTGTGCGACACCAAACGCACCAGCTCCATTCGCCTCTCAATCTGTACATGCACAACGACAGAAATGCAGCGTCATTAAATAAGACATACAAAAACAGACCTGCTTTGAGAGGAGTTCAGTCAGCTCGTTTAGGAAATCAGGGTGAAGCAAATGTGCAATGATGTGTCATCGCCTCGGGACACATGCAGATTTTCCTGTTGAACAGACAAACCAGGTGAGGGCTACAGATCAACACAGATAACTGCTATCCATCTCACTCATGTTACTAAAAGATGATGGAGGATGTCAATGATGTTTGTTTAGCTCTGCAGCATGCAGTAACACAACAGGTAACACTGACAGCCAGATGGAAGGAGCCATCGAGATACCATCAAGGGAAAAAAATGAATCATTCTGGCTGCAGGTCTGATAGTAGCTCAATCTACTGGTTATACTTAATGAGCCGGACTATGCATGTTTGTAAGCCCATAACTGCCACAGCCCATTTACAATTTTGGGTAGGCAGTCAGAGGTCTATGTTCATTTTACTGCTGGAGAAGAATCCAGATGTACACAAGCACACGAGCAGACACCGATGCATCCCTGTTTTCGCCCTGATAAACTCGGTGTGCTCTCTTTTCCCCAAATTTCATTTCACCATCCTTGCTGCAGGAGCTCTTTGGAATAAACAAGACCACAGTATGCACACGGGACTGCTTTAGCCTCCAAAGACTGAACTGGCCACTGACCAAACAAATTTAACTGAATTTAAATTTTACAATGACACTGACATGGAAACGGTGATTAATGCAAATCAGTCACATCTGTTCACTACCGAATGCACTTAACACTGTCAGTGTTGAGGCCAACCTTGAGATAGTTGCTATCTATTAATCTTGTTTGTTCATTCATTAATTTTATTTGTTAAATTTGATTTTCATTAGATGGTTATACAGAATGCTGTACATAATCATAACTCAACCCCACAATTTTTTTTGGCATTCAAAATGTTGCTATTCGGACACCAAATGGGATTTTTAGATTTCAGTGTCCTTGAATGCACCACCAGTGAGAGTTTTCACATCAGTCCTTGCTCCCTGTTGCATGGTCTTGTGATATCAACGTAAAAAAAAAAAAGTCTCAAATTTCAAGTCTCTGCCTGATGATTTCCAAGCATTACTGAAGCCTCTGACCACACCATGAATTTAGTTGACTGTGTGTGGGCTGAAACTAAATCACTTCTTGGTTGTTAGTTATTAGTGACAGGTTGATTTTGCCCCTAACAAGGCATACGTCATGACATTTGAAAGGCACTCAATTTACTGTCTGACTCCATGTTGCTGTTACACTTCCTTTCAATTTTCTATGTACAGATTCCAGGTTCTTTTTAGAACACGTCACTTCAGCTGGGTGCTCCACGCCAGACAAGAGCTGGACTGCCTAACATTCAGATGAATGGTTCGATTGGATCCAGACTTCCAAGGCTTGGTGCCAAGAAGGTAAGAAAGGTCACTGAGTGACTGAAGTGTGAGCAATGTGGCAGACTGAGTACGCCGTGCAACTACATTTTCTGTGCTGCTGAGTCTTTTTTAAGGATGCCCTAAAAGCACATCCAACATACTTTTTCATCATACTATGGTATGACATATTTTTGCATTTTTAATGCCTCTTATGCTGAGTGTTTCTAGAAAACTGGTTTTGGACATATGAAATTTTGAAAATCCCAGCATTTTCAATATTGATGACCGACTGCGTTTTCTTATGCTTCACCTCTTTCTCTGTCTTCATTCTGCAGGTATATGCAGAATCTGTAGCTGCAGGATCAAGATCTGAAAACCACTCGGCAATCATCATCATTATTGTCATCATCATCATTGTTGTTAGGGTTAGAAGTATCACTAATATTACTGTCATGAGAACAATCAGTGTACAGTGGTGACTTACACTGGTATATCCAACTCTTCCTGCCTTGCCCCTCCCCTTCTCTTCTTTTTTCCTCTTTCTTCCTTTTTCTCCTTACTTTCTCCTCTTTCTTTGAACCAAACCACTCAAGGTCTATGGCCACCTACTCAAACTCAAGTGGAGCATATGCCCGTTAAAAAGAAGTTTTTCCTCTCCAATGTTGCCAAGTTGTTTCTCATTGTGGGAACTTGCTCTTTTGAACATTTTAAGGTCTTAAACCTACTACTAATTACCTTAAGATGACGTATGTTATTAAGTGGTGGTTTATGAATAAAACTGAATTAGATTGGATTGAGGAGTCCTTGCATTTTTGTGTCATAATCTAATGTTTTGATGCAATATCACTGCGCAGTTTTTTTCCATTTTAAAGTCATGTACTGTGTTTCTCAAACACTTCACAGAATGATTTTTTGGACATAGTATAGTATGGCGTTTTTTTATTTACTTTTCATGACCTACTCTCGTATGACCTTTTTATGCATTTTAAACATGTCTCATGCTATGGAGGACATATATAACACTATTCCTTGATGTTTCCATGCATTTTCAGGAACTTCTTTTTTGTTGCCATTTTTCACATTTTTCGACATAGTATAGTATACCTCTTTTTCACTTTTCATGAC